>CM021104.1:217824936-217848413 GCA_007115665.2 Sequoiadendron giganteum
AATTTAATGCCTAGGGATTAGGCTCAGTATTAGGCTCAAGATTTGGTTCTGACCTGCCAATCCTAAAAAGTCAACACGTAAAACGTGTTTAACAACTTACCTTGCTTTTCCAGACTTCGCCCATGTGGCTGATGACTTTTATTTTACCCAAAATTGATGAAACGAAAAGGGTTTGTAAAGGACCTTCTCAACTTTCTAGCAATATAAATTATATTTTACTTAGAATCTAATAAATAATTATTATTAATTTTTTATTAGAATTACGACTAAAGTCATGATTGATAGTCTCATACAAAAACATATATAGCTTTCAAACAGTATCACATTTTTTGAATCCAAAACATGTGTCACATTATTTACCAATTTAAGGTGGTCAGATATACAAGTTTTTATATTTTTTAAAAGTTATAATAAAAAAATCATAATTAATTATTTATTTGAAAAAAATTTACAAAAAAATATGCATCACATTTGAACATGAGTCCTCTACTTATATCTAAAATCTTATAAAAAAATATTATCATTTTATTATGGTTAGGGTGGTCAGATAGACACCTATTTCTTATTTTTTCCCTGAAATTTTAATACTACTGCATTGAAATTTCAAATTTTCACCAAGTAGATTTTTTTTTTACAAAAATTAACCTAGTAGTTTAGAAACTACATTCAATTTGCCACAGATTCTATTCTTACATATTTTTGAAATAATATAGATAACTTATTCAAATTTTTATGTCAATTTTCCCAACTTTGATTTTCTGAATTTTCATTGCCACTTAAGGGCCTATTTTTTCCATGATGATCCTACACATACCCATGTCTTGGGTGGGTGCAAAATGAGATTATATGGGGTGAGCAATATAATTCTTATACGAAGAGGGAATCCAATATCCCCTTGGCTATTAGAGTTGAATCAAGAAACCCCAAGGATATTTACAGAGACTGGAACAAAATGGTTTTCAGGCCTAGTTATGGTAACTAAATTATGCCTTGGATTGAGGAAATTTATAGTGAATATGAGATAAAAATGGCAGAAAAAGAGGACACCATGAAAGGATATCTATGACGGAGATGGAACACTTTAACTGATGAGATGAAGTGGGTTGAACCTCATTCCGTCCATAACTATGCTACAACAATAAAAAGGATTGAAAGGTGCATTCAGCTTGGGAGAGCAAAGGGACGACATTGGCTTCCCTTGACTTTTCAGCCACCTATCCTCATGTGGCATGTGCCAAACTTTAGATTCTACTGCTATGACATTGATGAAGAAAGTCAAAGATGGAGAAGACTTGACAAGCTGAGAGGATTCTACTGGGACACTAACTCATGCTCAGTAGACACTAATATTGGACAATTATCAGTTGCAAATTTCAGAGCTTTGACCAAACAGAAACACAACTCTTCCCCTGTTGAAGGACCAACAAAACGTTAGGTTGGGGGGAGTGATGAGCCTATTTTTTGGTCTAATTTTGGGTAGAATCTATAGATTATTTGCCAAAGTTGACATGAAATTTTATCTTAAAATGTTGATATTTTCATAAAGTTTCCCTCAAACCATAGACATTGGGTTTAATTCTATTTCTTCCAATTTTAATGACATTAGCCTATTATGTGGATTATCTATATTAATTTTGCATGTTTTTAATGAATTTTCTTTAAGATGGTTATAAACGTGCAATTATTATGTGTATTGACATTTCCATGCAAACATACTTGAGGATGCTAAATTGAGAAACGCAGCCGCTAGTTGGTCATGTAGAGGAATTGTTCGAAGGTCAACTGAAGGATGACAACAAGAGATTGCCCATGTCAGCCACATGTAACCACCTTATTTTGGTCTTTAATTATATTGAGTAGATGTGGTCGTTACTCCAATGTTGAGTCCGCGTTTGGACATGCATGTTTGACCAGATTTTTTGCATGTGTAACCACCCTTCCATTCTTTTCTTTGTTTTCCCTAAATGATGTCCTCTTAGTTAGTGGGATTTGATCACCTTATTTAGTTGGTAGTATAAATAAGGTTCAGATCCTCCTTCTTTGGAGGTTAGTCACTGATTTATTTATATTGTACGATCTGATAATATTTCTAGACAAGCTACTCTTTTTGTATTTTCACTTCCCAATGAATAAGATGAAATTCTGAGTTGAGAATTTGAGTTTATATTAGTTTTAGAGGACACTCATCCTAGGGGGCCCACTTGGTGAGTAATTCATCCTTTAGTTTAGCTAGATTAGTTATTAGTTTTTGTTTAGTACTTAGTTAATAATTTGGCACTGACAGTTCCTACAGCCACTAGAATTTCATTTTGTGATTGTTCTTGCAGTCAAAGCAGGCATAGTAGTTCCCTATTTGTTGCTCAAATTTTAATTCATGTCATGCATGTTAAGTTTAGTATAATTTTTGTGTGATGTTTAACATTTACTTTGTTCCTTTCCATGCAATTTACTTTCAGTATTGAATCTTTCTTAGCTATAGAATGAAGGTGACTACTTTGAGTTCCTAGTGCACATACTATGCTGGCCCATTTCAAGTTCACGTCCCTAGGTTGACAATTTAAATGCACCTTCATGATGGTTAAAATAGCTATTCAGGTTAGATGTCCAATCTATGAATCACAGTTGTAAAGGCTTCATTAGTAAAATCATTGTAGGAGGCCAAAAAGGAGCATTGATACTATCCAAAGCAATATTCTATTTTTCAACATCTTCTTACCATCTACAAACAAACTCAAAAATTATTCATCTCTTCCATTGCTTTATCTATTTTTTTTGGTATCGTGATAACATGATTCATCTTTTCAAAAATAGGATCACTACCAAAATTGTCGCAAACGAGATTCTGAAACTTTGTTTGTACTTCACCGAGATCAATGTAAGTGCCATCATCATGAAGATATTAACAAGGGATCAATGAAAAAAATGTCCCTATGAACTTGAGATTACTAGAAACCTTTTGTCTATAGTCAATCAACTGTACAAATATATTCTCTCATAGGTTTTTACTTTAAAGAGGTTTTTTTTTTTTTTTTTTTTTTAGTTCTTTTGTAACAACTAAATCATAAGCTATCCTCAAGTCATAAATGATGATTTCATGCATTGGTTTCACTTCTTCCATATACTGCTCAAACCCCTGAATCCCTTGGCAAATATCATGGGTGTTATACCTTAATTGGTATATCTTTGTAAGTACAAATCTACCCTTGGTAATGAATCCCTCTATGCAATCTCGCATATGTTTCTCTTATATGACCAACTAACTCAACTAATGTTGATCTATCGATGACTCCAAAATCTATGGAAGCAACAAAGTAGCCTATGAAGTGCCATGAAGGAGATTGGAAATATATTGTCGGATTGCCCAATCTCAGCCTTGTGGGCTGCATTATCTTCTACATCCTTGAGCACTCATTCCTTTAGATTATCTACTACAACCTATAAGAAATTCACATCAGTATGTCAGACCTTCTTTTACCAAGATTAGCCTTGACAACCTTGAAGTCATCAATGTCAACTTCATCAACCTTCTTGTCCTCCGGAGGTGCAACAATCTCAATGATAATCTCATCATCAAAATTATACTTCATTTGAAATTGCTTCTTAATTTTCTAAACTGATGTATCCTGGTAGATGTTATCAGGTTCTGCAAAGTTCAACTAATAAAAATGCTTCCTCCGCTTCCTTCCTACAATGTTCTCAAGCCCAGATGAGGAGTCTTTACTAACTTCCTTGGGAGGATTGGTTCTAGTTCCACCAACTCCTAATGAATGAATCGGTGTTGAGATGTTGTGAACTGGTGAACCAACTTTTGAATCTATACGAATGGGAACAAGCTTGAAGAAACAAGAGACGAAGGCACTGCTTACACTTCTGGTGTTGATTCAACTAGATCTTTGGATACATCTTTTTATTCTTGTTGAATCCCAATGGGAGACTTCATCTTTTCTTATAAACTTCTTGGCATTCTACCTATCGTTGTACTTTCTAGAGGAACGCTCATAGCTTTCACTCTGGTTTTTAGTCTAGAAGAAGAAGAAGGTAGAGATGACTAAACTGTTGGAAGCTCTGCAACTAGAATATCTACCTTTCACGTCCTTTTATTGTTCAAGAATAACTTACTATTCTTGATAACTCAGCTCGTTCTTTCCTCAATTTAAGTGTTCTCTTTTTTAGACCAATTAGTTTGTGGAAGTGGTTGTTGATCGATTTGATATCGGGCATACATGGAAAAGTAGGACTTCCCCATCATCATCTAAAATAACTTCCAAATATTTTGCTAAGAAATCAACCATTTGTTGTAGAGAAAATTGTTGAGCCTACTTTTGCCTGCAACTTTGTTATTTAGTGTTTGTTGGATTTGTATAAGAGTGAGTTTGCAAGCCTGTCTTTGTTGCACATCATTATTCAATTTATGTTCAAAACTTTCTAGTGTAATTTCTATTGGAAATTTGAGGTACGAAATGTTATGTGTACTTTTCTTTGATCTACTATCTCAATCTCTTTCAGTATTTTTTCTTACATATTTGCTTGCATATTCTTTATTTCAGCTTACATCTCATTAGTACAATGAGTCTTCGGGTGTTATCTAGGAGAAATTTTATTTAAGTTTTCATGTTAATCAAATAATTCCTTGTTTACTTCTGATTTTCAAGGTCTTAGTTTATTTGAGTAGTCAGAAGTGTCTTTAGAGTAGGCCTAATTGTAGTTTGAAGTTTTAGAAAAGAGAAAACCTCAGGTTCAATGCAAAGAGTTTTATAACCTTATGCTCTTAGCTGAGAATAAAATATTGGAAAAAATTTTAGTATTCTTTTTAAGCATAAGATAAATTCAAGTGTGCATAGTTGTCTATTCCCAATCCACATTCCAGAGGTGCAAAATGAAATGCCAACAGATCCTTAGGCTGAACAAAATAAAAAGAAGTATTCAAAATTGAGCGCAAAGCCCTAGGAGCCTATAGAAACCTAGTTCTTTGGTCAATCTCTGAATGGGAATTAATATCTGCATTTTCCTTAAATTCTAGACATTAAGGCATATTGCCTGCTATTTTGTCTCCATTCACCAAGTAGGATTCTAAACCAGTTTTAGATTTTTATAGGTTCCTAGAGTTTTGATTCAATTTTTCCATTTATTTAACAATACTCTTAACAATATAATTACTTTCATTAACTATATTATAGTTGGTCATATCCAATTTACTTATGCTTCTAAAGCATGAAATTTCAAAATGTTTAGTGTTCTCATTATTATTCAGATTTAATGCATTATTTTCCATTTTTATCACTCTAAGATTGTTGTTACATTTAATATTTTGATGGAAATTTTCCACAACTATTTGTTGAGCATTCTTCTTTTCCATTTTGGGTCTATTTGGTAATCTTTCAACAATATTGTCAATTGATTCATATTAACCATAGTAGAGGTAGGGTTGGCTCTATCCATATTAACTAGAGTAGAACTAGGGTTTTGGCTTGGTTTCTTTTTATTAATCCTATTAGGAATAATAGGGTAATTTCTTTTAAAATTTCATTCTTTCTTCCAAAGGTAACTTGCATTGATACCTCCTAATTCCTCGATATCACATGAGAGGATAGATTCTTGTAAAGCGATTTCAATGGTTTATGGTATTTCCATACTGGGTTGTGTTGTGCCTTTTGCACAAACGCCCCATTTGGAATGGGAACCCTCTTTTCCCTCTTTGTCTTTTTGGTCCTTTTCATTTTGCCTCATTTTGCGTACCCATTTTTGTGCCCCGAGACGGGGGGTAGCTTGTTTCCCACTACCATATTTGAAGTCTCGGGCTTTCTAGGTTTTCCTTGTCAAAATTTTGGCATCGGTGGCAATTTCCGGGTTTCCCCTGCCAGATTGCCTTTCCCGGGTTTCCCCTTCCAGATTACCTTTTCCGGGTTTCCCCTTTCAGGTTTCCCCTCGGGCTTCGTTGTTTTACGACGACTGCCCCGGGACGGCTTTCCAAGCCTTGGACTCCGGACCTCCCGCCGCCCCTGCGTTTTCAAAACCACCAACCAACTTGCAACCGTACGGAGGAGTTAATGTCGCATTAATGGCTGTCATTTGCTATAAAACCGATTTTTCGACCGTCATTATCAAAGGCTCGAGTGATAGAGAAAGATTGAGGAGCTCCCGGCAAATTTGACTTTCCTACTGTCGGATTTCGAAGTGTTTTCCTGATGACCTCCTTGCATCTGGCATCCTGTTCTTCGAAATTTCGAGGTAGGTTTTCCGTCCGCTCGCCCTCATTTTTATTTCGCAAATTTTCGGATTTTATTAAGGGTAAAATGTAAAATGCAACTTGAAATTAAGTAAATTTACCCCCTCCGCACATAACCCATGTTTTGAAATCGGAAAAATCGACCGTTAGATCGCCCAAAATCTAATTCGGAACCTTCCTGTGTCGTGGCTATTCTTCGGAACGGCACTGGCGTCTTCCAGGCCCGGGTCTTCCCGCGGTCGTCCATCCGCCATCTTCCTTCAAATTTTTGACCTTTTCCCTCCTTTCGAATTCCCATCTTTGGAATTCCCTTCTCAGGAAGCCATTGCGTCTCCACCATTTCAAACGGCCCCATCCAAGCATCTTCCTGACCCTTAGATCCCGGACCCTCCATTTTGGTCTAGAATCAAACCTAATAATTTTCTTTAATTCCATCCACGAAATTCGGTTCCCGGAATTCCATTCCCAGAATTGCGTCCTCATCTCGCCGTTCCAAACGGTGTCCGCCTTGCGGCTTCCCGGACTCCGTTTCCCAACCGCAAAATGTTTCACCTCCCGGTCGAATCCTTACCATTTTCTTTCCCTCCGATTTTTGCCCCTAGGATTCCTTTCTCGGGATTCCGTAGTGTTCTCGCTGTTCCAAACGGCCCCGTCCGAGCATCTTCCCGGATCCCAGACCCCAATCCACTATCCAGCGGAACCCCGAGCCTTTCATCTTTTTCCTCTGATCTTCTTCCGGATTCTGGTCATCGGAATTCCCTTCTCGAAATTTCATTCCTCCTCCGCTGTTCCAAACGGCTCATTCTGAGCGTCTGCCCGATCTCCGGGTTTCGGTGCCTCGTTCGCCGTTCGTTTGTCCCGAACCCTCTGGCTGCTCTCGGAAGCTTCCTCTCGGGTTTCTTTCACCAGATTTCCTCTTGGGGTTCGCCATTTCACACGGCTGACCCGACGCCGCTTCCCAGCGATGACAATCCGAGACCCAGATTCTGTCACTTGGAATTTTCTCTCCTCTGCGCCATTTCCAACGGCTTCCCTACAGACGATGCCCGAACCTCCAACTAGGGCATCAAATGACCTCCAAATCCAAAATGGATTTCGACCCACTTGCTAGAATTTGCTTTTCTTCCATTTCCAACTTCAAATCTTCAAATCCAACTTTGGGAAAGGCATATGGGAATTCCATTCTCATTTTTCCCTTTAAAAATGGCATTCTGCCAAGGGATTTCTGGCCCAGGAACTCTGGATTGTCTGTATTGCCCTCTAAATGATGGAATATCTTGCTTTCATGATTATTGAATTTGAATTTTGATTGCTGGAGTAATCTTGGCATGCAGGGGTTTGCTGCTGGCCATTTTGTCAGGTTCATTGTTACTAATTCTCGTCTGTTGTGCAGGATTTATGGAATCCAGCCAAGAGACTTCCGATGCTTCAAAAAAGGGAAAAGGAATAGCCAAGCCACCAAGTGGCAAGGAAGATAAACACCTAAATATAAGTTCCAAGGGGTCCCTATCCAATCTAGGATCACTACCCTTTGGAGAGACGTCTCAGATACCAACATCAGATGGGTCGATGTTGATGAGTTCACGCAGAGGGTCAGAATGAACCCGAAAATAGCAAATGCCAGGTTGATAAAAAGCAGTGGACTAGCTAAGGCTGTAGGTTTCCCACTGGTGCTAGTGGCCTCAGAGCTGGTAATGGCATGCGTAGAGGCATACCATTTTGACACCAGAACAATCGTGGATCATGAGGGGAATATCCTTACAGATATGTCTCCTTCAGGTATAACTAAGACCTTCCACATTTCAACCTTCGAGAGCATGGAGGTCCCCACCTTGGAAGACTATCAAGAGGTGTGGGAACAGGACCCGTTGGATTGTAAAAGGCTCATCAACCAATGCTGGTTGAAGGACAAATGGGCTAGTGTTGGGAAGCTCCCTCAGGAGCTCTACCGCAGTGACTTCTATGAAGACTACCATGATCCGGTAACGCTGCTCAGCTGAGTTAGGGGCCTTCCTGATGCGGTTTTCTTTCAAGAATGGATGTTCTACTTCATAGAACAGATTCTCTGAGGTAAGGGTACCACCTTCTATTGGGGTGAAATAATCAGCGACTGCTTCCATGAGCAGATTACCACCGTCAAAAAAACTAACAAATTCTTCATGACCTCTTACTTAGTGTATTCCCTCGCCAATCGGTGACATTATCAGGGGTTGACTATGATGCCTAGTGATCCATCGAGACCAGAACTCAAACCTTATGACAAGTACCCTCAGTTGTAGTTCAGAAATTTCAAAACAAACTAATGCAGGGTGAATGACGCGTTCATTACTCACATAATCCGATCGGTAGGAGGGGATTTTCATGGAAGGATGTCCCACAGTGCTAGGGTCCTCCTCAAACAATACGCCTTCTGGTATATTCAATTCTCAAGGTTCACATATATCCACGGTGTAGGCTTCTCGAATAAACCAAACAAGCTACCCCGGTATCCAAATGACTGGATCATTATCTTGGAGCTGACTCAGCAGCTGCGACACATTCACAATGTCTTGAGTGACAAGCATCTGGAAGGCCTCATCTGCCCCATGAACCTTGGGCAGCAGATGTATAAGGTCCACACTTCCCAGTGCGCGGGATATTCAAACAGGGAGTTGGCAGAATATAATTTTGAACAATATATAGCAAGGCCACTGATGGATCCATATGGCCATGTCAGAAAGGCACTGGGGCGCAGATATGCCCACCTCCACAACATTGTGGAATTTTGGGCCAACTGCAGGGATGATCTTGAGGTACGGTTGCGATATTATATGTGCATGACCGTCATCCATGCACGAAGAGTGAACTTATGCCCGATCCCTGATCAGTTGGAGGAGGATGAGGAACCAATTGTGGATCCAGTTTATGATACAGTTTCCAACCTGCCGCTGCCCGCTATCAACTGGGATACTTCGGAGCTTAATGATGTTAGTGTGTTCACCAGGGCCGTTGAAGTCAGAACAAGAGCATGGATCGACAAGAAGCTGGCCCAATTGAAATAACAAGGGGTCGTCCTGACGTACACTGAGCTTGCAAGTGAGCACGTGAGTGAGCCAAGTGGCTCGAAGGGTGGGGAAGCCACTGCTGCAATTGGGGAGAGATCTAAAACCCCACCACCTCTGAAGACCAAGAAAAGAAAGGAGGCTAGCCAACAGTTACCCAAACCAAAAGTCTATGCCCATAAGTTTTTCGAGTCGGAGCCCTCTAAGAAGAAAAGAAAAACAACAAGAGGCATGAAGACAATGGTGATGCTTAAGGGTTCGCCCCTCAGGATCGCGAGCAAAAGATCTAGCTCATTTGGATCTCCACCCATTGTAATTACTCCCGCTTGCCTCAATTCCAGCTTCTGCTTCCTCCCCACCTGCGGTGGATATCTTCATCCACCTTGCTCGGTCTCCTCCAATATCACAAGTCATTCCTATGGATTCATCTTCTACCACCACCTTGCCTATGACCTCTCCCTCCATGTCTCCTTCCCTTCCTTCCGTTTCCGCTGCCACAATGCCAGCCCCAAATCTTCCAGAATCTTTTGTGAAATATATGCAGAATGTGCCTTCTGAGCTTTCGGGGATGCTCACCAATCCAATAGTCTAGGCAGCAATAACTCAGGCTATGGCCTCCACTCCAACAGCATCTCCCTCCACTGAATCACCAAAGATGAAGGCGACCATGCAGATATCAAACGAGCATGAACGACAGCAACTTGAGGAAGAAAAGGCGTCGAAAGATGAAGAGTTTGAATATCACGAACACCCCTTGTTCGAGCGTCGGAAAATTGATAAGGTGGCCTATGAATCTTCAAGTGAGGGCAGTGAGGACCGTGATGTTGAACTAATCCGAGAGTTGAATGATCCCGAGCTCAATGCGGAGTGGGCCAAACAACTCAAGGAAATTGAAGACAAGGAAGCTGAGGACCGGCTTGCACAGGAAGAAGAGACTACTGCACCAGAGATAGAAGGTGACAAGTCTCCAACTGAAGAACATGGCAAGACTCTGGAGCATGATGAGGAAACTCTCCTCCAAAAGAGTAAATAGATGGAGAGACCTGAGAAGCATCAAGATACTCTAAATGCGGAAGTGGATACTTAAAAGAGGGATTCACCCAAGGAGCAGCAATGTACCAAGTCTCCCGTTGGGCATGGAACATTCAAACAAGTTTCTGATGAAGGAAAGGAAGATACGAGAGTAAATGAGAAGGATCTTATTGTCAGAACTGGCGAACTCGAAAAAGAGGACAGCAGGACTCAAAGTATACCTCCGAGAGAAGAACCTCAAACGTCTAATTGGCTGCAAAGGCAACTCAAGCAAAAGACTCCCACATCAAAGGATCCCAAGGCAAGGTTGGAAGCCATCATGGCCAGAGCACGAGTGAGCACCAGAAAAGAGAAGAAGCTGAGGGTTAGATCAAAGATAACCATGGATGCCTCAGGATCAAGAGCAGTGCAAATAGCAATGCCGATGGTTGGGGAACAAGGCATAACTTATAACGTCTCCACCATCAATTTGGGAATAGCCACAAGGTAGCTGAAGGTTGAGCATCTCCAGGAGTCGGTCGCCATAGTAGTGCACCTTATCTAGCAGGATAAGATCTCCAAGGAGGAATTAAAGGAGCAGGTGGCCGACCTAACAACTTATATTCAGCAGTGGTCATCTCTAGATGATCAACCGACAACATCATCAGCCCCGCCTCAGTTGTTGTCCTAAGCTCAAATTGTCAAACTAGAAAAGAGGCAGAACTTGGACAAAACTACAAAAAATTGGTTTCGGCAGGTTTTGGACATAGGGAGCATAGGTATCAACGTAGTTGTCCGGATAGCAAATAGGTTCCTAGAGGTTCAAAAAACTCTCAAGGACATAAAGTAGATCTACGAGAAGTTCCCAAGGAAGTACGATGTAGCCTACCCAGAGATTGAGGCCATTCTCGCACTGCCAAGTGATATCTGGGAGAAGGATCTTGCCTTCAAAGACGACAACCACTGGCTGGTGGATACCTAGAAATGATATTATGACCACCGCAAGAGAAGGCTAGAGCAGATTTTGGAATGGATAGCGCCTGACATTGAATGGGCAAGGGAGTCCAGGGAGGAGTGTACTCAGTACCTCAAACTGATGACGGGGTATGAAGTGCCCGCAATTGAGATCAATCCCGAGAACATCAATCCCCACTTCTTGAAGATTATGGAAGATGGGATGTCCATCGAAATCACGCCTGATTTCATGTGTTTTGTGGCCCGAGCCTTCACACAATCAGAAGCTTGCAAAGAGAATGATGCTAAGTATGAGGCAGACTGGAAGAAGCTTGGTAGTAATTCTCAGGAATGGAGTTACCAAATCCTAAAATCCGACATCATGGAAGTAGATAAGCTCCAGCTCCTGATCCTGAGTTTCATGGAGTATGCCGTGTTGAAGAAGCAGGAGGGCAACCCATTCATCGACGAACAATTCCTTGAAGAATAGCTACAGTAGAAGGAAAATCACTAAAAGACAAATTTGCTACAGTGTTGTCACTAGATGATGAAATAGGGAAGAGACAAGAACTATAAATGTAAATGTAATATATTTTGGGGGTAGGTGAAACCCTAATGTAAAATAAATCTTGGCCACATAATAGAATTGAATCTTGGTCACTCATTTTGTATTTTGAAAACTATAAATAGGGCTCTCCTCCTCTCATTTTAGGAGAGTTGAGTTGTTGTAAAGGCATGCTGCAGAAATTATAAATAGCAAATACAGTCATTTTTGGTGTATTTTTTGGGTTTCTCAATATGTTTCATGATTCCTCTCCCTTTTTAGTTATAGTCTTACTCTAAGTTACTTTTTTGTTCTAGCATCTTTAGTTTAAACTTGGTAGATTTGGTATGTTATTTCTGGTTTTGGAGATAGTTGTTGTGTGTATGCTTTCCTTGTCCATACTTTTGGTCATTTGTTGAAGGTAGATGATTGTGCAAAGTTAGTCTGGACTTCGATTCCATTGCTGCTCATTAAACTTTATCTTTGTTCATGTTTCCATAATGAATGAATGATGAACATCTATAGTCCCTAGAAGATAGCACTAATTTCAGGATATTGTGAGAATTCTGAGTGAAATCTAGTTTAAGGAAACTATCCATAGCAGGAACCTCCTTGATCACTGTTCATCAGTAGTTGCAGGTCCAGGAAACATCTTTCTTCCTCGCCCTTTCCTTTTTTTCTTTTTTCTTTTTAGAAACAACTTGTGCCAAGATTTGTTGCACATCGTAAAGCCAAATCTAGCGAAATGATGGAGTCTAAGACTGTTGTTTGAGCCTGCAGCAAAGCATATCAATTCCAGACCTTTAGAACTCCATTTATCAACTTAATTCCCCTACAGCTTCAACCATGTAAGGCCGCCCTGTGATTCCAGCAAATCACATAAACAACTGAAATATTCCAAGCATCGTCATGACTTGACATCTGAGAGACCTTGGGATAGTGTTCTGCAATCTGATTTTGGAAAATTGTCTTTCAAAAGAGGTAATGCACCTACATATTACCTATGTTGTGAAGTGCATAAAAACACCATCAACAAAACTGGCGCTCGAAGGAGGGCCTTGAAAGGGTAAAGATGGATCGAATTGAATCATTCTCCCCTGAGAGATTTTGCCGAGTGCTGAGATCTACACCAAATAAAAGGGAGTTGCATGAATTACAACCACCCATCCGAGCTAAGAGAGCTAGGCAGAGGCGATTATCCGTCACCGATTTCGTGGAGCAGCTCACTGCCTCTGCACCCCTATCCCCTTCATCCTCCTTAACAAGTTCATCTTCTGCTCATCCCACCACCGAGGTCTTCCAAGTTTTCGCTTCATCTAGGTTGAGTTCTACCTCCCAGCTGAACGTAATCCTTAGCCTAGTTGTTGTCTCCCTAGTTGTTGTTGTCCCGTCCTAGCCACAGAACAACCTGGCACAACCACCTCCACCACCTTTTCCAATGGCGTGGCTGGGTAATAACCTGTCTCCCCTTGCTTTCAACCTCTATCATGACATGCCCAAGAATCCTAAGAATTTTTGCACAAAGTTCAACTCCAGGGATCCGTAGAGGATAGCCGAGGAACATGTCTGGATTTTTGAAATTTCTTTGAAGACTATACAGGTCGTGTATGAGGATGTAGCTTGCAGGCTCTTTCCTTATTCCTTGGGGGAAGAGGCCTTCAATTGGTACGTCAATTTACCAGCTGGAACCATCAGCACATGGGATCTCTTAAAGAATGTGTTTCTACATAAATTCAAGACCCCAGTCAACCCAATAGATTCGTATAGACATTTTATGGTGGTTCAAAAGGAAATCAATGAACCAATCAGCACGTTCAATGATCGCTTCCACAGAGCGTACACTCGGCTGCAGGCTCCGTATGTTTTTAATGATGTTGTTGTCCTACCTGTTTACTATGCCGCACTGGACAACCCCACTTCAGCCTTGGTGAAAAGGATGAGGCCACCACCTGCTAGGTTGGTCGACGCATATGTTGAAGCCATCATTGTCAGTACAGATTTGGGACATAATATATTTGTTCAATTACCTTCTCTTGGACAAATCGCAAATCTGGCACAGATACAGGGACTCACGCAAGTGCTACAACATCAAACGCCTCTATTAAATTCGGTACCTCAGCTGCCTATGGTTTCACATCCAGGACAGCCAATGAATCAGGCATACCCAATGCCTCAATACTTGCTACCCTAGTAGCAACAGTCACATCCACAAGGATCCCATATGCTAGCATACCTTCAAGCAGTGGAGTTCCCACCCGCTCATCAGAATCAGCTGGCAGCACAGCCTGTGTTCCTTCAGAATACCGCGTCGCAACCAAGTAGTACCAAAAGGGATAGGATTGATGAGCTGACAAAGATGGTTAAGAAAATGTTGACCGAGATGACACACCTGAGAAATCAGAACAACTAGTTGTAGATGTCACAAAAGAGCATCCAGGCCAACTTTAACAGGGAAAATCGAGATCACCGTGAAAATCGGGACCATCGGGACGTTGGCACATCGTCGGGACAAAATTATGACAGAAATCAGAACTCGGGCCAGAACTTTGATAGAAGGCCCTTCCAAAGGCAAAACCGAACGTGGAATATATGCCCTAACAATAGCAGCGTTCCCACACCTCTTGATCAACCCAACAATAGCAATAGTGAAAACCCCGCGAGTGGAGTTTACTTGGCAGAGGCTGCTCTATCCGGTTGGTGCCGCATACACAAGACCAATCGCCATTCCGAGTTGGATTTCCAGAGTTTCAAACTGCGATCGAGATCTTCCAAGTGGAAGTTTAGAATGCAGTCGACAATTCGAGATGTTGGGACATCGTCCCATCTGATCCGTACGATGCCTCGGTGCTGGTGCTAAATCCAGCCCCTTTTCCAAAGGCAGAATGCAACACCCCTGAGCTGGAGAACACTACTTCAAACCATCGTGATACAGCAAGCGAGGTAAGTTCTAAAATTCCATTGGCTCAGCTTTTCAATTCAGTAGATAATAGTCTCGAAGATGACAAAGAGGAATTTAGGGAGGACGAAGTCCAAATGTTTCACCAGCGAACTGCCCCTTATAACCGTAGGAATAGACAAGCAAGAGGCCATGCTGGAGGTC
This sequence comes from Sequoiadendron giganteum, assembly GCA_007115665.2. Classification (NCBI taxonomy): domain Eukaryota; kingdom Viridiplantae; phylum Streptophyta; class Pinopsida; order Cupressales; family Cupressaceae; genus Sequoiadendron; species Sequoiadendron giganteum. Next base: position 217,839,813 of record CM021104.1, read on the forward strand.
CTTTCACAACCTCCACCCCTCCCGATCTGAGTGCGAACAATAATCCAGGTTTTTCGCTCATGCCCACACGATACCTCAGCCAAAATAAACAGCAAGCTGCTAGCCAAGGTCATAACGCTAGCCCCTCCCAGAACGTTTCTAATGACCAAGAAATTGACCGGATGGGGGAGTATATTGCTGAAAAAATTAAAAGTGTAAAGCTAAGCGTGTCCGCATTCGAGCTTCTAAAGGTGCCTGCAGTCAGGAACGCCTTTTTCCAGATGATAAATGGGACCCCATCATAAGAGACAAATCAAGAAGAGATCCCAGCAAAGAAGGTTTCTTTTAGTGATCAATCAGATGAGCCGGTTGTCAGGAATATTTTCAATAGAAAGGCAGACCTGCCATCAGGTCAGCAAGCAAACAAGCAGTCTGAAAGGGCAACTAATTTAGCACCAACCCAAAATAGAGGCAACGAGAAAGAAAAGGCCCAGGTCGCCCAGGTGGACGTTTCTAGAGGGTTGTTTCAAGGGAAATTTGAGACCCCTCCCTTTCTGACCACCGTTCGTATGTTTGAAAAGAACCTCCATAATTGCTTGTTGGATTCGGGAGCCTCAGCTAATGTCATGCCTCTCTGCATGTGCAAGGCACTCAGAATAACACCAACTCCTTCTCATCGAAAGGTGACGCAGCTTGATAAAACTGAAATCAACATAGTTGGCGAGATCAACAGGATACACATGCAACTCGTTGTTGATCCTCGGATCTAACAAACTATTGACATACAGGTGGTTGATATCCCGGATACCTATGGTATAATCTTAGGTAGGGATTTCATGAGGGCGCTAAATGGATATGCTACCACAAATTACTCTCACATATGGCTTCCATGGAAGGGAATTCCTAATCAGATCTAGATCGACAGGGAACCCCAAATGAAATTCATGATTACCGAGTACACCAACATGAATGAGGTGTTGTATGCTGAAACAAGTCTAGGAAACTATTCCCCGATAGCATACCTAAACGAGCAAGAAGACTTTGAGGGTGAAGGAACGAATGAGGTCCTTCTCGTACTATGTAGCCCACCTACTAATTTGACCAATACTCCTCCGAGTAGTGAAATGCTCATTGAATCTGATAATGAAGAGTTGGGAGAAGGCGATGGTCGGGGGCTGCTCGATGGTTTCCAAGATTTTATGGGAAGGTGTGTACATGACCAACTCAGCCTAAGAAATTGAGTGAACCTTCAGGAGCTCTTGCTCCCTAACTGGTACCGGGTACACAACACTGCTCATTCTGAATTTGACTGCTGTTTATGTCAAACAGTAATTGAACATGCCCAAAGACAAGCTACTTCATAGGTGGATGTGAGCTTTGCATCCAACAGATGAACAAGTCCCGCCCCTGTAGTTCCCAAGGTGGTCACTGAAATGCTGCCCCCACCAAAAGTCAAGACAGTTTCTATCAACCCCACATCCGAGGATTTCCCTAGGTTCTGGACGTTGCACTTTGACAGTTCTAAATCCAAGCACGGAGCTGGAGCGAGTTTCAAGCTAATCAGTCCCAAAAGTAAATCATACTTTTCCACTCATAGACTGCAATTCTATTGTACTAACAATGTGGCGAAATACAAAGCTTTGGTCTTGAGCCTCTTGATGGCATTAAGGAATGATGTCAAGATGCTCCAAGTGTATGGAGATTCAGAGCTGGTCATAAAGCAAGTCAGGAAGCTCTATTCCTATTATGATCGAAGGCTCACTAACTACTGGCACCGCGTATGGGACCTGCTAGAAGGGTTGGACACTTTCAACATTCAGCTGATCCCACACGCTCAGAACTATACCGCCAACGCCCTGGCGCAAGCAACAAGTACACTACAGCCATTATCCCTATCTGGCCTCAAGTGATTCACGGTAGAACTCACTTCTATCTCATCGGTGCTGGATAACATGGCCAATTTCCAAGTATTCAATAACGACAAGCATATCCTAGACTTCATCACCAGTTCGGATGTGTTCGCTACTCAAATAATCGATGAAGTCGAACCCCAAGAAGCGGATTTAGATATAGAGGGGATCATTAACTTGAAGACCAACACCATCCCTAGGGGCATAGTCGAATTAGAGCGGATATTTGACCTTGATTAGATCAGGGAGCAAGATCAACAGGTCAAAGAAGATACTATCAGCGGTCAGTGTGATACCTACAACCTGGGAACAACTGGAAATACCAAGAATGTGTTTATAGGAAAGGTATGTACTCCTGAAGAAAGAAGAGGGATTATTGAAACATTATGCAAATATCATGACATCATCGCCTAGAACTACGATGACCTCAAAACGTATGACACATCGATCATCACGCACACTATCTCTCTCAGGCCAAATGCGAAGCCGTTCCACCAGTAGCAGCGCCCTGTCAATGCTCTATTAGAGCCAATCATTTACAAGGAAGTACAGAAGTTGCTGTCAGCCAAGATCATCTTCCTGGTCAGACACTCTACTTGGGTAGCAAATTTGGTCCCCGTTCAGAAGAAAAATGTAGAAATCGGGTAGTGCGTAGACTTCCAAAATTTGAATCGAGCATCGGAGAAGGACAACTATCATGTGCCTTCATTGGATGAGGTGCTATAGGTAGTGAACGGGTCCCAGATGATGTCCTTTCTAGATGGATACTCGGGATACAACCAAGTCATGGTGCAATACGAAGATCGACACAAGACGGCGTTCACCACCAAGTGGGGAACGTTTACATATAGAAGGATGCCCTTCGGGCTAATCAACGCTGGCGCCACCTTTCAGCGTGCTATGGATATCGCCTTCAAAGACCTTATTGGTAAATGCATCATCATCTACATGGATGACTTAATGGTGTTTTCAAAATAGCGGAGCAATCATATCATTGATTTATGCAAGGTCTTTAAGAGGTGCCGCACATTTGGGGTATCCCTTAACCCGAGGAAGTGTATCTTTGGGGTCATGGAAGGAAAACTCCTTGGGCATGTTCTGTCTGAACGAGGAATTTCTATTGACCCCGAACGTATCCAATCCATCATGAAAATCCAACTGCCAGGCAGCAAGAAAGAATTGAAGTCTTTCTTTGGAAAGATCAACTTTTTCCGCAAGTTCATTACAAGCTTTGCGGAAATAGTCAAACCACTCAACGCCATGCTAAAACAAGACACCAAGGTCGATTGGACCCTCGAAGCAAAGCAGGCCTTCGGGGAAATCAAGATGGCCATTGCTGATGCCCCTATGCTGGTCAGCCCAGACTACCTAAAGCCCTTCTTTATTTACTCCTTCGCTTCAGATCATTCTTGTGCCAACATCCTGACACAAAAGGACGACGAGGGAAGCGAGCACCCAATCGCCTTCATGAGTGACCCCTTGAAGGATGCCAAACTACATTATCATAAAGTTGAAAAATAGGCTTACACCCTTGTTAAAGGAGTTAAGAAGTTTCGGCACTATATCTTACGCAACAAAGTCTTTGCCATAGTTCCTGACCTCGCCGTAAAAACATTACTTATGCAGAATGAGTTGGGGGAACGAAGGGCAAAGTGGATCGCGGTGCTGCAAGAATACAACATGGAGATTCAACCGATAAAGCTGGTAAGAGGATAGGCACTCGCCTGAACAATGGCAGAGGTAGTTATTGATGTTGTACTTGAACTCACAGTGCAACAGTACCAGCTGGAGGACGTCTCCCCAGGAGAATGGTATGATGACGTAGTATACTACCTACTGAACCACAAGTGCTCGCCCCATCTGCAAGGAGTCCAGAGATGAGCTCTGAAGTTGAAAAGTAACAGCTATATGTTGCAAGGCTCTATATTGTACAAGAAAAATCATGAAGGTATCTATCTGCGATGCCTGGGAAAGGAGGAAGTTGATCGCGTCCTTAGGGAATTCCATGAAAAATTTGGAACTGGCCATGGCTCAAGCCTATTGACTGCGCATCAAGTACTGAGAGCCGGGTACTACTGGCCCACCATTTTCAAGGATGCTCATAGTCATGTCTATACCTGCCACATGCGCTAGACCACTGCTGCCAGGGAAAGGAATGTTGTTGTCCCATTACAACCTGTTCTAAAGGTAAGGCCCTTTGCGCAATGGGGTCTCAATTTCATTGGTCCGGTGAGTCCTCCATCATCTGCGGGACATAGGTGCATTCTAGCCGCTTCTGATTACTACACTACATGGACATAAGCAATCACTTGTAGGAAATGTACAACTGAAGTCGTAATCAATTTCTTAGAAAGCTTTATCTTAAATCGTTTTGGTTGTCCGTATGCCCTAGTATGTGATAATGGCCCTGCATTTGCTTCACTAAAATTCACAAGTTGGGCCTTTGATTATGGTGTCGCCCTCAAATTCTCCTCTAATTATTACCCTCAAGGCAATGGCCTTGCTGAGTCCACCAATAAAAACTTGATCATAGTGATTAAGAAACTGTTAGATAGGAATCCTAAGGATTGGCACACCCAACTTCGTTTCGCTTTATGGGCAGATCGCACTCGCCACAAGGCTGCCCTTGGAGATTCCCCATACCATCTAGTCTATGGCTTAGAGCCTATCTTCCCCATACATTTGAAAATCCCAACCCTCCAGTTCATTGACGACTTTTATGAAGGAGGAGACCGCAGAGAAGCTCGCCTCGCCGAGCTGCTGCACCTTGAAGAAGTACGAGACCGTGCAATAGAAAATTTTACCAAACACTAGGGCATAGTTAAAAGATGGTTCGATCGTCGAGCCAAAATTAAGGCCTTCCACATCTATGATCTAGTCCTCTACTGGGACAAGGCCCATGAAAAGAAAGGGGGACACAATAAATTCGACAAGCTTTGGCTTGGCCCCTTTCAGATTGCTGAAATCCTTGGAGATAATTCTTTCCGTTTAAAGACTCTTACTGGTGAAGACGTCTCATTGCCAATCAACGGGCAGCACCTCAAGCACTACTTCCAGGCCTAAGCTCTTGCAAGTTGTCAGCGTAAATACTTGTACATAGGTTAAGATAGATTTCTTGTTTTTTCCTTTGGTTTTGTTTCCCTTTTTGGCCGCTTTGTTGTGATTCTGGGAAGTATCTCCCTATTCTGATGTGGTGGTTGTGCCCAATCCAACAAACGGTTACCTTGCTGCCCACTTTCGTGTTGTTCTCTAGATAAGCCATCATTCCCCACCGCTACCCTTTGAAAGCTCCTAAGTATTGGTTTTCAAATTTCAAACTTTGCACTAACCTAGGATGGCTATCTGTTCGAACTCCTGCTCTTATCATGGAGCACAAACAAATTTAAGAAAATATCTCCAAAGAATGGTATGGTAATCGCTGGGAAGCAAAGATAAGTGAAAAATCTAAAGTCTATTCCAATGACCACTGTGATTCTCAAGCCCATTGTGAACTTCGCTGTTCACACGTCTGACAGAAAATTAAAGGAAAAGAAGGTGCTAAAAGGAAATATCCAGCACAAGCAATAAATGAATTGCTAAAATCAACTGTATGGGTGTGTGAATATCTCTACCGGGGCTATGGACGCCTAGCTGGTAGTAGAGCTATGTTCGTGATATCATAGCGACGACTCCGTCGGGGCTATGGATGCCTGATTGGCAAAAGAGAAATGTCCAGGTTACTTTTGGGATTAGATGAACTACGTAGCTTATCTCGTCCAACCAGTGGTTATTCATACTCTCTCCGAGGAAAGCAAATGAATTCACCCTGCACACACACTTCCATGATAAATCTGCGATTTGATTTGATCATGTCTTCCTTAAACTGTCCTCAATTCAGCTTTGAAAATTGTCTTAGGTCTACGTAATCAGAGATCTGAGGTTTGGAATGAATATTTATTTCGAGAATTCCGGGAGCGTTCTCCCAACGGAGTCGCCATTTGTTGTGCCTTTTGCACACATGCCCCATTCGGAACGGGGACCCTCTTTTCCCTCTTTGCCTTTTTGGTCCTTTTCATTTTGCCTCATTTTTCGTACCCATTTTTGTGCCCCGAGATAGGGGGTAGCTCGTTTCCCACTACCATATTTGAAGTCTCGGGCTTTCCAGGTTTTCCTTGTCAAAATTTTGGCATCAGTGGCAATTTTCGAGTTTCCCCTGCTGAAATGTCTTTTCTGGGTTTCCCCTTCCGGATTGCCTTTTCTGAGTTTCCCCTTTCGGGTTTCCCTTTCCAGGTTTCCTTGGTCGAGCTTCGTTGTTTTAGAACGGCTTTCCAGGCCACGGACTCCAGACCTCCCGTCGCCCCTGCATTTTCAAAACCACCAACCAACCTGCAACCGTACGGAGGAGTTAATGCCGAATTAATGGTTGTCATTTGCTATAAAACCAATTTTCTGGCCGTCATTATCAAAGGCTCGAGTGATAGAGAAAGATTGAGGAGCTCTCAATGAATTTGACTTTCCTCCTGTCAGGTTTCGAAGTGTTTTCTTGACGACCTCGGCTCATCCGGCATCCTATTCTTCGGAATTTCAAGGTAGGTTTTCCGTCCACGCGCCCTTGTTTTTATTTCGTGAATTTTCGGATTTTCTTAAGGGTAAAATGTAAAATGCAACTTGAAATTAAGTAAATTTACCCCCTCCGCACATAACCCATGTTTTGAAATCTAAAAAATCAACCATTACATCGCCCAAAATCCAATTCAGAACCTTCCCGCGTCGCGGCTATTCTTCGAAATGGCGCTGGCGTCTTTCGGGCTTGGTTTTTCTAGCGGCCGTCCGTCTGCCATCTTTCTTCAAATTTTTGACCTTTTCCCTCCTTTCAGATTCCCATCTCTGGAATTCCCTTCTCGGGAAGCCGTTGCATCTCCGCCATTTCAAACGGCCCCGTCCAACCATCTTCCCGACCCTTGGATCCCAGACCCTCCATTTCGGTTTGGAATCAAACATCATAATTTTCTTTAATTCCATCCCTAGAATTCAGTTCCCGGAATTCCGTTCCTAGAATTCCGTCCTCATCTCACCATTTCAAATGGCATTCGCCTTGTGACTTCTCGGAAATGGCATTCGCCTTGTGACTTCTCGGACTCTATTTCCCGGCCGCAAAATGTTTCACCTCCGGGTCGAAACCTTATCATTTTCTTTCCCTCAAACTTTTGCCCTCGAGATTCTGTAGTGTTCTCGTCATTCCAAACGGCCCTGTCCAAGCGTCTTCCCAGATCTCAGACCCCAGTCCACTATCCACCGGAACCCCGAGCCTTTGGTCTTCTTCCTCCAATCTTCTTTCGGATTCTGGTCTTCGGAATTCCCTTCTTAGAATTTCGTTCCTCCTCCGCCATTCCAAATGGCTCACTCCGAGTGTCTTCCCAATCTCTGGGTCTTGGTGCCTCGTTCGCCATGCATTTGTTTCAAACCCTCCGGCCACTCCCAGAAGCTTCCTCTCAGGTTTCTTTCACCGGATTTCCTCTTGGGGTTCGCCGTTTCAAACAGCCGACCTGACGCCGCTTCCCGGTGATGGCAATCCGAGACCCGGATTCCGTCGCCCGGAATTCCATCTCCTCTGCGCCATTTCCAACGGCTTCCCTGCAGATGATGCCCGAACCTCCAAATCGGGCATCAAATGACCTCCAAATCCAAAATGGATTTCGACCCACTTGCTAGAATTTGCTTTTCTTCCATTTCCAACTTCAAATCTTCAAATCCAATTTCGGGAAAGGCATATGGGAATTCCATTCTCATTTTTCCCTTTCAAAACGATATTCTGCCAAGGGATTTCCAACCCAGGAACTCTGGATTGTCTGTATTGCCCTCTAAATGATGGAATATCTTGCTTCCATGACTATTGAATATGAATTGAGATTGCTAGACTAATCTTGACATGCAGGGGTTCGCCGCTGGTCATTTTGTCAGATTCATTTTTACTAATTCTCGTCTGTTGTGCAGGATTTATGGAATCTGGCTCAGAGACTTCTGGTGCTTCAAAAAAGGGAAAAGGAATAGCCAAGCCACCAAGGGGCAAGGAAGATAAAGACCTGATGAAATACAAGTTCCAAGGGATCCCTATCCAGTCTAGGATCACTACCCTTTGGAGGGATGTCTCAGATACCAACATCGGATAGGTCAATGTTGATGAGTTCACGCAGAGGGTCAGAATGAACCCAAAAATAGCAAATGCCAGGTTGATAAAAAGCAGTGGACTTGCTAAGGCTGCAGGTTTCCCACTAGCCCTAGTGGCCCCAGAGCTGGTAATGGTGTGCATAGAGGCATACCAGTCTGACATCAGAACAATCGTCGATCATGAGGGGAATATCCTTGCAGATATGTCTCCTTCAAGTATAACTAAGACCTTCCACATTCCAGCCTTCGAGAGCATGGAGGTCCCCACCTTGGAAGACTATCAAGAGGTGTGGGAACAGGACCCATTGGATTGTAAAAGGCCCATCAACCAATGTTGGTTGAAGGACAAACGGGCTAGTGCTGGGAAGCTCCCTTAGGAGCTCTACCGCAGCGACTTCTATGAAGACTACCATGATCTGGTAACGCTGCTCAGCCGAGTCAGGGGCCTTCCTAGCACAGTTTTCATTCAAGAATGGATGTTCTACTTCATAGAACAGATTCTCTGAGGTAAGGGTACTGCCTTCTATTGGGGAAAAATCATCAGCGACTGCTTCCATGAGCAAAT
>CM021104.1:217848513-217936511 GCA_007115665.2 Sequoiadendron giganteum
ACTAACCATCTAGCATGGCCAACATAGGATGAGATAGTTCAAAACAAAGATAAAAAAGGAATATACCACCAGTTTGACACACACATGAATTCAATTTCTTCCTTTAAATCTTATTATAATTGGCCACACCTTCAATATTATCCCTTTCTATCCAAATTTCCCCAAACTCCACCCTCTTGTGTGAGACCTTTGATGATTTATCTACTATATCCTTATTCTCTACTGACACCATAACTATCATCATCCCTTTCTTTTGTATTCAATTCATTCCTAATTGCTTATGCCTCCTTCCTTTCAACATTTCTTTTCCAATTCATTTACCAAATAGAATTAATATGATTTGACTTAAGTCTAAAAACACATTTATTAATTATGGGATAAATAAATAATTAAATTGACTTATACAAGACTATTTAACTAATGTGAAAATTGCATATAATTTAAATACAACTTCAAATACGATATGAGATTTTCCTTTTCTTAAACCCGATTGCATCATACGACATTATTGTTGTACCTTTTTTGCACACACGCCTCGTTCGGAACGGGGACCCTCTTTTCCCTCTTTCCTTTTTTTTGGTTCCCTTTGTTTCGCCTCGTTTTGTGTACCCCCATTTTTGTGCCCCAAAATGGGGGGGTAGCACGTTCCCCAATGCCATATTTTAAGTCTCGGGCTATCCAGGTTTTCCTTGTCGAAATTCTAGCATTTGTGGCAATTTTCGAGTTTCCCCTTCCGGGTTTCCCCTCGGTCTTCGCTGTTTGGAGAAAGGCTGCCCTAGGACGGCTTTTCGGACCCTAGACCCTAGACCTCCCGCCGCCTCTGCATTTTTTGAAAGCTCACCAACCCAACCTGCAACTGTACGGAGGATTTAATGCTGCATTAATCGCTGCTTTTTGCTATAAAACCGATTTTTCGACCATCATTATCAAAGGCTCGAGTGATAGAAAAGGATTGAGGAGCTCCCGACGGATTTGACTTTCCTCCTGTCGAATTTTGAAGTGCTTTCCCGATGACCTCTGCGCATCCGGCATCCTGTTCTTCGGATTTTTGAGGTAGGTTTTCCGTCCGCACGCCCTAGCTTTTGTTTTGCGAATTTTCCGATTTTCTCGTGGGTAAAATGAAAAATGAAACTTGAACTAAGTAGATTTGCCCCCTGTGCGCATAACCCATGTCTTAGAATCGGAAAATCCACCGTTAAATTGCCCAAAAATTGATTTGGAACCTTCCCGCATCGCGGCTGTTCTTCAGAACGACGCTGGCATCTTCCGGGCCCAGGTCTTCCCGCGGTCGTCCGTACTACCATCTTCCTTCCAATTTCTGACCTTTTTCCCTCCTTTCAGATTCCCATCTCCGGAATTCCCTTATCGGGATTCCGTTACATCTCTACCGTTTCAAACGGCCTCATCCGAGCGTCTTCCCAACCTTCGGATCCCGGACCCTCCATTTCCGTCTAGGATCAAACTTCACTTTTTAATTCAAATCCGTCCTCGGGATTCTTTTCCCAGGATTTTGTTATTGGAATTCCGTCATCATCTTGCCATTTCAAACGGCGTCCGTCTCGCAGCATCCCAGACTCCATTTCTCGGTCGCAAAATGTTTCACCTCCCGGTCGAAACCCTTACCATTTTCTTTCCCTCTGACTTTTGCCCCCAGGATTCCGAAGCGTTCTCGCTGTTCCAAATGGCCCCATCCGAACGTCTTTCCGGATCTCGGACCCCGGTTCGCTGTCCGCTGGAACCCCGTGCCTTTGGTCTTTTATCGTCCAAGCTTCTTCTGGATTCTGGATGCCGGAATTCCCTCCTCGGGATTCCATTCCTCATGCGCCGTTCTTAACGACGAGCTCCGAGCTTCTTTCCGACCTCCGGGTCCCGGCGCCTCATTCGCCATCCATTTGTCCTGAACCCTCTGGTCGCTCCCGGAAGCTTCCTCTCAGGTTTCTTTCACTGGATTTCCTCTTAGGGTTCGCCGTTTCACACGGCTGACCCGTAGCTGCTTCCCGGCGATGGTAATTCGAGACCCGGATTCCGTCTCCCGAAATTCCATCTCCTCTGCGCTGTTTCCAACGGCTTCCCTGCAGATGATGCCCGAACCTCCAAATGGGGCATCAAATGACCTCCAAATCCAAAATGGATTTCAACCCACTTGCTTGAATTTGGTCTGCTTCCATTTCCAACTTCAAATCTTCAAATCCAACTTCGGGAAGTGCATGTGGGAATTCTATTCTCATTTTTCCCTTTCAAACGACATTCTGCCAAAGGATTTCTGGCCCAAGAACTCCGGATTATTTGCACTTCCCTCTAACGATGAAATATCTTGCCTCTGTGATTGTTAAGTATGAATTGTGATTGACGAACTAATCTTGACATGCAGGTATTTGTCGTTAGCCATTTTGTCAAGTTCGTTGTTACTGATTCTCGTATGTTGTGCAGGATTTATGGAATCCGACCAAAAAACTTTCGGTGCTTCCAGAAAAGGAAAAGGAATAGCCAAGCCACCAAGGGGCAAGGAAGACAAGGAACTGATGAAGTACAAGTTTGAAGGGGTCCCTATCCAGTCCAGGGTCACTATCCTTTGGAGGGATGTTTTAGATACCAACATCGGACAGGTCGATGTTGATGAATTTACACAGAGGGTTAGAATGAACCCGAAAAATGTGAATGCCAAGTTGATAAAGAGCAGTGGAATGGCTAAAGCTGCAGGTTTCCCACCGGCCCTAGTGGCCCCGGAACTGGTGATGGCGTGTGTTGAGGCATACCAATCTGATACCAGAACAATTGTGGATCATGAGGGGAATATCCTTGCAGATATGTCTCCGTCAGGCATTACGAACACCTTCCACATTCCAACCTTCAAGAGCATGGAGGTCCCCACCTTGGAAGACTGTCAGGAGGTATGGGAATAGGACCCGTTGGATTGTAAAAGGCTCATCAACCAATGCTGGTTGAAGGACAAACGGGCTAGTGCTGGGAAGCTCCCTCAGGAGCTCTACCGCAGTGACTTCCATGAGGACTACCATGATCTGGTAACATTGCTCAGTCGAGTCAGGGGCCTTCCTTGCACGGTTTTCTTTCAAGAATGGATGTTCTATTTCATAGAACAGATCCTCCAAGGTAAGGGTACCGCCTTCTATTGGGGCGAAATCATCAGCGACTTTTTCCACGAGCAGTTTACCACTGTGAAGAAAAATAACAAATTCTTCATGACCTCTTACTTGGTGTATTCCCTCGCCAATCGACGACATTATCAAGGTTTGATAGTGATGCCAAGTGATCCATTTGGGCCAGAGCTCAAACCATATAACAAGTACCCTCAGTTGCAGTTTAGGAATTTCAAAACAAACTACTGCAGGGTGAATGACGCATTCATTTCCCACGTAATCCGGTCAGTGGGAGGAGATTTTCATAGGAGGATGTCCCACAGTGCCAGGGTCCTCCTCAGATAATATGCCTTTTGGTACATCCAGTTCCCAAGGTTCACATACATCCGTGCCGAAGGCTTCTCAGATAAACCAAACAAGCTGCCCCGATACCCAAATGACCAGATTGTTCTCTTGGAGCTGACTCGACAGCTGCGACACATTCACAGTGTCTTGAGTGAGAAGCATCTGGCAGGCCCCGTCTACCCCATGAACCTTGGACAGGGGATGTATAAGGTCCACACTTCCTAGTGCGCCGGATATTCATAAAGGGAGTTGGCAGAATATAATTTTGAACAATATACAACAATTCCCAGGAATGGAGTTACCAAATCCTAAAATCTGACATCGTGGAGGTAGATAAGCTTCAGTCCCTGATCCTAAGTTTCATGGAGTATGCCGCATTGAGAAAGCGAGAGGGAAACCTAGTCATCGACGAATAATATCTTGAAGAATAGCTACAACAAAGGGAAAATCACTAAAAGACAAATTTGCTACAGTGCTGTCACTAGATGACAAAATAGGGAAGAGACAAGAAAGTATATATAAATGTAATATATTTGGGGGTAGGTGAAACCCTAATGTAAGATGAATCTTTTCCACATAATAGAATCAAATCTTGGCCACATAATAGAATCGAATCTTGGCCACTCATTTTGTTTTTTGAAAACTATAAATAGGGCTCTCCTCCTCTCATTTTAAGAGAGTTGAGTTGTTGTAAAGGCATGCTGAAGAAATTATAAATAGCAAATATAGTCGATTTTGATGTATTTTCTGGGTTTCTCAATATGTTTCATGATTCCTCTCCCTTTTAGTTATAGCTTTGCTTTAAGTTATTTTTCTATTCTAGCATCTTCAGTTTAAACTTGGTAGATTTAGTATGTTTTTTTTGGGTTTGGAGATAGTTGTTGTGTGTATGCTTTCCTTGTCCATACTTTTGGTCATTTGCTGAAGGTGGATGACTTTGCAAAGTTAGTCTCAACTTCGATTCCATTGCTACTCATTAAACTTTATCTTTGTTCATGTTTCCATAATGAATGGATGATGAACATCTGCAGTCCCTAGAAGATAGCACAGATTTCATGATATTGTGAGAATTCTGATTAAGTGAAATCTCGTTTAAGGAAACTATCCATAGCAGGAACCTCCATGATCACTATTCATTGGTAGTTGTAGGTCCAGGAAACATCTTTCTTCCTTGCCCTTTCTTTTTCCCTTTTTTTTAGAATCAACTTGTGCCAAGGTTCGTTGCACATTATCGAGCCAAATCCAACGACATAATGGAGTCTAAGACTGTTGTTTGAACCTACAGCAAAGCATATCAATTCCAGACCTCTAGAACTCCATTTATCGACTCAATTCCCCTATAGCTTCAACCATGTAAGACCGCCTTGTGATTCTAGTAAATCACATAAACAACTGAAATATTCCAAGCACTGTCAAGACCTGACATCCGAGAGACCTTGGGATAGTGTTCTGCAATTTGATTGTGGAAGATTGTCTTTCAAGAGAGGTAATACACCTATGCATTACCTATGTTGAGAAGTGCATGAAAACACCATCAACAGAACTAGCACTAGAAGGAGGGCCTTGAAAGGGTAAAGCTGGATCGAATTGAATCATTCTCCCCTGAGAGATTCCGTCGAGTGCTGAGATCTACACCAAATAAAGGGGAGTTGTAGGAATTGCAGCCACCCATCCAAGCTAAGAGAGCTAAGCGAAGGGGATCATCCATCACTAACTCCATGGAGTAGCTCACTGCCCCTTCACCCCTGCCCTCTTCATCCTCATTAACAGTTTTATCTTCCACTCATCCCACCACCGAGACCTTCCAAGTTGCAACTTCATCTGGGTTGAATGCTTCCTCCCAGTTGAACGCAGTCCCCAACCTAGTTGTTGCCTCCCTAGCTATTGTTGTTTCGTCCCTGCCATAGAGCAACCTGGCACAGCCACCTCCACCACCTTTCCCAATGGCGTGGCTGGGTAACAACCCATCTCCCCTTGCTTTCAACCTCTATCATGACATGCCCAAGAACCCTGAGAATTTTTGTACAAAGTTCAACTCCCAGGATCCATAGAGGACAGCCAAGGAACACGTCAGGATTTTTGAAATTACTTTGAAGACTATGCAGGTCATGTACGAGGATGTAGCTTGCATACTCTTTCCTTATTCCTTGGGGGAAGAGGCCTTTTACTGGTACGTCAATTTTCTAGCTGGAACTATCAACACATGGGATCTCTTGAAGAATGCATTTCGATAGAAATTCAAGACCCCAGTCAGCCCGATAGATTCATACAGATATTTCATAGTAGTGCAAAGGGAAATTAATAAACCAATCAGCACGTTCAATGATCGCTTCCACAGAGCGTACACTCGGCTGCAGGCTCCGTATGTTTTTAATGATGTTGTTGTCCTACCTGTTTACTATGCCGCACTGGACAACCCCACTTCAGCCTTGGTGAAAAGGATGAGGCCACCACCTGCTAGGTTGGTCGACGCATATGTTGAAGCCATCATTGTCAGTACAGATTTGGGACATAATATATTTGTTCAATTACCTTCTCTTGGACAAATCGCAAATCTGGCACAGATACAGGGACTCACGCAAGTGCTACAACATCAAACGCCTCTATTAAATTCGGTACCTCAGCTGCCTATGGTTTCACATCCAGGACAGCCAATGAATCAGGCATACCCAATGCCTCAATACTTGCTACCCTAGTAGCAACAGTCACATCCACAAGGATCCCATATGCTAGCATACCTTCAAGCAGTGGAGTTCCCACCCGCTCATCAGAATCAGCTGGCAGCACAGCCTGTGTTCCTTCAGAATACCGCGTCGCAACCAAGTAGTACCAAAAGGGATAGGATTGATGAGCTGACAAAGATGGTTAAGAAAATGTTGACCGAGATGACACACCTGAGAAATCAGAACAACTAGTTGTAGATGTCACAAAAGAGCATCCAGGCCAACTTTAACAGGGAAAATCGAGATCACCGTGAAAATCGGGACCATCGGGACGTTGGCACATCGTCGGGACAAAATTATGACAGAAATCAGAACTCGGGCCAGAACTTTGATAGAAGGCCCTTCCAAAGGCAAAACCGAACGTGGAATATATGCCCTAACAATAGCAGCGTTCCCACACCTCTTGATCAACCCAACAATAGCAATAGTGAAAACCCCGCGAGTGGAGTTTACTTGGCAGAGGCTGCTCTATCCGGTTGGTGCCGCATACACAAGACCAATCGCCATTCCGAGTTGGATTTCCAGAGTTTCAAACTGCGATCGAGATCTTCCAAGTGGAAGTTTAGAATGCAGTCGACAATTCGAGATGTTGGGACATCGTCCCATCTGATCCGTACGATGCCTCGGTGCTGGTGCTAAATCCAGCCCCTTTTCCAAAGGCAGAATGCAACACCCCTGAGCTGGAGAACACTACTTCAAACCATCGTGATACAGCAAGCGAGGTAAGTTCTAAAATTCCATTGGCTCAGCTTTTCAATTCAGTAGATAATAGTCTCGAAGATGACAAAGAGGAATTTAGGGAGGACGAAGTCCAAATGTTTCACCAGCGAACTGCCCCTTATAACCGTAGGAATAGACAAGCAAGAGGCCATGCTGGAGGTCCTTTCACAACCTCCACCCCTCCCGATCTGAGTGCGAACAATAATCCAGGTTTTTCGCTCATGCCCACACGATACCTCAGCCAAAATAAACAGCAAGCTGCTAGCCAAGGTCATAACGCTAGCCCCTCCCAGAACGTTTCTAATGACCAAGAAATTGACCGGATGGGGGAGTATATTGCTGAAAAAATTAAAAGTGTAAAGCTAAGCGTGTCCGCATTCGAGCTTCTAAAGGTGCCTGCAGTCAGGAACGCCTTTTTCCAGATGATAAATGGGACCCCATCATAAGAGACAAATCAAGAAGAGATCCCAGCAAAGAAGGTTTCTTTTAGTGATCAATCAGATGAGCCGGTTGTCAGGAATATTTTCAATAGAAAGGCAGACCTGCCATCAGGTCAGCAAGCAAACAAGCAGTCTGAAAGGGCAACTAATTTAGCACCAACCCAAAATAGAGGCAACGAGAAAGAAAAGGCCCAGGTCGCCCAGGTGGACGTTTCTAGAGGGTTGTTTCAAGGGAAATTTGAGACCCCTCCCTTTCTGACCACCGTTCGTATGTTTGAAAAGAACCTCCATAATTGCTTGTTGGATTCGGGAGCCTCAGCTAATGTCATGCCTCTCTGCATGTGCAAGGCACTCAGAATAACACCAACTCCTTCTCATCGAAAGGTGACGCAGCTTGATAAAACTGAAATCAACATAGTTGGCGAGATCAACAGGATACACATGCAACTCGTTGTTGATCCTCGGATCTAACAAACTATTGACATACAGGTGGTTGATATCCCGGATACCTATGGTATAATCTTAGGTAGGGATTTCATGAGGGCGCTAAATGGATATGCTACCACAAATTACTCTCACATATGGCTTCCATGGAAGGGAATTCCTAATCAGATCTAGATCGACAGGGAACCCCAAATGAAATTCATGATTACCGAGTACACCAACATGAATGAGGTGTTGTATGCTGAAACAAGTCTAGGAAACTATTCCCCGATAGCATACCTAAACGAGCAAGAAGACTTTGAGGGTGAAGGAACGAATGAGGTCCTTCTCGTACTATGTAGCCCACCTACTAATTTGACCAATACTCCTCCGAGTAGTGAAATGCTCATTGAATCTGATAATGAAGAGTTGGGAGAAGGCGATGGTCGGGGGCTGCTCGATGGTTTCCAAGATTTTATGGGAAGGTGTGTACATGACCAACTCAGCCTAAGAAATTGAGTGAACCTTCAGGAGCTCTTGCTCCCTAACTGGTACCGGGTACACAACACTGCTCATTCTGAATTTGACTGCTGTTTATGTCAAACAGTAATTGAACATGCCCAAAGACAAGCTACTTCATAGGTGGATGTGAGCTTTGCATCCAACAGATGAACAAGTCCCGCCCCTGTAGTTCCCAAGGTGGTCACTGAAATGCTGCCCCCACCAAAAGTCAAGACAGTTTCTATCAACCCCACATCCGAGGATTTCCCTAGGTTCTGGACGTTGCACTTTGACAGTTCTAAATCCAAGCACGGAGCTGGAGCGAGTTTCAAGCTAATCAGTCCCAAAAGTAAATCATACTTTTCCACTCATAGACTGCAATTCTATTGTACTAACAATGTGGCGAAATACAAAGCTTTGGTCTTGAGCCTCTTGATGGCATTAAGGAATGATGTCAAGATGCTCCAAGTGTATGGAGATTCAGAGCTGGTCATAAAGCAAGTCAGGAAGCTCTATTCCTATTATGATCGAAGGCTCACTAACTACTGGCACCGCGTATGGGACCTGCTAGAAGGGTTGGACACTTTCAACATTCAGCTGATCCCACACGCTCAGAACTATACCGCCAACGCCCTGGCGCAAGCAACAAGTACACTACAGCCATTATCCCTATCTGGCCTCAAGTGATTCACGGTAGAACTCACTTCTATCTCATCGGTGCTGGATAACATGGCCAATTTCCAAGTATTCAATAACGACAAGCATATCCTAGACTTCATCACCAGTTCGGATGTGTTCGCTACTCAAATAATCGATGAAGTCGAACCCCAAGAAGCGGATTTAGATATAGAGGGGATCATTAACTTGAAGACCAACACCATCCCTAGGGGCATAGTCGAATTAGAGCGGATATTTGACCTTGATTAGATCAGGGAGCAAGATCAACAGGTCAAAGAAGATACTATCAGCGGTCAGTGTGATACCTACAACCTGGGAACAACTGGAAATACCAAGAATGTGTTTATAGGAAAGGTATGTACTCCTGAAGAAAGAAGAGGGATTATTGAAACATTATGCAAATATCATGACATCATCGCCTAGAACTACGATGACCTCAAAACGTATGACACATCGATCATCACGCACACTATCTCTCTCAGGCCAAATGCGAAGCCGTTCCACCAGTAGCAGCGCCCTGTCAATGCTCTATTAGAGCCAATCATTTACAAGGAAGTACAGAAGTTGCTGTCAGCCAAGATCATCTTCCTGGTCAGACACTCTACTTGGGTAGCAAATTTGGTCCCCGTTCAGAAGAAAAATGTAGAAATCGGGTAGTGCGTAGACTTCCAAAATTTGAATCGAGCATCGGAGAAGGACAACTATCATGTGCCTTCATTGGATGAGGTGCTATAGGTAGTGAACGGGTCCCAGATGATGTCCTTTCTAGATGGATACTCGGGATACAACCAAGTCATGGTGCAATACGAAGATCGACACAAGACGGCGTTCACCACCAAGTGGGGAACGTTTACATATAGAAGGATGCCCTTCGGGCTAATCAACGCTGGCGCCACCTTTCAGCGTGCTATGGATATCGCCTTCAAAGACCTTATTGGTAAATGCATCATCATCTACATGGATGACTTAATGGTGTTTTCAAAATAGCGGAGCAATCATATCATTGATTTATGCAAGGTCTTTAAGAGGTGCCGCACATTTGGGGTATCCCTTAACCCGAGGAAGTGTATCTTTGGGGTCATGGAAGGAAAACTCCTTGGGCATGTTCTGTCTGAACGAGGAATTTCTATTGACCCCGAACGTATCCAATCCATCATGAAAATCCAACTGCCAGGCAGCAAGAAAGAATTGAAGTCTTTCTTTGGAAAGATCAACTTTTTCCGCAAGTTCATTACAAGCTTTGCGGAAATAGTCAAACCACTCAACGCCATGCTAAAACAAGACACCAAGGTCGATTGGACCCTCGAAGCAAAGCAGGCCTTCGGGGAAATCAAGATGGCCATTGCTGATGCCCCTATGCTGGTCAGCCCAGACTACCTAAAGCCCTTCTTTATTTACTCCTTCGCTTCAGATCATTCTTGTGCCAACATCCTGACACAAAAGGACGACGAGGGAAGCGAGCACCCAATCGCCTTCATGAGTGACCCCTTGAAGGATGCCAAACTACATTATCATAAAGTTGAAAAATAGGCTTACACCCTTGTTAAAGGAGTTAAGAAGTTTCGGCACTATATCTTACGCAACAAAGTCTTTGCCATAGTTCCTGACCTCGCCGTAAAAACATTACTTATGCAGAATGAGTTGGGGGAACGAAGGGCAAAGTGGATCGCGGTGCTGCAAGAATACAACATGGAGATTCAACCGATAAAGCTGGTAAGAGGATAGGCACTCGCCTGAACAATGGCAGAGGTAGTTATTGATGTTGTACTTGAACTCACAGTGCAACAGTACCAGCTGGAGGACGTCTCCCCAGGAGAATGGTATGATGACGTAGTATACTACCTACTGAACCACAAGTGCTCGCCCCATCTGCAAGGAGTCCAGAGATGAGCTCTGAAGTTGAAAAGTAACAGCTATATGTTGCAAGGCTCTATATTGTACAAGAAAAATCATGAAGGTATCTATCTGCGATGCCTGGGAAAGGAGGAAGTTGATCGCGTCCTTAGGGAATTCCATGAAAAATTTGGAACTGGCCATGGCTCAAGCCTATTGACTGCGCATCAAGTACTGAGAGCCGGGTACTACTGGCCCACCATTTTCAAGGATGCTCATAGTCATGTCTATACCTGCCACATGCGCTAGACCACTGCTGCCAGGGAAAGGAATGTTGTTGTCCCATTACAACCTGTTCTAAAGGTAAGGCCCTTTGCGCAATGGGGTCTCAATTTCATTGGTCCGGTGAGTCCTCCATCATCTGCGGGACATAGGTGCATTCTAGCCGCTTCTGATTACTACACTACATGGACATAAGCAATCACTTGTAGGAAATGTACAACTGAAGTCGTAATCAATTTCTTAGAAAGCTTTATCTTAAATCGTTTTGGTTGTCCGTATGCCCTAGTATGTGATAATGGCCCTGCATTTGCTTCACTAAAATTCACAAGTTGGGCCTTTGATTATGGTGTCGCCCTCAAATTCTCCTCTAATTATTACCCTCAAGGCAATGGCCTTGCTGAGTCCACCAATAAAAACTTGATCATAGTGATTAAGAAACTGTTAGATAGGAATCCTAAGGATTGGCACACCCAACTTCGTTTCGCTTTATGGGCAGATCGCACTCGCCACAAGGCTGCCCTTGGAGATTCCCCATACCATCTAGTCTATGGCTTAGAGCCTATCTTCCCCATACATTTGAAAATCCCAACCCTCCAGTTCATTGACGACTTTTATGAAGGAGGAGACCGCAGAGAAGCTCGCCTCGCCGAGCTGCTGCACCTTGAAGAAGTACGAGACCGTGCAATAGAAAATTTTACCAAACACTAGGGCATAGTTAAAAGATGGTTCGATCGTCGAGCCAAAATTAAGGCCTTCCACATCTATGATCTAGTCCTCTACTGGGACAAGGCCCATGAAAAGAAAGGGGGACACAATAAATTCGACAAGCTTTGGCTTGGCCCCTTTCAGATTGCTGAAATCCTTGGAGATAATTCTTTCCGTTTAAAGACTCTTACTGGTGAAGACGTCTCATTGCCAATCAACGGGCAGCACCTCAAGCACTACTTCCAGGCCTAAGCTCTTGCAAGTTGTCAGCGTAAATACTTGTACATAGGTTAAGATAGATTTCTTGTTTTTTCCTTTGGTTTTGTTTCCCTTTTTGGCCGCTTTGTTGTGATTCTGGGAAGTATCTCCCTATTCTGATGTGGTGGTTGTGCCCAATCCAACAAACGGTTACCTTGCTGCCCACTTTCGTGTTGTTCTCTAGATAAGCCATCATTCCCCACCGCTACCCTTTGAAAGCTCCTAAGTATTGGTTTTCAAATTTCAAACTTTGCACTAACCTAGGATGGCTATCTGTTCGAACTCCTGCTCTTATCATGGAGCACAAACAAATTTAAGAAAATATCTCCAAAGAATGGTATGGTAATCGCTGGGAAGCAAAGATAAGTGAAAAATCTAAAGTCTATTCCAATGACCACTGTGATTCTCAAGCCCATTGTGAACTTCGCTGTTCACACGTCTGACAGAAAATTAAAGGAAAAGAAGGTGCTAAAAGGAAATATCCAGCACAAGCAATAAATGAATTGCTAAAATCAACTGTATGGGTGTGTGAATATCTCTACCGGGGCTATGGACGCCTAGCTGGTAGTAGAGCTATGTTCGTGATATCATAGCGACGACTCCGTCGGGGCTATGGATGCCTGATTGGCAAAAGAGAAATGTCCAGGTTACTTTTGGGATTAGATGAACTACGTAGCTTATCTCGTCCAACCAGTGGTTATTCATACTCTCTCCGAGGAAAGCAAATGAATTCACCCTGCACACACACTTCCATGATAAATCTGCGATTTGATTTGATCATGTCTTCCTTAAACTGTCCTCAATTCAGCTTTGAAAATTGTCTTAGGTCTACGTAATCAGAGATCTGAGGTTTGGAATGAATATTTATTTCGAGAATTCCGGGAGCGTTCTCCCAACGGAGTCGCCATTTGTTGTGCCTTTTGCACACATGCCCCATTCGGAACGGGGACCCTCTTTTCCCTCTTTGCCTTTTTGGTCCTTTTCATTTTGCCTCATTTTTCGTACCCATTTTTGTGCCCCGAGATAGGGGGTAGCTCGTTTCCCACTACCATATTTGAAGTCTCGGGCTTTCCAGGTTTTCCTTGTCAAAATTTTGGCATCAGTGGCAATTTTCGAGTTTCCCCTGCTGAAATGTCTTTTCTGGGTTTCCCCTTCCGGATTGCCTTTTCTGAGTTTCCCCTTTCGGGTTTCCCTTTCCAGGTTTCCTTGGTCGAGCTTCGTTGTTTTAGAACGGCTTTCCAGGCCACGGACTCCAGACCTCCCGTCGCCCCTGCATTTTCAAAACCACCAACCAACCTGCAACCGTACGGAGGAGTTAATGCCGAATTAATGGTTGTCATTTGCTATAAAACCAATTTTCTGGCCGTCATTATCAAAGGCTCGAGTGATAGAGAAAGATTGAGGAGCTCTCAATGAATTTGACTTTCCTCCTGTCAGGTTTCGAAGTGTTTTCTTGACGACCTCGGCTCATCCGGCATCCTATTCTTCGGAATTTCAAGGTAGGTTTTCCGTCCACGCGCCCTTGTTTTTATTTCGTGAATTTTCGGATTTTCTTAAGGGTAAAATGTAAAATGCAACTTGAAATTAAGTAAATTTACCCCCTCCGCACATAACCCATGTTTTGAAATCTAAAAAATCAACCATTACATCGCCCAAAATCCAATTCAGAACCTTCCCGCGTCGCGGCTATTCTTCGAAATGGCGCTGGCGTCTTTCGGGCTTGGTTTTTCTAGCGGCCGTCCGTCTGCCATCTTTCTTCAAATTTTTGACCTTTTCCCTCCTTTCAGATTCCCATCTCTGGAATTCCCTTCTCGGGAAGCCGTTGCATCTCCGCCATTTCAAACGGCCCCGTCCAACCATCTTCCCGACCCTTGGATCCCAGACCCTCCATTTCGGTTTGGAATCAAACATCATAATTTTCTTTAATTCCATCCCTAGAATTCAGTTCCCGGAATTCCGTTCCTAGAATTCCGTCCTCATCTCACCATTTCAAATGGCATTCGCCTTGTGACTTCTCGGACTCTATTTCCCGGCCGCAAAATGTTTCACCTCCGGGTCGAAACCTTATCATTTTCTTTCCCTCAAACTTTTGCCCTCGAGATTCTGTAGTGTTCTCGTCATTCCAAACGGCCCTGTCCAAGCGTCTTCCCAGATCTCAGACCCCAGTCCACTATCCACCGGAACCCCGAGCCTTTGGTCTTCTTCCTCCAATCTTCTTTCGGATTCTGGTCTTCGGAATTCCCTTCTTAGAATTTCGTTCCTCCTCCGCCATTCCAAATGGCTCACTCCGAGTGTCTTCCCAATCTCTGGGTCTTGGTGCCTCGTTCGCCATGCATTTGTTTCAAACCCTCCGGCCACTCCCAGAAGCTTCCTCTCAGGTTTCTTTCACCGGATTTCCTCTTGGGGTTCGCCGTTTCAAACAGCCGACCTGACGCCGCTTCCCGGTGATGGCAATCCGAGACCCGGATTCCGTCGCCCGGAATTCCATCTCCTCTGCGCCATTTCCAACGGCTTCCCTGCAGATGATGCCCGAACCTCCAAATCGGGCATCAAATGACCTCCAAATCCAAAATGGATTTCGACCCACTTGCTAGAATTTGCTTTTCTTCCATTTCCAACTTCAAATCTTCAAATCCAATTTCGGGAAAGGCATATGGGAATTCCATTCTCATTTTTCCCTTTCAAAACGATATTCTGCCAAGGGATTTCCAACCCAGGAACTCTGGATTGTCTGTATTGCCCTCTAAATGATGGAATATCTTGCTTCCATGACTATTGAATATGAATTGAGATTGCTAGACTAATCTTGACATGCAGGGGTTCGCCGCTGGTCATTTTGTCAGATTCATTTTTACTAATTCTCGTCTGTTGTGCAGGATTTATGGAATCTGGCTCAGAGACTTCTGGTGCTTCAAAAAAGGGAAAAGGAATAGCCAAGCCACCAAGGGGCAAGGAAGATAAAGACCTGATGAAATACAAGTTCCAAGGGATCCCTATCCAGTCTAGGATCACTACCCTTTGGAGGGATGTCTCAGATACCAACATCGGATAGGTCAATGTTGATGAGTTCACGCAGAGGGTCAGAATGAACCCAAAAATAGCAAATGCCAGGTTGATAAAAAGCAGTGGACTTGCTAAGGCTGCAGGTTTCCCACTAGCCCTAGTGGCCCCAGAGCTGGTAATGGTGTGCATAGAGGCATACCAGTCTGACATCAGAACAATCGTCGATCATGAGGGGAATATCCTTGCAGATATGTCTCCTTCAAGTATAACTAAGACCTTCCACATTCCAGCCTTCGAGAGCATGGAGGTCCCCACCTTGGAAGACTATCAAGAGGTGTGGGAACAGGACCCATTGGATTGTAAAAGGCCCATCAACCAATGTTGGTTGAAGGACAAACGGGCTAGTGCTGGGAAGCTCCCTTAGGAGCTCTACCGCAGCGACTTCTATGAAGACTACCATGATCTGGTAACGCTGCTCAGCCGAGTCAGGGGCCTTCCTAGCACAGTTTTCATTCAAGAATGGATGTTCTACTTCATAGAACAGATTCTCTGAGGTAAGGGTACTGCCTTCTATTGGGGAAAAATCATCAGCGACTGCTTCCATGAGCAAATTACCACCGTGAAGAAAACTAACAAATTCTTCATGACCTCTTACTTAGTGTATTCCCTCACCAATCGGCGACATTATTAGGGGTTGACTATGATGCCCAGTGATCCATCGGGACCAGAACTCAAACCTTATGACAAGTACCCTTAGTTGCAGTTGAGGAATTTCAAAACAAACTACTACAATGTGAATGACGCGTTCATTGCTCACATAATTCGATCGGTAGGAGGAGATTTTCATAGAAGGATGTCCCATAGTGCCAGGGTCCTCCTCAGACAATACACCTTTTGGTATATTCAATTCCCAAGGTTCACATATATCCGCGTTGAAGGTTTCTCGGATAAACCAAAAAAGCTGCCCCGGTATCCAAATGACCAGATCATTCTCTTGGAGCTGACTCGGCAGCTACAACACATTCATAGTGTTTTGAGTGACAAGCATCTGGCAGTCCTTGTCTACCCCATGAACCTTGGGCAGAGGATGTATAAGGTTCACACTTCCCAATGCGCACGATATTCAAAAAGGGAGTTGGCAAAATATAATTTTGAACAATATACAGCAAGGCCACAGATGGATCCCTATGGCCATGTTAGAAAGGCACTGGGGCACGGATATTCCCACCTCCACAATATTGAGGACTTTTGGACCAACTGCAGGGATGATCTTGAGGTACAGTTGCAATATTATATGTGCATGACCATCATCGATGCACGAAGGGTGAACTTATGCCCGATCCCTGATTAGTTGGAGGAGGATGAGGAACCAATTGTTGATCTAGTTTACAATACAGTTTCCAACCTGTTGCTGCCCGCTATCAATTGGAATACTTCGGAGCTTAATGATGTTAGTGTGCTCACCAGGGCCGTCGAAGTCCGAACAAGAGCATGGATCGACAAGAAGGTGGCCCAATTGAAACAACAAGGGGTCGTCCTGACGTACACCAAGCTTGCAAGTGAGAACGTGAGTGAGCCAAGTGGCTCCGAGGGTGGGGAAGCCACTACTACAACTGGGGAGACATCTAAAGCCCCACCACCTCTGAGGACCAAGAAAAGAAAGGAGGCTAGCCAATAGCTGCCCAAACCAAAACTCTATGCCCGTAAGTCTTTCGAGCTGGAGCCCTCTAAGAAGAAAAGAAAAACAACAGGAGGCACGAAGACAACGGTGATACCTAAGGGTTCGCCCCTCAGGATCATGAGCAAAAGATCTAGCTTGTTTGGATCTCCACCCATTGTAATTACTCCCACCACACCGCTTGTCTCAATTCCAGCTTCTGCTTCCTCCCCGCCTGTGGTGGATATCTCTGTCCACCTTGCTCGGTCCCCTCCAATATCACAGGTTATTCTTGTGGATTCATCGTTCGATGCCACCTCGCATATGACCTCTCCCTCCATGTCTCCTTCCCTTCCTTTCGTTTTCACTGCCACAACGCCAGCCCCAAATCTTCCAAAATCTTTTGTGAAGTATATGCAGAATGTGCCTTTTGAGCTTTTGGGGATGCTCACCAATCCAATAGTCTAGGCAGCAATAGCTCAAGCTATGGCCTCCACTCCAACGGCATCTCCCTCCACTGAATCACTAAAGATGAAGGTGACCATGCAGATATCAGATGAGCATGAACGACAGTAGCTTGAGGCAGAAAAGGCGCCGGAAGATGAAGAGTTTGAATATCATGAACACCCCTTGTTCGAGCGTTGGAAAATTGATAAGGTGGCCTATGGATCTTTAAGTGAGGGCAGTGAGTCCAGTGAGGGCAGTGAGGACCATGATGCTGAACTGATCTGAGATTCGAGTGATCCCGAGCTCAATGCGGAGTGGGGCAAACAACTCAAGGAAATTGAAGACAACAAAGTCGAGGACCGGCTTGCATACGAAGAAGAGATTGTTGCGCCAGAGACAGAAGGTGACAAGTCTCCAACCAAAGAACATGGAAAGACTCCAGAGCATGATGAGGAAACTCTCCTCCAAGAGAGTAAACAGACGGAGAGCCCCAAGAAGCATCAAGATACTCTAAACGCGGAAGAGGATACTAAAAAGAGGGATTCACCCAAGGAGCAACAACGTACCGAGTCTCCCGCTGGGCATGGAACATTCGAACAAGTTTCTGATGAAGGAAAGGAAGATACGAGAGTAAATGAGAAGGCTCTTGTTGTCAGAACTGTTGAACTCGAAAAGGAGGACAATGGGACTCAAAGTATACCGCCAAGAGAAGAACCTCAAACGCCTGATTGGCTACAAAGGCAACTCAAGCAAAAGACTCCCACATCAAAGGATCCCAAGGCAAGGCTGGAAGCCATCATGGGCAGAGCACGAGTGAGCACCAGAAAAGAGAAGAAGCTGAGGGTTAGATCAAAGATAGCCATGGATGCCTTGGGATCAAGAGCAGTGCAAATAGCAACGCCGATGGTTGGGGAACAAGGCATAACTTATAACATCTCCACCATCGATTTGGGAATAGCCACAAGGGAGCAGAAGGTTGAGCATCTCCAGGAGTCAGTCGCCACAGTAGTGCACCTTATCCAATAGGATAAGATCTCCAAGAAGGAATTAAAGGAGCAGGTGGCCAGCCTAACAACTTATATTCAGCAGTGGTCGTCTCCAGATGATCAACCACGACATCATCGGCCCCACCTCAGTTGTTGTCTCGAGCTCAAATTGTCAAACTAAAAAAGAGGCGGAACTTGGACAAAACTACAGAAAATTGGTTCCAACAGGTTTTGGACATAGGGAACACAGATATCAACATGGTTGTCCGAGCAGCAAATAGGTTCCTAGAG
The DNA here is from genome assembly GCA_007115665.2 of Sequoiadendron giganteum. Taxonomy (NCBI): domain Eukaryota; kingdom Viridiplantae; phylum Streptophyta; class Pinopsida; order Cupressales; family Cupressaceae; genus Sequoiadendron; species Sequoiadendron giganteum. The sequence continues at coordinate 217,866,904 of CM021104.1, forward strand.
GTTCAGAAAACTCTTGAGGACACAAGGCAGATCTGCGAGAAGTTCCCAAGGAAGTACGATGCAGCCTACCCGAAGATTGAGGCCATTCTCGCACTGCCAAGTGATATCTGGGAGAAGGATCTCGCCTTCAAAGACGACAACCACTGGCTGGTGGATACCTGGAAACGAGATTATGACAATTGAAAGAGAAGGCTGGAGCAAATTTTGGAACGAATAGTGCCTGACATTGAATGGGCAAGGGAGTCTAGGGAGGAGTGTACTCAGTACCTCAAACTGATGATGGGGTATGAAGTTCCCGCAATTGAGATCAATCCTGAGAACATCAAGCCCCACTTCTTGAAGATTATGGAAGATGGGATGTCCGTCGAAATCAGCACTGATTTCATGTTTTTGCGGCTCGAGCCTTCGCGCAATCAGAAGCTTGCAAAGAGAATGATGCTAAGTATGAGGCAGACTGGAAGAAGCTTGGTTGTAATTCTCAGGAATGGAGTTACCAAATCCTAAAATCCGACATCATGGAAGTAGATAAGCTCCAGCTCCTAATCCTGAGTTTCATGGAGTATGCCATGCTGAAGAAGCAGGAGGGCAACCCAGTCATCGACAAACAATTCCGTGAAGAATAGCTACAGCAGAAGGCAAATCACTAAAAGACAAATTTGCTACAGTGTTGTCACTAGATGATGAAATAGGGAAGAGACAAGAACTATAAATGTAAATGTAATATATTTTGGGGGTAGGTGAAACCCTAATGTAAAATAAATCTTGGCCACATAATAGAATCGAATCTTGGCCACTCATTTTTTTTTTTGAAAACTATAAATAGGGCTCTCCTCCTCTCATTTTAGGAGAGTTGAGTTGTTGTAAAGGCATGCTACAGAAATTATAAATAGCAAATACAGTCATTTTTGGTGTATTTTCTGGGTTTCTCAATATGTTTCATGATTCCTCTCCCTTTTTAGTTATAGTTTTACTCTAAGTTACTTTTCTATTCTAGCATCTTCAGTTTAAACTTGGTAGATTTGGTATGTTATTCCTGGTTTTAGAGATAGTTGTTGTATGTATGCTTTCCTTGTCCATACTTTTGGTCATTTGGTGAAGGTAGATGACTATGCAAAGTTAGTCTGGACTTCGATTCCATTGCTGCTCATTAAACTTTATCTTTGTTCATGTTTCCATAATGAATGAATGATGAACATCTGCAATCCCTAGAAGATAGCACTCATTTAATGATATTGTGAGAATTCTGATTAAGTGAAATCCAGTTTAAGGAAACTGTCCATAGCAGGAACCTCCATGATCACTGTTCATCGATAGTTGCAGGTCTAGGAAACATCTTTCTTCCTCGCCCTTTCCTTTTTTTTCTTTTTCTTTTTTAGAAACAACTTGTTCCAAGGTTCATTGCACATCGTAAAGCCAAATCCAGCGAAATGATGGATTCTAAGACTGCTATTTGAGCCTGCAGCAAAGCATATCAATTCCAGACCTTTAGAACTCCATTTATCAACTCAATTCCCCTACAGCTTCAACCACGTAAGGCCGCCTTGTGATTCCAGCAAATCACATAAACAACTGAAATATTCCAAGCATCGTCATGACCTGACATCCGAGAGACCTTGGGATAGTGTTCTGCAATCTGATTGTGGAAAATTGTCTTTCAGGAGAGGTAATGCACCTACGTATTACCTGTGTTGTGAAGTGCATAAAAACACCATCAACAGGTTGCAAGGAAATAAACACTCTCGCGTCCATATGCAGGAGGGTTACCTTTGAATCCTCTATTCTAATGAATTCGAAATGATGAGACAAGATGAGGTATGACAACCCATAATAGAGGAGGAATATTTTTAATATTTAGCCACCTAGGGCTAGATAATGCCAGTACCTCATCATATATAGCTTCGAGTGACCATTTCAAGGCCCTAAACATACAATTTCCAATATTCCAGAACTATTTGGCAATTACTATTTCTTGCATCTTAGAGTTTTGTAAAAAAATCAAAAATAAGTTTTTTTCAACCATTCTACATAAGCTTACCTTAATGCCATATTTTTTCCACGTTATATTTACTATCCATTCATATAAAAATCTTTTGGCTAGGATTTTTTTATAATCCATAGCCGCCAAGAAAATGGATATATTTTTTAACCTAATTTTTTTATTGTTTATAGCTAGGAACATTTCTAGATTAGGAGAGATAAAGTATTTTAGGATTTTTAGGATATTTCATACCTTGTCTCCCTCCATCTTGTCCATCAAAACCTCTAATGTCGTTCTTGTTCAGGATAAAAGTTGCAAAGCAAGGCATCACAATAGATTTTTCTTTTATGACATCGTGGAAAGATTTAAACCCCAAGGAGTTGAATGAATCCCCATCTATGGATTTGAATGGGAATCACCATCTATAACACACAATAAATACCAAAGTACTTACTCACAAATTATAATTCGAGATACAAAACCACTAGCCCCCACAATTAAATATAGAATAGAGGAAATAAAGAAAAGCCAAAAAACCAAATAATTCACATGGGATCGAGAAATAAGGAAAAGAACAAGTGAAGGGACTACTTACAAAAATGTAGCACAAACCTTCATGGACGAGGAATGAACCCCCCTCTGTCACTAATAAGAAACTACCACACTATCTTCCCTTAGCCTTCAGGCCTCTTGGGCTATGAGCTAGCACTCAATATCTATGGTTTTTCACCTCGCTTACACAGATCGACTCCTTTTCTTTCTTAGAAGATTAATCATTTCGGTATATTTTTTATTGTTTTTTTTTACAAGGTTTTGATTATTAGCCACACCTTATTTTTTGTGACCTATTTTTCCTTCATTATTTATTTCAAAAATATTTGAAATATATAAATTTAGAATCTACACATATATCGCCACAAATCATTAGTGTGCATCATCTTGAAATTATTAATGTTTAGCTATTATAGGTCTTAGAAAGTGAAGATTTAGTTTTAAAATATTGATTTCAATGTCCTAATCTGGCCAAAAAGTGAGATTCGTTATTGTGGGATTACCCAATTCCATCTTCAAATAAATATTGAATATTCAAAACTTAGCTTAGAGAGAATACTAAGAATTTTTTGTTCATTTTTCTTTTCAAATCCACATTTATTTAACTGTAAGCTTAGTGATTTCAATTTAGTGAAGAAATCTTGAATTATGTTGAAGTTTCTTGGACTTAGACTAATTAATTCATTTCCCAACATATGGTCCCCCATAGAATCTTCAGTACCAAATAGAGTTTCTCGTTTAATCCATATTTCATTTTGTGTATTCAAAAGATTCAATATGAAGGAGCAAATCACAAGAAATAGACAAACATAATTCTCCATATTCTTCATCACATCTATTGAACCACTTAGGATTTTCTTTATCTTTAGCAGGTTTAGTTTCTAGTCCCAATATTATTCCATGCAAACCAAGACTTCTTACATGAAGTTACATTTTATACTTCCACTCAAAATAGTTGTATGTAGCTAGAATAGGATACATCTGCATTTTATACTTGCGGTGTTGATTCAACTAGATATTTGGATGCATCTGCTTGTTGTTCTTGTTGAATCCCAATAAGAGAATTCACCTTTTATTTTAAATTCCTTGACATTCTACCAATCATTGTACTTTCTAGAGGAACGCTCATAGCATTCACTCTGGTTTTTGGTCTAGAAGAAGAAGAATGTAGAGATGACTAAACTATTGTCGACTCTGCAATTAGAATATCTACCTTTCATGTCCTTTTATTCTTCAAGAATAACTTACTATTCTTGATAACTCAGCTTGTTCTTTCCTCAATTTAAGTGTTCTCTTTTTCAGACCAATTAATTTATGGAAGTGGTCGTTGATCAATTTGATCTCAAACATACATGGGGAAGTAGGACTTCTCCATCATCATCTAAAATACTTCCACATCTTCTGATAAGAAATCAACCATCTATTGTAGAAAAAATTGTTGAGCCTACTTTTGCTTGCAACTTTGTTATTCAATGTGTTCATTTTTTGCAAGAGTGATTTTGTAAGCCTGTCTTTGTTGCAAATCATTATTCAGTTTATGTTCAATCTTTTTTAGTGTAATTTCTACTAGAAATTTGAGGAAGGAAATATTATGCCTACTTTTCTTTGATCTATTTTCTCAATCTCTTTCAGTATTTTTTCATACGTATTTTCTTGCATAATATTTATTTCACCTTACATCGCATAAGTACAATAAGTCTTCAGGTGTTATCTAGGAGAAAATTTATTTAATTTTTCATGTTAATCAAATCATTCCTTGTTTACTTTTGATTCTCAAGCTCTAAGTTTACTTGAGTAGTCAAAAGCATCTTTAGAGTAGGCCTAGTTGTAGTTTGAAATTTTAGAAAAGAGAAAACCTCATCTTCGATGCAAAGAGTTTTATAACCTTGTGCTCTTAGTTGAGAATAAAAATATTGGAAAGTATTTTAGTATTATCTGAATTTGAAGAGAAATTCAACTGTGCATAGTTGTATGTTTCCAATATGCATTCTAGAGGTGCAAATTGAAATGCCAATAGATCCTTAGGCTAAAAAATTAAAAGAAGTGTTTAAAATTTAGCTCAAAGCACTAGGAGTGTGTAGAAACCTAGTCCTTTAGTCAATCTCTGATTGGGAATTAATATCCACATTTTCCTTAAATTATGGAGATTAAGGCATATCACCTGCTTTTTTGTCTCCATTCACCAGGTAGGATTCTAACCCAATTTTAGATTTTTTTAGGTTCCTAGGGTTTTGATTCATTTTTTCTATTTATTTAACAATACTCTAAACCATATAATCAGTTTAATTATCGATATTATAGTTGGTCATATCCAACTTACTCATGCTTCTAGAGCAAGAAATTTTAGAATGTTTAGTGTTCCCATTATTATTTAAATTTAATGCATTGTTTTCCATTTCTATCACTCTAAGATTGTTGTTACATTTAATATTTGGATGGAATTTTTCTACAACTATTTGTTGAGCATTCTTCTTTTCCATTTTGGGTCTATTTGGCAATCTTTCAACAATATTCTCAACCAATTTATAGCTTGACAAGATTTTGGGTTCATAGCTTGACAAGGTTTTGGGTTCCTCAAGAGTCAAAGGCTCTTCAAAGAAATAGGAGACATGTGATATGGAGGCATCAATTGCAATAACTTATTTGTTAGAGTAAAAACTAGTGAGATGGTTTTTTCCCACCTCACTAGATATATTCAAATTAGGGTTGTTCAACTCCATGTCATCGGGGCCAATAAACCCATTTTGGGTCGATGGTTCTGATATAATCTGAGGGGAGATCTCAACAGGAACCAAGGAGGCTTTTGTTTTAATATTAGGATACACCTTGCTTGACCCATTTTCCCTTACCAATAGGGGTTTTGGATCATTAAACAAAACACTAGGATTTTCAGTCATGGTAGGGTTAGCTCTATCCATATTAACCAGAGCAGAAGTACAGTTTTGGCTTGGTTTCTTTATATTAATCCTATTAAGAATAATAGTGCAATTTCTTCTAATATTTCCTTCTTTATTGCAAAGCTAACTTGCATTGATACCTCCCAACACCTCTATATCGCATGACAAGATAGTCTTGTAAAGCGATTTCAATGGTTTCTGGTATTTCCATACCAGGTTGCAAGGAAATCAACACTCTTGCATCCATATGCAGGAGGGTTACCTTTAAATCATCTATTCTAATTACTTCCAAAACATGCGAGAATATGAGGTATGACAACCCATAACAAAGTAGGAATATTTTTAATAGTTAGCCACCTACGGCTAGATAATGCCAGTACCTCATTATATATAGCTTCAAGTGACCATTTCAGGGCCCTAAACATACATTTTCCAATATTCTAGAACTTCTTGACAATTAATATTTCTTGCATCTTAGGGTTTTGAAAAAAAATCAAAAATATGTCTTTTTGAACCATTATAAGAAGGTAGCCTTAATTCCATAATTTTTGCCCTATATATTTACTATCCATTCATATAAAAATCTTTTGGCTGGGATTTTGTTATAATCCACAGTCGCGAATAAAATGGATATATTTTTTAACCTAATTCTTTTATTGTTTAAAGCTAGGAACATTTCTATATTAGGAGAGATAAAGTATTTTAGGATTTTTAGTAGATTGCATACCTTTTCTCCCTCCATCTTGTCCGTTGAAACCTCTAGTGTCTTTCTTGTTCAAGATAAAAGTTGCAAGGTAATGCATTGCAATAGATTCTTCCAAGATGACATCGTGAAAAGACTTAAACCACAAGGAGTTGAATGAATCACCATATGGGGCTTTGAATGGGAATCACCATCTATAACAAACCATAAATACCAAAGTACTTACTCAAGAATTATAATTTGAGATACGAAACCACTATCCCCCACAATTAAATGCAAAATAGAGGAAATAAAAAAAATCCAAACAACCAAAGAATTCACATGGGATCAAGAAATGAGGAAAAGAACAAGTGAAGGGACTGCTTACAGAAATGTAGTAAAAACCTTCATGGACGAGGAATGAATCCCCCTCTGTCACAGAGAAGAGATTACCACACTATCTTCCCTTAGCCTTCGGGTCTCTTGGGCTATGAATCAACACCCAATATCTAGGGTTTTTGACCTCGCTTACATAGATTGACTCCTTTTCTCTCCTAGACAGTTAATCATTTCAGAATTTTTTTTTTTTTTTTGTTACAAGGGTTTGATTATTATCCACACATTATTTTTTGTGTCCTATTTTTCCTTCATAATTTATTTTAAAAACATTTAAAATATATAAATCTAGAATCTACACACAAATCACCACAAATCACTAGTTTGCATCATCTTCAAATTCCTAATGTTTAGCTATTATAGGTCTCAGAAAGTTAAGATTTAGTTTTAAAATATTGATTTCAATGTCCTACTTTGGCCAAAAAGTGAGACTCATTATTGTTGTATTACCCAAGTCCGTCTTCAGATGAAGCCATGTGGTGCAAGGCACTGGAATCAAGAACCCAATTGGATGGTGGAGAAGCAATTACTACAAAGGCCTTGCCCTTTCCTTTTCCCTTGTTGTTTTCTTTATCCTTGTGAGACCCTTCATTTGAAATCTATTTGATTGATTCAGGAACACTACGATTATTCTTTTCAAGAATGTGTGTCAAGTGATCAACTTGTTTCTTTAAAAAATTATGCTCATCATGACCGTGTCTTTTACAATAGACACATTTGAACTCTTTCTTAGACTTATTGTCATTTGAAGATGAGGTATCATTAGCTAATTCTTTTTTTATTCTTTTGTTTCTTATCCTTGTTACTACTTTGTCCTTGTTGTTCTTTTTGTGCCATGGTTGGCAGCCAAGGCATGTGACTTAAAATACTTTAGAGTCCCCATCTAGATTAGCTTTTCTTACTCCCGTATGAGAGTAGTAAAAGCAACCAAAGATGCAATGGTGAAATTAGACACAAATGCATCCTTAGTGGTAAAGAATATAGAAACAAATATTGAATATTCAAAACCTAGCTTAGAGAGAATCCTAAGAATCTATTGTTCATTTTTCTTTTCAATTCCACATTGCTTTAATTGCAACCTTAGTGATTTCAATTTAGTGAAGAAATCTTGAATTATGTTGAAGTTTCTTGGACTTAGACTGATTAATTTATTTCCCAACATATGGCCCCCCATAGAATCTTCAGTACCAAATAGAGTTTCTAACTTAATCAATATTTCATTTGGTGTATTCAAAAGATTCAATATGAAAGAGAAAATTAGAAGAAATAGATAAACATAATGCTTCATATGCTTCATCACATCTATTGAACAACTTAGGATTTTCTTCATCTTTAGCAGGTTCAATTTCTAGTCCCAATATTATTCTATGCAAACCAAGACTTCTTATGTGAAATTGCATTTTATACTTCCACTCAAAATAGTTGTATGCAATTAGCATAGGAATTGTTGTTTGAGCCATGTGATGAAGAGATGTAAAAATTACTACTAAATTGAAGTGAATACAAGAGCACAAAATAACCCCTACCCTTTTCACTAGTATCAAAAATCACCCCCCTGACCCCCAAAAAAAAAAATATTATAAGGTTTGCACTTTATAGTTTAGTGTGTTTACAAAGTCTTTTTCCAAGACACGATGCTCAATAGGCCCACAATGGCAAAAATTACAAATTTTGATACAAAATGAATCTGAGACAAAATTTGGAAAAATTAACTCTATAGTTGTGTAGTGTTCTTCAACACCTTTCCAATTCCTATTTGATTCCAAAAAATGGAGCACCCAGGTGAAAGTTATGAATTGTTGAATAAATTAGCAACAAATAGCTTCAACCTAAAATATCTAGAAAAAAATGGCAAAAATTATTTTCAATACCTCCATAGATGGAAAGTGTTCATCTCTAGTGTTTTTTCGACATCCCGTTTGCTAGAATTTGATAACCAGAGGAAAAAGTTATGCAAGTTTTAAAAAAAGGCTCCCCTATGCAGCATTGCTAGGTGATGGACTAATGGCCAGTGAGTTGATATGGGAAATGCACCTAGTAGTTTGAAGTTTCATGGTCTAATTTAACTCTGTGGTTTGATTTCTACCTAATGGCTACCGTTTAATATTCTAACAGTTCGCTAGTGATTTAAGGTTGTAGTTGGTGGACTATAGTCATAGTTGTCTACAGACAGGCAGCTTAGGGTCGCAAGGTGACTTCCTACACACAGGCGCTTAGCATCTTAAGCATTAGTGCTTATGAGTGAAACATGGTTTATAGTGTTTATGAGCTCTTAGCATGGTGACTTCATTGAAGGATTTAGAACTGAATTTTATTCCAATGTCAAAATAATAAGAAATTATTGTAATTTTTGAAATATTATCATGTAAATTACAAATTTGCATTAATATATATCAAGTTAATTTTTGAGATGCAAATCTCACAAATCGTGGAAGGTTGTGGGACTAAATCATACTCAAAAGTCAAATCATGAAGAATAATCCTAAATGTGAAAATTCCTTCAGGTATTTTAATGTAATGCCTACTTAAGTTTCTTATAATTCAGAATTCGTTAAGGACTCTAGGGCTAAATAATACCCTAATCCCAATCAGTAAATAGAAAAACAAAACTTGGATAAGTAAGAAAATACAAAATATTGAGGGAAGATGTTTGGATAGGAGATTGAGTGTGAGTTGTAAGAGAAAGCTCCTTGTGGGGAGGAATTGACAAAAGATCTAAAACCGATAGCATATGTTAAGTATGATGGGAAAATCATCAATAATGGCATAGTGTGATGGTTAAATTATAATTTTGTGGTATAATGAGGAGGAATTGGCAAAATATTTGAAACTTATAGCATTTGTTAAGTATGATGGGAAAATCGCCAAAAATGGCAGTGTGATAGTTAAATTGTAGTCTTGTGGTTCTTGCTACCAAGATTCAAACCTATACTGGAGTGTTATTGTTGTGTGTTGATGTTGGATATGAGTCCCCAGATGTGACTTCACCAATTCATAGCTCGAGGCAAAATCATTTACTCCTTAAAAAGTTAAAATTATGATGCGAAAATTCTCGGAGATGAATAGTAGATTGGCCAATGATGGGAAAACTCTCGAAGATGAGTAGTCAATCGAAAGTATTATGAACTCTATATTTTTTTATAGAATTTCCTATATAATACATAAATCCATAATTAGTAAATAAAAATCATGAGATTTATCTAGTGCAAGCAATGCAAATGAAATACAGAAAAATAGAATCAAAGTTTAACCTATTGAGATGCCCCTTTGATAGGTTTATCTAGTACAATTATAGTCCCTTCTACTTCAATAATAGACTCTTTGTTAATTTTCGGTGCAAATTTAACCATTCCCTTACTAACAACCTCAGGAGCTATGACCATCACACACTATACACTAAACCCTACCTCTCTAACCAACAAAAATGCCATCTTGTTACTCACTGCTCTGATGGCATGGGGACAACCTCTAATCAAATCCTCCTTTTCCTTATATTCTTCAATTAATAACCCTACTTTCATCCAAATCCTACTGTTGATTTCTTTAGATTGAACAGCCTCAAAGGGAAAATCCCCATAGTTTCCAGCCAAGGGATCAGATTCTTCTACTACAATGGCAATGGCAACTGACGCCAATCGTCTCTTCTCTAGCCTTTCCACCTTTTTGCTTTGTTTATTGCCATCTTTTGAACTTCCACAGCCAATATTGATGTTTTTGACACCATTTTTAGTGCTCTATGGCACTAGACTCTATGGTGAAGTTGAAAGGTTCAAAATGAGCCCACCAAGGATCAAGTCTTGCTAATTACAAAGCCCCGACACCTAAAAAGGGATGAGGCCAGGATCATGCCCAGGTGGATTTTGGCGGAATGGATACCCCTCAATCCTTGGCTCTAAGCTAAAGGTGATCCCCTCGGGGGTATCTCCAAACAATATATATATATATATATATATATATATTGTAGGTATGGTCTTTCATGGGTAATGAAATTATTTGCACACACAAAGGAAAGGAAATAAAAATTAAAAATTAAATAGAGATAATGGTGTAATGGTGAAATTTGCAAATTTATATTTTTTTATATTTTTGGATATATGATAATTGTAAGTGTTAAAATTTAAATAGATATATATGGTAAATTAGATGATAGAATATAATAGAAGACTTTTAATGTTTACGAGGCCAAAAAAAAAGGCCTATGGGATAGTAAACCCTACTATTTTAGCATTGTGAAGTGTTGTTCTCCTATAGTTTAGTTTGATAATGAGCTCTCCTATTCTGTCCACCCATTCCATGCTGAATAAATCTTGAAAAAAAATTGTTGTTAACCCACTTATGTAGCTTCCTCTGATGTTACTGTAAGCTTTACAATCTAAGACAAAATTCTTTTTCGTTTCCACTTGCCTTGTTGCACATAAGATACAAACCCTCTCTTCCCAAACTTCTTTTGGCCTTTTCCACCTCCTTGTTTCATACCAAAGATGATGTGAGTTATTCCTCAATTGTGCTATGAGAATATTTGACCTCCACAAAATATTGGCCTCTATATATGCCTTTTGTTGATGGTACATGTTGGGATTAAATTTTTCTACATAATACTTTTTCTTTCTCCCAACCGTCATTTCCTACATAATCTTGTGAAAATTTTCCACCACATACAACTTTAATACTTTACTATTATTAGAACACTCATTCAAGTGAGTGTTCCACTTGTTCATCCACTTACAATTTTTCTTCAGCCATGCCTTCTTTCTTTCACCTAAGACATCTCTAAAAACAATATTTGGAGACCGATGAGCTTCCATCTGCTCAACCATTTTCAAATATCTCAAAAGACTCACCATAAGAATTGCCCCTATTTTAGCAAGAAGTATTTCATAGGGAACCAAAGATTTTACTTTTAATTTGCTTGTGATCAAACACTTTTTAATTCTCTTTATCTGTACCAACTTGATGCCAAAAGTACTACTAGCCCAAATTTCACACCCATAAAGGACCACTGATATAACTAATAGCCCAAAAAGTATTTGAATAGTTTTCCAATCCCATAACTCTGCCTCTCTACATCTGTTTTGAAGCGAAAAAATGCTCTCCAACCTCCCAAAGTTCTTTTCCTTCTACAAGTTTCCCAGCATAGCTTGTTGTTGAAGTCAATTCCCAAGTATTTATACTATGTTACTTCCTCTAGGATACTATCTTCAAAATAAAAGTTGAACTGATTCTTTTTCTTTTTCTTAGAGAATATCATGATCTTGGTCTTACTAATGTTAACTTGCATACCAACATCCTTGTAGAAATGCTCAAGTGTAGCCAAATCTGCTTGCAACCCTTCCACTAATCTAGCAATCAAAATAAGATCATTCACATATAAAAGAAGTATTACAACATACACTCCTGAAGGGACCCCTTCTCCACCCTTCAAATTCAACCACTCGTCTTTGGAGATAAAGGGAAGCCTTTTTTAACCCCAATGTCACTCCTAAAGCTTTTTGAAGTACCTACCCGTGTTCTAATTTTTACCCAAACCTCTTCATAAATCCTATGAACTACAGCTCTACAATGCTCAACAATGCCAAGATATTTCATTTTGTCCCATAAATTTTGCTTGGACACTATGTCAAAAGCCTTCTTGGAGTCAACAAAACAAAAAAAGACTTCCCCTTTCTCATCCTAGATCTTTTCAATGATATGCCTCAGAGTGATGTCATGATTAATTGTTGAGTGTTTTGGCCTAAAACTTGATTTCCCTTTTTCTCTCTTATTTTTAACTTATGCCCAATTGTTGATTTTGTGTTCAATCATGTTGCCAAACAATTTTGCAAACAAAGGGTTGATCATGATGGTTCGATAATTAGATGGATTGTTAACATCCCCACTCTTGATAAGAGGTATGACTAAGCTAGTTATCCAATATTTTGCAAACCCAAATTGGATGATGTTGTTAAATATATGCATAATGTGAGGAGAAATGATTTCCATCCCCCACTTTAGATTCTCCACTTGAAGCTCAACCATGTCTCTAGCCTTTCCTGCCCTCAACTTTTTGATACCTTGTTTAACTCCATGTAAAGTGAAAATATTTGTTGATGTTTTTACCCTTGGAGGCTCTTCATTCCCTACATCTTTCTCATACAATTGTTTTTCATATTCAAGCCATTGTGTAGAGGTGATGTTATTCTTCATTTCCTCCTTTGATTGAAGCTCTTTCCAAAAAATCTCTGGGTTTTTCTTCCCAAGATATAACAATTCTTCTCGTCTAGCGCTCATGAAACCTAGTTCTTAAACTTTTACCATTTGCATGTATAACCTTGTGTTTTCCTTTTCTTTACCTAGTTTCTTGCTATCTTTCCTTGTAGCTTTACATTCCTCATCAAACCATGCATTTTCCATAAATTGACTTACTTTTTTCCTTTTATTCTTTGCCCTTTTGCAACCCTCAAGAGCTTCTTGAATTTTGTGTGTTAGCTGGTGACTTTTTAAACCTTGTAGTTGTTTCCTTTCTTGTTGCATTAACTGCCTTAAATTTTTCACAAATATGTTGCAAATTTCTTGCATTAATAAAATTCTACCCTTTTTGAGTTTAATGAGAAGGTTGATCATGTTTCATAGACTGGTAGATTTTAGGCCAAGATAACAAAAGATAAACTAGATTATGATCAGACTTTAAGTCTTCCATGAGTTCCTCAACCACAACTTTCATTATTTTGCAAACAAGGCTTTGTGACAAAATAACATAGTCAACAACATTTGCCCCATTATATGTTTTCCATGGGAAATTACCTGATTTCATCCAATGGCCCATACCATTACAAATAACTATATCAAAAATTCCACGAAATGGAAGTAACTCTTTGCCAAAATGGTTGATAACCCCTCTATCCTGTGAACACCTTGCCCAAAGTTGATTTTATTTTTTTGTTAACCTAAGTGGATTGTCATCTTCATTGTTGCACAAGCTACTTGCTTGCTCATTGGTTGTCCTTGCATTAAATTCACCCACTAGAAGAACTTCCCCCTATTGCAAGAAAGAGAAAATATTTTTTTGTGAGTTGCATATGGGTCCTTACCATCTAGTCCATTCCTTTTATAATTTTTTGACCCTTGTGGGGAAAAATAACATGCTACAATTATGATGAGTTTATTATTTTCTGAGATTTTAAACCATATATATTTCTTATTTGGGTCATTTTTTTCTAGTTGAATGTTTTTGCCCAATGCTTCTTTTATTAGGATCAAAATACCACCATACCCCTTGCCACTGCCAACTGCCTCATTTCAAATTACAAATTTTGTATAGCCTTCAAAAGTAGGTGAGTTGTAGCCCACGTGCTCATGTGTTTCTACAAGAAATATTATGTTTCTCCAACTAGAAATCAGCCCTAATATATATAAGGTAAAGTGTCATGTTGACCTCTTAGGACTTTCCCTATTCCATTTTCATTGGTCCTTTGTCATCTATCAAACGTTTGTATCTTTATTATGAGAAAAAAAAATATGACAAATTCACTGACTTTTTTAGTGATGAATGTTTTACTATCAAAGTAGAAAATGTATTATATAGTGATAAATACATCACTTTTGTTCTTACATGTGTTTTTTCTCATTTTTGAGAGTTCAGCCCGAGTTCATGTATCTTTTCATCCCAATTATGTTTAGGAAAGTCTCTTTAACCTTCAATTATCCATATTCATCCTCCAATCTACTAATAATTGTCTTTGAGTTAGCAAGAAGACTAGATTTTGTAGCCAAGAAGCCATCACCATGAATTTTTAGACCTTTGAAGAAATGTGTTGAAGTTTTTTTTAAATTCCTTACATGTCATTGTTTTGCTTATACAATTCATACTATTATCTCCTTATATGAATATTAGTTTAGTTTTCTTGCATCTTTTACTTTGGAGAGCTGCCACAATCAAACATTGGAGACAAGGAACCTATTAGATTATTGAGGACAAAATTTCCACCACTCAAATCTACTTTGCATCTAAAATGAATCTAATTTCACGTGTGAAATTTCCTACTTTGTTAAAGTAGAGTTAGTATGAATTAATTTAGCTTTTCTATGAATTGTTTATGAAAGAGGTGTTGTAGGTAGTATAGGTTATTTTTTGAAACATTAATAATCCCTAATATATTTACATATATAGAAGAAACATTAATAATCCTTTCAATGAGTTGGAGTCAAACAAACACACATACTAGTCGAGAAATACAAAACCAAGAAGAAAAGACGAAAATCTATTGTTTTCTTGTAGACTAAAAGATTTTGTGGATATTTTGTTGAAAGAAGAAAGATTCATTGTATACATCTTCTTCTCATGTGTGCTTTTATAAAAATATTGTATTTAAAAAAACACATATACTTCCTCACTTTGCACTATATTTTTCATAAAGTTTTCTTTATTTTATCATGCAATTACATAATTAAAATCAACTTACATTAAATCAATTAGAATAGTTGGTTAATGGATTAGTTATTGATTAGTTAATTATTTTCTTTTCTTTTAAAAATAAATTATTTTACTTATTTTTAGATTTAGTCTTTGCATAGTTAATTGATGATTAATTATATCAAGTTGAAAAGAGTGATCTATTTGACTTGATGAATTAATTATTTAACTATTATTAGTTGATTTAGTTAATGTATTCAAAATAATTAAAATTAAATAGAACATTTTTTCATTTAATTATATTAGATCTATTTTTAATACATTCTAAAACAAACAAAAAACACTCACCTTTGAAATATGAGGTCAAAACAACCGACAAAACAATCAAATAATAACAAACATTTCTAACTTGAATAAATGATTAAAAAATCAGTGTATCTACTTTGATCCTAAGGATCATATTTGATTTCATCACCTATGTGCCATGGGATAAGACCACATTTGTTGAAGGAAATCTTAATAGAACAAGAGGATATTTCATCTGCTCCTCCAACCATTGGTCTTGAACAAATTATGCTCCTTGAAAATATCCAATAGGAAAATGATTGTTTGGAAGCATTGGAACAAATTTCTCCTCTTAAAACCTTTTAATGTGAGAATGTTAGAGTAATTATGCATTAGATAATTACTCTTTAATTAATTATTAATCTAATTTATTCTCATGCACTTAAGCTAAACATAGGATTTCTTTATTAAGTTAACTAAGTGTTTTTCTATGTTAACTGAAGTGAGCTATTATTAGACCATTTTGTCTCATCACGTGTGATGTTGATACTTGTTATGATCTAATCCCTTTACCATTTAGGGTTGCTCCTATATAGTACTGAACCCTCATTGTATTATCATGCTCCTGAGATTTACTCTTGAACTCTCAACCTTTGAGGACTTTTGTTTTCCTTGAAGATTGTTGAGGTTTATTTTATAGCTTTTTATTGGTTAGGAATATTGCACATATTGTTTGCAGATCTCTTGTGTTGAAGGTGTCTTTGTTCGTTGTTTACTCATGTGGCTCGTGTTTTTTCACAATTCTATCATGGTATCAGAGCATGGATTCATCGAACCCCTTATTGATTTATGAGGTTTTTTCTTCAACTGGGGTTACAAGAGCAAATTTAAAATTTTCTTTGTTGTTTTTGATTTTTTTCCTTTTTTTCCTTTTTTTGTTTTTTTCTCTTTTAAAAGAAAAGAAAAAAATTTAAAAAATCCACCACCCTAGGGTCATATGGGCAACCAGTGCCCAATACTTGGGGGGCTAAAAAATTTCTTTTTAAAAAAATAGGCAGAATTGGGAAAATGGGCATAACTTTTTGCTCAAGTATCAAAATTGGGCAAACAAGATATCAAAAAGTTGGTTCATTCTACAGCCTATTGAAGTCAGAGGTGTTTTTTTTAGTCCTAAGTTCATAACGTTTTACTTGTTTCTCTACTTTCGTGATTCCAATGGTGTTGGGATGATCTTTTTAAGCTTTTCACAGCCATCCATACACTTTTTCTAGATTGTTCTCCATGTACATTTTATTCATATTTTTGTGTTTTCACACTCTGGTGAATTACTTGGAAGTCTTAGCTCTTGGAAATTTTTGGTTTGCATGGGATGACTTGTTTTTGGTTGTTCTTTATGTATTTCTAGTATTTTTTCCTATTTGGGCATTGTAGACATTTTTTTCAGGCACATTCTCTTTGTAGATGCACTAAGTTAAAGTGCCATTATGGTGTATAATTTTTGGAGATTTTGCACATCATGTTGTGCCTTTTATATTATGTAGTGTAGGAAAATGCATACCTTTTCATTTTCATACTTTCTTGGGCCCACCTTGCTTCATTTATATTTATTTATGTCTTAATTGGTCTTATTTTTCATCCACAAGCCTAATCAACTATATCTTTTTATGGCTAATCCCGACAAACATCAAAGGATAAATGATAATTTAATGATTCTGGTTGTGTGTCCATGATTTTTAGGTCAGGAATAAGATGCCACCTAGGGCATCTTTGTCCCCCAAAGGTCTTGGGATCCTCTTTTCAAAGGCATCTTAAATGGGCCCCTTTCTGGAGTCTATGCCCCAAGTTTCAAGCCTTGGGACTAAGACGCCACCTAGGGCATCTTAGTCCCCCTTAAGATATTTCTAGGGATTAATTTCAAATCTTGGTAGGATTTAGCCTCCTTTAATTAATTATTTCATGTGTCGGCTTGTTGTGGTGTAATTTTGGGATATTAAGCATGGATAAGTATAAATACAAGGTTCATTTGCTCATTTTAACTCCAAGCATTCAAGTATTCATTCATAAGGAAATTTTATGAGATCAAGAGAAATTCTTCAAGCATTTGGAGCCATCATCAAGATTCAAGCATCATATCAATGATATTCTTGCATCATGTGTGTTTTTGAGCTAAAATTTGTGATGTAGGGTTTTGGTTCAAGCAAACAACTCAAGTCAAGATCTATCAAGCATTCATTGGATTCAAGACCTACATTCAAGCTAGCCATCTCACACTAGTTTTTAGATTCCATAACAAGGGTTTGGTGAGTTGCAACATAGTACTTTCTTCATTCATGTCATTTCCCTCCATTATTTAATTTCATTTCAAGGTTTAATTACCAACAAGGGGTTTGACCAAGGCAAACGCCCATTTACTAACAATCAACAAGTTTTTCCTCTCTTGCATATTTGTGTTAGCATATTTGGTTGAAGACTTGAAGATCATTTGAAGTGAAAAGTTGTAAAGTTGCAAAGTTGCATTGTAAAGTTATCATCTTCACAAAAACTCACCTACAAGCCAAATCTGGAAGTTTATGGACCTAAGATCTGAGAAGAAGGAAGTACAGACATTGGACCCTAGGATCATGTTCAAAGATTTCCAAAATTCTAGACAGGACTAATTCACCACCTAGGGCATCATAGTATTCTCGAGGGTATTTTTAGATATTCTTTCAAATCTAGTTTTGACATCCGAAGATCCCGCATCTACCTCAAAAAATATCAGTAGGACTAAGACAATAGTAAGGGCTTCTTAGACCTCCCTAGTATATTTTGACAACTTCTTTGCATCTCTAGAATCCTCATCACATTTATAGACTTCCCAACTACACATACCCTAACTTGTTGTTTAATTTCATCATTTGTACTCTTCATTTAGCTTGCATTACTAGGTTTTGTGATTTGAATGTTAAGTTATCTTTTCCAAGATATTTCTTGGTGGTGAACCTCTTTAAGTTTAAATAACCCCCTCCTAGGTCTTCCCTATTGATAATTGACTCACCCTTTAGGTTGATAGTCAATCCAATTTGGGACCCTAGGGAATTCTTGAATGACCTAAGGACAATAGGGGCATTTCACCCCCCCTATTTTCATCACGGTTCATTTTGGTGAACCTGACCTTTTAGAATATTCACTTTCTGATTTGGAGTCCATTAAAGTCCTATATCTAGGTGGCATTCATTCTTGCATTGCATCTTTCATTACCGAAAGTGAATCTAGGGTTTCTCATATTTGCATTAGTGAAAGTGCATATAGGTTGTATTTTTGGTTTCTTGCATCATTTTATCTCATTGAAAAATTAAAAAGCGCATTGTCAATCATCCTAATTGCATTTAGAAACATTGTTATTACATTCAAAATTGAAAAAATTGCATTCATCTTTGCATTCAATTGCTTGTCATTGGTTACTTTTTCTTGCATTCATTTACACACTTTTATGTTTCTAAACATCAAGTCCCTAGGTAGGCAACCTAGAAACATTGTTATCAACTTAGAATTTGTTCTTTTTCTACAAAAAAAACCCTTACTAGGACTTAAACACCATTCCTAGCATCTTAGTCCCTTTGTGGATTTCTGGCTCAAAACCCTACCTATGTTGTTTGCCTTTCGTTTCACTTTTTGGAACTCCAAAATGTCACCAGTAGGACCAAGACACCCTTACTAGCATCCTAGTCCTTGTTGACTTTGACTTTGCAATTTTCAAGATTTGAAAGTTCTTTTCGGTGCTTATGTTGGCTTCTTTCAGTTTTTTTTTACAGTTTGCAGAATTGTTGTTAATCCAATTTCTTTCATTTCAAGTGTACTTTCAATCTTGCATCATGGATATGTGCTTTGGAAATTTTTGGTTGTCCCTAAAATCTATGGTAGATGTTTCAAATTGTTCCTTTGGTAATGATCCTAATGACATTGAACACACTCATGCTCAATCAACTCCTAATGCATGTCCTCATCATGATGTTGACATCATTGGAGAAGATGATGATAGCATGAATATGTTCCTAAATGATTGTCATAATAACCTTGAAGAAAATGCATCCTTTTATCCATCTATGAAACAACCAACATTCCCTACAATACCACCTCTTGAAATGTTAGGTTACTTACATCCCAAAACCAAAACAAAAGTTGAACCTATGTTCCCTACAATAGATGAACCTAGTTCTTCTAAACAATAAAATACTCAACCATTTTATTATAACAAATTAATAAACACTCCAATCAATCTAGAAGAAACAAATGGAAAAGGATTCACAATCTTGATTAAAAAAGGATGTGATACAACAAGTGAACATGAAATCCATCAACTCCAACAAAAAATACAAAATAATGAAAACACAAAAGGATTAGGATATCAAGATCCCTCTCACAACATAAGAATTCCAAAAGAATACCTAAGGATTCGTGCTGATGGTATGGTGATCTTCGATTCTCCTCCTGATATGAATTTCCTTCTTCCTAAAGAGAAACCAATAATTCATAACAATGACAAGGATGATAGGATCATGTTAGGTCCTCCTCCTAAACCTTCAACTCGATAAATTGGTGAATCTAGCAAGTGTAGGAGGCCGTACAAGCTATAAAAACTAAAGTTCCCATGTCCACCACCTAAAAGTGAAAGAAAACTACAATTGCTTTCGAAAAAAGAACTAATAACATTACCACCGATAAAAGATAGGCTAGTGCTATATCCCAAATATGCAAAAGTTTCACATTGCCAATACCATAGAACTCTTAGAAATAATACTGATGAGTGTCCGACAATCAAATTAGTATTAAAAAAAAATTACTTAAAAGGCAATAATTGTCATCTAGTGATTGCATAGCCTATCCTTTTCCATCCTTTTTCATGTAATAGTTGTAGAACATTCTATTCTCACTATTACATGATCTTTCCCATCACCTACCTCAGCTCATTCTTGTCTTGCACTCAGTGGGGGAAAGAAGTAGATAGCCTTGTCCTAGTAATACATTTGTCGTTGTCCCTTTGATTCATTGTCTACCTTATGCTTATACAAACTAAGAATGGGAGACAAATTACCTACTTTAGGTTGAATCGCCTATGCCTTCTAGTATTTTGCATTATTTCCTTTTCTTTTGTGTGATTGCATGTGTGTAATTTGATCCCTCATGATGTTTTGTTTGATTTTCTCTCTTTGTGAATTCCTCCATTTGTACCTACATTTTTCTATATGTCGTAAATCCTTTATCTTTTCTTTGTCTTGTGTTTTTCTTTTGGGGATGACGCAAGGTGTCGAGACACCCTATGTCTCTTCCATGTTGACCCAAAATATTTTTCATTATGTTTCCTTTTCATTTGCATTTTTATCTTGTGTTTTCTTTTCGGTGATGATGCAACACGTCAAGACACCCTCTATCTCTTCCATGTTGACCTAAAAGGTTTTTCTTTGTTTTTAATCTCTTTATGTCATTCTTCCAGTACTATATGTATTTGGGGAATGATGACAGTTTTGAGATCTCTAATATCATTGTAGTAAAGACAAATATTGACCCCAAATCTATAGATCCCTTATGTATTTCTAGGGGGAAACCCTCTTTTCCTTTTTCTTTTTCATGTTTGTCTACTTTAAAGTAATTGCTCACAGCATGGTGTTTAGCAATTTCTTTATAGTGGGGGCATACATTGGCATTATTTTGGCATGATTTACTTTGCATTTTCTGTGTTCCTTGATGTGGTTTTCTTATTTCATGTGATGTGTTTTTCTCTTTGTGGTGACATTGGGAGTAATGTCCTTCAAGAGCTTGATCTATCTTAGCATATTACATTCCTCTTAGTGGTAATGCGACACACTGCATTCCCTAAGTTGTGAATCTTTTATCCTTTGATGGGCCCTCTCTTGGAGACATTAGGAACAATGTCCCCTAAGATTAAGATCTTGGATGAAATAAGTGAAATCCCTTCGAACATCTCTCTCTTATTTCATTTTCCTTTTTCAGCCCAGCTTTTGACAAAGCATCCTTGTATTAAGGCTAATAGTCTATTTTTGTGTTTTAGGTTCCACCAAATGGATCTATTTTCAAGGATCTTATTATTATCATCAAAGATATCATTATTGGAAAAAAAAATTGTGATCCACTCCTAGGCTTTACAAATTCTTTTGAAAACATTAGACCTTGCAAGAACTACTAGAAAGGTACAAGCTACCAAGTCACTAAATGGAAGCATCTTCCAAGTTTTGGCATGTTTGGGTACTGCTAGTTGGATGTTGTTCCTTATCAATACTTTCCATGGATCATTGTCTTCTATGTCTTTCAATATCCATTTGACAACGAGGGCCACAACATGCAACTTGAGATCCTTCAAGCCTATGCCCCCTTTGTTTTTCCCCACACAACACTAATCCCATTTTACAAAGTGATGTTTGTACTTACCTTATCCATCTGACCATAAAAAGTTCCTAATTATTTTTTTAATTTCATTATCTTGGTAGCTACTAAATAGCCAAACCAAGGAGTAGTATAAGTCATAGGAGGAAAGAATTTTTTGGCTGACTTGAATTCTTTTGACCAATGAAACAAACTATTTATTCCATTTCTCCTTTTTTTCAATATTTCCCTTTATCCATATCCACATGTCCTTCAGACATTGATAATAGCAAATAGGATCCCCAGGTATCTTCATTGCTTATCACCCCATTGAAACTCATATTTTTGAAACAAATTTTGAGGGGTATCCTATCATCCTAGCATAATAGATGTAGAATTAGAGAGTTTAGCTCTAGAGGCATCACATAAAATTATATGTTTCATCATGTAGTATTTTTTATCATCCTCATTAAGTTCCAAGAATAAGGTTGTAACATCAACGAATTGTAGATTTAAAAGATCTTCCTTATTAGGGAGGGAAATACCCCTTACCCTAGGAGAAGCAGAGGTCTCTCTTAGAACATAGAAATTTGCATTTGAGGCATGACAAAAAGGGTTGGGGAAAGCGGGCATCCCTGACTAATTGGCCTTTCAAGATTGAATTATTTAGTTAAAGAGCTATTTATCTCAATTTAGGCAACATCTTTCATAAGAGTCCGAACCAAGTGGAAAAAGCTGTCAGGAAATACAAATGCCTCCAAAGTCATGAGTAAGAATTCCCATTCTACTCTATCATTGGCCTTTTCAAAGTCAAGAAGAAACATGGCAATATTTTGGTTGGATTTTTGGCCTAGTTCATGGCTTCCCAGCTGGTCAACAAGTTCTCTAGAATGTATCTTCCCTTTATTAAATTGGTTTGTGTATTACTAATGAACTTAGGGAGGATATCCACCAGCCTAATGGATAATATATTGGCTATAATTTTGTAAGAGACATTCAAAAGGGTGATGGGCCTCTAATTATTGATGAGGGTTTTATCACCTTCTTTGGGGATTAGCTTAATCACACCCTTATTCATATTCTTCCCTAGAACTCCTTTTATATAAATTCTTCGTAAAGTTGTAATAAGTCTTCATTGATCCAATCAATGTTATGTTTGTAGAACTTCATTGGAAATCTATCATCCTTGGGAGACTTTTCATTATTTAGGACATTAATAGCTTTCTTTACTTCCTCTAGTGTGGTTTCCTTATCTAGAGTGTTGATTTGATCTTGTGATAGTTCTTTGGGATAAGATTTTTGTACAGACCTCTTACATAGTAACTAATCAAATTGTTTCGTTCAAAGGTATGCATGTTCATATAGGAATGAGCTGTTTATTTCCTCTTGGTCAAGGATTTTTTTGTTGTATATCCAAATCCTATCAATATTCTCTTGTACTTACTTATTTTTAAAGTTCTAAAGAAAAACTTAGAACCTTTGTCCCTATTTTTTAGCCAATTCAATTTGTATCTTACTCTCAAACCTTGGATTTTCTTGGATTGTAGTATTATCAAAGAATCCTTGATTAAATCCACTTCTTCACTTAAAGACATATTGGAGGGGTCATTTTGAATATTTATTTCAAAAATTAGATGCTTATCATTAAGATTGTCATTTCCTTTTCTATTATCCATAGCTCATTTTTTCCCTATGATTTGAAAGATTATTTTCCACCCACTCACATTATATTCCCAGGTTTCAATTATCGATCTATTTTTTAGCATCCATCTATTAACTTCTCTAAGAGTAAACACAACATCATTATAGTCCTCATCTTTTAGGAGGTTGGTGTTGAGTTTGAAATAATTATCTCTTTTTTGGTCATTGTTATCCTTGGCCTTCAACAAAATTTTCACAAGGATAGGATGGTGATCAAACAATGTGTAAGGATATACTTTAACAGAGGTTCCCTTTTCATCTTTGCAAAAGTTAAAGTAGTCTTTGTTTGTATAAAACCTATCAAGTCTATAATAAATTTTGTTATTCCCTTTCTAGGAATTACACCAAGTGTACCAAATATCCTTATTATCTTCCTTTTTTCCGGGTATGTGCAGGATCATGATGGGCCAAAAAGTGGCGATATGTAAGCCATATGATGACCCATGTGGCTGAAAAAAATTTTTTTACCCAAAATTGATGAAATGAAAATGGTTTTTAGAGGAGATTCTTAGATTTCCACCAATATAAATTATTCTTTACTTTGAATTTAATCAATAATTATTATTCATTTTCTATTAGAATTACGAATAAAGTCCTAACTGATAGGCTGATTGAAAAATATCTATAACTTTCAAACAGTATCACATTTTTTGAATCTGAAACATGCGTCACATTCTATGCTTTGCATAATATAGGATTAAAAATAATAAAATTGAATTTCATGAATTTTTGACCAAGTTAAGGTGGTTAGACAGACGAGCTTTTATATTTTTTAAAAGTTGTAATAAAAAAATCATAATTAATTACTTACTTGGAAAAAAATTATAAAAAAATATGCATCACATCAGGACATGAGTCATCTACTTATATCTGAAATATTATAAAAAATATTATCATTTTATTGTGGTTAGGGTGGTCAAACAGACACCTACTTCTTATTTTTACCCTGAAATTTAAATACTACTGCATTGAAATTTCAAATTTTCACCAAATAGATTTTTTTTTTTAAATAAAGGTCTAGTAGTTTAGAAAATACTTTCAATTTTCTACAAATTCAGTTTTTACATTTTTTGAAATAATATAGATAACTTATTCAAATTTTTACGTCAAGTTGTCTAACACTGATTTTTTGTCTTTTTATTGCCACTTAAGGGCATGTTTTTTCCATGATGATCTTGCACATACCCTCCCACTTAGGATTTCATAAATATTGGGTTTAGTTTTCAATTTTGACCAGAAGTAGAGTTCATTTCCTTTCCATTCCCGTTCCATTCCACCATTTTTATCTTCTTGATGCTAGATCATGTTGAAATCCCCAACTAATATCTAGGGGATTTTGGGGAGGTTTTATAACCACTGCAACATATCACTTCTGCCTTTGTAATAATTAGGGGCATATACTAAACATAGGTCAAAATTAAAGCCATCCTTTTCAATAACTACCCATGTAGCCCTTTGACAAGGTGAAGATCCATTTTCCTTCACATGTTGGGCCCATGCATTGGATAGCAGTATGACAGAGCCTCCTTTCCCTTTTTCATGGTTGGTTACAAATTGAATTGAATCTTTCCAAATAAATTTAAGATTGGTTTCAAGAGTAAACTTGGTGGCCTTTACCTCTTGAAAGAAGAAAACATCTTTCTTATTAACTACGTTCAAAAACCTTTGGATAATGTGTTTCCTGTTAGGGGATTCTAGTGAACCTTGACTTTCCATGATGTACAGTTTAGTCCCATATTGGTGATTATTCAATAGTATCCATTGATTTCCTAATGCTATCAAAGCATTTAGGATGATTATTTTCTCCCTCCTTCTTTTGATAAATGGATTAGGTGACTCTTTATTTTTTCTCTTCCTTTTGAGTTTTGAGATACTCACATTTTCATTGCCTAAAGGGATTATCTTATCCTCTGCCACAACTTATGTGTTGGGGTGAGAGCTCGAATAAGGGAGGTACTTCTTTTTAGGACCTTCAAGGTATTTCTCCTTTCTAGTATTTTTTGTAAGGGTGTCCAATTTTCCCATCTTATTTATCTCATTTTGAAGGAGATCAAAATTTCCTCTTCTCAGGTTGTTATTCTCCTTCTCGTTAATGGATTTTTTTGTATTTATTTCTCTTCCTTATTCAATGTTAGTTGAGTTATAATTCCTTTTCCATCAATATGTAGATCCTATTGGCATTTCAATTCGCACCTCTAGAATGTAGATCAGAAACAAGCAACTATTCACACTTGAACTGCTCTTCAAATTAGGAGGGGAAGATCCCTCTTCCATGATGATGCTTAAAAATAATACTAAACTACTCGTCAATATTTTTATTCTCAACTAAGAGTAAAAGGTTATAAAACTCTTTACATCATAGCTGAGGTTTTCTATTTTCTAAAACTTCAAACTACAACTAGGCCTACTCTAAAGATTCTTCTGACAACTCAAGTAAACTCAAATATTGAGAACCAAAAGTAAAAAAGGAATGATTTGATTAACATAGAAACTTAAATAAACATTCTCCCAAATAACACATGAAGACTCATTGTACTTATGAGATGTAAGCTGAAATAAAGATTATACAAGAAAATACTTTAGACAAAATATTGAAAGAGACTGAGATAGTACTTCATAGAAAAGTAGGCATAAGATTTCCTTCCTCAAATTTCCAATATAAATTACACTAGAAGAAGATGTTGAATAGCTTAGATAACTGAGAGGGGGGTGAATCAGTTATCTTAAAACAATTTTATTTTCTTTATTTAATCCAGAGCAAACTTATACCAATCAGAAAGTAATCGAACAGATAAGAAAATGAATGCACATAACAACACCAAGCACAATAAACACTAGAATTTACGTGGAAACCCGAGAAGGGAAAAACCACAGAGAATGCTAATTATAAATTATAAAGCACTGGTTAAGGTGACACTGATTAAGGTGATTTTTATAAGGGCTCACTACCACGTTGCTCACTGCAGGGTAGCTCACTATTGGTTAGGATCACTGCCAAAATAGAAAGGCTCACTAACTACAGAAAATGGCTCACTACCTAAAGAATGATTAAAGGGAATCCACCACTAAAAACAATTGTCACCAACAATGACATTGAATAGAATCTCACTTTTTGCTACCTCTGGTCATATACTTTCACACACTTCACAATGTCTGGATATTCAAATTCAGATTCATCATGCTTGCCTTTATTGAACAAAAACATCTTTTAATTATACCATTCCAAGCTTCCATAATCTCCCAAGTCGGCCAAACACAATTTCATAATTTCTAAGTCAGCCAAGCACAAATTAAAATAGGTCACCACAAAAAAATTCCTACGGTGGAGAGGAATGAAAGGTGGACCACACAGAACCTGCTCACTCAAATCAACATCCTACATGATATCTAAAACCACATAATAAGATATACACATTACAAGGGACCAAAAATAGGTCATACATAAGATAGAATAATCACCAAAAGATAGCACATTTGAATTTCATGAAATATATTTCGGGGCCGATGAGAACGCCACAAACAAGACCAAATCTTGATTACATTCATTTCAGTGTCAAACGGAGAAACATGGTTTGAAATACAAGAACTTGTAACATGCTACATGAAGTTTCAGATAGCAAGGTTACCCAAAGAAGGCTTTAGATACAGTAGCAAAATATTAGTCTTTAGTATTCTACATTAACTATCTTCCACATATGTCTCAAAAAAGGAGTACTACCATTATTCGGATTGAGGATACAGCCCATACTACGCAACATTATAGGATAGATCATTTATGTATATCATCTGGAGCAAAAATTTCCCAGGTTTTGACATCAATGACAACAATGCCACATCAACAACTTCTCAACAATCTCCCCCTTTGGCATTGATGGAAAAATAGCAAAAATTCAAAAACACATAAACTCCAAAACTCCAAGCACTCCCCCTTTGCCGAGAAATTCAATACCTCTTCTTATTTTTGTTTTTCTCTTCATTTTATCCTTCTCTTTTCCATCAAAGGAAAAGGGCCAAAATATGAACATCTGGGAACTCAAGTAAAAATAACACTTTTCACATGAAAAACCTTATTGTACCTTTCTCTCACAGTTGGAAGAGTCTTCTTCCAAGCTAGCACTACAGAATCAATTCTAGTACACATGTTATCCAGTAGAGTCAACAACATAAATGAGGATGACTAGTCCAAAGATAGGTACTGTTATTCACAATCTTTTGCATCAAAAAGTATCCCATAGAGATGATCCAACCAAACCTCAACAATTTCTTTGACCAACCATAAAGTTCTAACCACATCTTCCCTTTGTCTTTGAACAGACAATAACTCAGTTTGAAACTCTCCAACTCTTTTTTTTTCCATCTTTATCTTTGAAGAAATCAAAACTCTTTCCAATCTCATTCATCTCAGATTCAATAGCTTCAATTATGCTTCTAAAATTATCAACAATTGCAGGCCACTAGAGGCAATACTTGTAGATGTCAAACATCTCCTTAATGCATTCTCTTATCTCACAAATTTATTTGGATAACTTATATTTATCTTTGACACATCTTCTCTCGATCATAGCTTTGAACTTATGTCCTTCATGTCCTTCAAGCAACATTCTTTCTTCAACAAATTCTACTAGATCATCCGGTAATGAGTCAAAAACATTTGAAATAGTAATACCCTTCTTGAGTAGATAATCAACCAAAGCATCATAAATTTTAAGCCTTCTGATCGGAGAATGAGCATGCCACATTTCACCAACCTTCTTCATATCACCTTCATCTAACACTGACCGAATATCATCTGGATTGAGAGATTTAGATCTAGGTAGAGATTCTTCTTCCTTCTCCTTCTCTTTCGCGATAGTGATGACATCTTATGTGTTGACTTTCCTCTTTTTAGGTTCCTTGGGGAACCATCAATAACAAATTCCAACTCCTTGTCAGAGGAGGAACCTTCCTCAAATTGACTAGATACTATCACATTGAAGCATAGATTCATCTGCAGGGATGAGAAATAGAATTTGCATGCACTTTATTTATCCTCCATACATTCCAAATACCTTTAAACATGCTTTCTAATGGGGATGTCGAACTTCTACTTAACATTCTCTTTTGTCGGTAATGAACTCAAAAAAGTAAAATATCAAACATGTGATCAAAGACCCAAACCGAAAAGGATAAATCTCAACCAAAGACATTCTAACATTCTCAATTAGGTTTTCCATTACTAGGCTACACAAATCAAACTACTTGTTTTCCTTCACCATCATGTGTGCAAGATATACAACAATAGCCGAAGTAGAACCTTCACAATTTCTGAAATAGATATTATAAGTGATGTCGTAAGCAACATACCTTACTGCAAGATTGACAATGTATTTATCAGTAGAGCTCAAGGGTCTTTGTCGATACCAGTAAGTTTCTCCACATCTCTGTATTTCACCATTTTCTTCATAGGGGGGTCACCAATAATAGCTTCAATGGCTTCCTTCGTGATCGGATAAGGTTTATCCAAAACAATGCTTCCATCCTTGAATTGACTCAACACAAACAAGATAGATTCCTTTTCTGAAAACTAGGGAAAATCTCCCCATAAATCCATACCTAGAGTATTTACATTCTGCAACTCATTCGTCTTCAACCCTACTTCCACTTCCTTCATTTTTTGATGATCAAGCTCATCTAGCTCAACTCCCTTTAGCCTTAGCGAAGCACCGCCACACAATTCTCTGTCAACAGATTCCGTCGTCGTCCTAGCCTTCTTTTTCAAACTTTTTATCGCTCAACAAAACTTCTTCTTCTCCTTTTTAAACTA
Organism: Sequoiadendron giganteum; assembly: GCA_007115665.2. Lineage (NCBI taxonomy): Eukaryota > Viridiplantae > Streptophyta > Pinopsida > Cupressales > Cupressaceae > Sequoiadendron > Sequoiadendron giganteum. The sequence goes on from CM021104.1 coordinate 217,895,947, forward strand.
TGAGAAATGCTTTTGAAAACTCCACCTTTTATCCTTAATTACTCGTAATGATTTTGCCGCCAAAACTTGTATTGATGACACCAGCAATTATACTTTTCTTTTCAATCAGCCAAATCAAGCTTCATCATATATCATCAACCAGTTCAAACTTAATCATGTTAAAAATCACACCAATATTCCTTCAGAGAGGGGGAACCAACAAGATATGCAATGCAAAACTCCCCCTAAGCCAAGGCAGTTTGACTCAATTACCGGTACAATACGTACCAGGCTCTAATACCAATTGTTGAACAATTTGGATAACTAAGAGGGGGGTGAATCAGTTATCTTAAGAATATTTTATTTTCTTTATTTAATCCAGAGCAGACTTATACCAATCAAAAATTAATCAAACAAATAAGAAAATGAATGCACATAACAACACCAAGCACAATGAACACCAAAATTTATGTGGAAAACCAAGAAGGGAAAAACCGCAGAGAATCTAATTCTCAATTATAAAGCATCGGTTAAGGTGATTTTTACAAGGGCTCACTGCCAAGTTGCTCACTACAGGGTGGTTCACTTATGGTTGAGCTCACTATCTGGCTATTATAGCTAAAGATTCAAAAAGGCTCATTGCCAAAAGACAAAGGCTTGCTACCTATAGAAAACGGCTCAATGCCTGAAGAATGATGAAAGGGATTCCACCACTAAAAAGAATTGTCACCAACAATGTCACCAGATAGAATCTCACTGTCTATTGCATGTGGTCATACACTTTTTCACACTTCATAATGTCTGGATATTCAGATTCATCATGCTTTCCTTCATCGAACAAAAACATCTTGTACTTATACCATTCCATGTTTCCATAATCTCCTAAATCAACTAAACACAATTTTATAATTTCTAAGTCAGCCAAGCACAAATTGAAATAGGTCACCACAAAAACATTTCCATGGTGGAGAGGAATGAAACATGGACCACACAGAACCTCCTCACTCAATTCAACACGCTACATGATATCCGAAACCACTAAATAAGATATACACGTTACAAGGGACCAAAAATAGGTCATGCATAAGATAGCATAACGACCAAAAGATAGCACATTTGAATTTCATGAAATATATTTTGGGGCCCATGAGAACACCACAACCAAGACCAAATATTGATTATCATTAATTTCAGTGTCAGTCGAAGAAACACAATTTGACATACAAGAATTTGTAACATGCTACAAGATTTTTTTGGATAGCTAGGTTACTCGGAGAAGGCTTTAGATACAGTAGAAAAAGATTAGTCTTTAGTATTTTGCATTCACTGTCTTCCACAAATGTCTCAAAAAATGAGTACTACCATTATCCAGATCGAGGATACCGTCCATACTATGCAACATTATACGATAGATCTTTTTTGTATATCATCTGGAGCACAACCTTCCCAGGTTTTGAAAGCAATGACAACAATTCCATATCAACAACTTCTCAACAAAATATTGAACATAAACTAAACAATGATTTGCAGCGAAGAAAGGCTTGCAAACTTGCTCTTACAAAAAATGAACGTACATTGAATAACAAAGTTACAAGAAAAATTAGGCTCAACAATTTGTTATCACAATAACGATTCCCGAGAAATGGGTAAGGTTTTCCTTATTTATACACAAACAAGGAGTAGGGAACCTTAAAATCTCCTTGTTTTTTAACAACTAGACATGCCAACATGCAAGCTTTATTTCTAAGACTAAACAAAAGATAACTAACAGTTAATTGATTTAAAAGAAATAAAAGCTCCAACTTCATCAGATATTTCACAAAGAATAGATATGCATGAATGAGAACAAGTTTAGCTTGGAAAAGGAATCAAGTTAATTGCTATTTTCCTTGAGTTCTATTCTTGGAAATCTTTGCTCCCCCAAAAGGGTGAATCACTTAGTGATAACTTGAGAAACTATATCTACCAAAAATCTGGTAAATACCTCTTTGTTAGGAGCATTGATACTATCCAAAGAAATATTCTATTTTTTCAACATCTCCTCACCATCTACAATCAAACTTAGAAATTGTTTCATCTCTTATGTTTCTTTATCAAATTTTGTTGGCATCGTCACAACATGATTCATCTTGTCGGTATCACTACCAAAATAGCCACATATGAGATTCTGAAACTCTATTTGTACTTCACCGAGATCAATGTAAGTTCCATCATCATGAGGATATTGAAAAGGGATCTGTGAAACAAATGTCCTTATGAACTTGAGATTATTAGCAACCTTTTTTCTACATTCAGTCAACTCTACAGATATTCTCTCATAGGTTTTTACTTTGAAGAGGTGTTGTTCTCTCCAAGCAAAAATCTTCTTCTTATGTTCTTCTATAACAATTGAATCATGAGTCATCCTCAAGTCATAAATGATGATTTCATGCACTGGTTTCACTTCTGCCTTATAATGATCAAACCCCTAAATCCCTTGGCAAAGATCATGGGTGTTATACCTCAATTGGTATATCTCTGTAAGTACAATTCTACCGTTGGTGATGAATCCCTCTATCCAATCTTGCATATGCTTCTCATATATGACCAACTAACTTAACTGATGTTGATCTTCCAATAACTCCAAAATCTGTGGAAACAATAAAGTAGCCTATGAAGTGCCATGAAGGAGATTGGAAATATATTGTCGCAGTTGCCCAATCTCATCCTTGAGGGCTACCTTATCTTCTCCATCCTTGAGCACTCATTCCTTTAGATTATCTACTACAACCTCAAATAAATTCACATCAGTGTGTCGGACCTTCTTCTACCAAGATTATCCTTGACAACCTTGAAGTCATCAATCTCAACCTCATTGGTGTTCTTGTACTCTAGAGGTGCAACAATCTCAATAATAATTTCATCATCAAAATTCTTCTTCATCTTAACTTGCTTCCTAATTTTCTTTACTGGTGTGTCCTGGTAGATGTTATCAAGTTCTACAAAGTTCAACTAATAAAAAGGCTTCCTCCTCTTCCTTCCTAGGATGTTCTCAAGCCAAGATGAGGAGTCTTTACTAACTTCTCTACAAGAATGGGTTCTAGTTCCATCAACTCATAATGAATGAATCGGTGTTGAGATGTTGTGAACTAGTGAATCAACTTCTAAATCTATATGAATGGGAGAAAGCCTGAAGAAACAAGAGATGAAGGCGCCACTTAAACTTGTGGTGTTGATTCAACTAGATCTTTGGATACATCTGCTTGTTGTTCTTGTTGAATCCCAATGGGAGACTTCATCTTTTCTTTTAAGCTCCTTGACATTCTACCTATCTTTGTACTTTTTCGAGGAACGCTCATAGCTTTCACTCTAGTTTTTGGTCTAGAAGAAGAAGGCATAGATGAATGAACTATCAGAAGCTCTGCAATTAGAATATCTACCTTTTATGTCCTTTTATTGTTCAATAATAACTATTTTTGATAAATCGGCTCGTTCTTTCCTCAATTTAAGTGTTCTCTTTGTCAGACCAGTTAATTTGTGGAAGTGGTCATTGATCGATTTGATCTAGGGCATACATGGGGAAGTAGGACTTCCCCATCATCATCTAAACTACCTTCCACATATTTTGATAACAAATCAACTATCTGCTATAGATAAAATTGTTGAGCCTACTTTTTCCTGCAACTTTGTTATTTAGTGTATGTTCGTTTTGTGTAAGAGCGAGCTTGCAAGCCTGTCTTTGCTACAAATCATTATTCATTTTATGTTCAATCTTTTCTAGTTTAATTTCTACTGCAAATTTGAGGAAGGAAATATTATGCCTACTTTTCTTTGATCTACTATCTCGATCTCTTTCAGTATATTTTCTTACGTATTTTCTTGCATAATATTTATTTCAGCTTACATCTCATAAGTACAATGAGTCTTCACATGTTATCTAGGAGAAAGTTTATTTAATTTTTTGTGTTAATCAAATCATTCCTTGTTTACTTCTGATTCTCAAGCTCTGAGTTTACTTGAGTTGTCAGAAGTGTCTTTAGAGTAGGCCTAGTTGTAGTTTGAAGTTTTAGAAAAGAGAAAACCTCAGCTTCGACTCAAAGAGTTTTATAACCTTGTGCTCTTAGCTGAGAATAAAAATATTGGCAAGTAGTTTAGTATTGTTTTTAAGCATCATAAATGAAGACAGGGATCCCTTTTAATTTGAAGAGCAATTCAACTATGCATAGTTTTCCATTTCCAATTCGCATTCCAGAGGTGAAAATTGAAATGCCAACAGATCCTTAGGCTAAACAAAATCAAATGAAGTGTTCAAAATTTAGCTCAAAGCCCTGGGAGCCTGTAGAAACCCAATCCTTTGGTCAATATCTTATTGGGAATTAATATCCACATTTTCCTTAAATTTTATAGAGTAAGGCATATCACTTGCTATTTTGTCTCCATTCACCAAGTAGGATTCTGACCCAGCTTTAGATTTTTGTAGGTTCCTAGGGTTTTGATTCAATTTTTCCATTTATTTAACAATACTCTTAACAATATAATCAGTTTCATTATTTATATTATAGTTGGTCATATCCAACTTACTCATGCTTCTAAAGCATGAAATTTCAGAATGTTTAGTGTTCCCATTATTATTTAAATTTAATGCATTCTTTTCCATTTCTATCACTCTAAGATTGTTGCTATGTTTAATATTTTGATGGAATTTTTCCACAACTATTTTTTGAGAATTCTTCTTTTCCATTTTGGGTCTATTTGGCAATCTTTCAGCAATATTCTCGACCAATTTATAGCTTGACAAGGTTTTGGGTTCCTCAAGAGTCAAATGCTCTTCAGAGAAACAAGAGACATGTGATATGGAAGCATCAATTGAAATAGCTTATTTTTTAGAGTAAGAACCAACGGGAGGGATTTTTCCCACCTCACTAGAGATAAATTCAATTTAGGGTTGCTCAACTCCTTGTCATCGGGCCTAATAAACCCATTTTGGGTTGATGGTTCTGATATAATCTAAGGGGAGCTCTCAGCAGGAACCAAGAAGGATTTTGTTTTAATATTAGGATACACCTTTCTTGACCCATTTTCCCTTACCAATAGGGGTTCAAGATCATTAAACAAAACACTAATATTTTGAGTCGAGGTAGGGTTGGCTCTATCCATATTAACCAAAGAAGAAGTAGGGTTTTGGCTTGGTTTCTTTTCATTAATCTTATTAAGAATAATAGGGAAATTTCATCTAATAATTCCTTCTTTCATGCAAAGGTAACTTGCATTGATACCTCCCAACTCCTCTATATCATATGACAGGATAGAGTCTTGTAAAGAGATTTCAATGTTTTATGGTATTTCCATACCGGGTTGCAAGGAAATCAACACTCTCGCATCCATATGCAGAAGGATTGCCTTTGAATCCTCTATTCTAATTACTTCCAAAAGATGAGAGAAGATGAGGTATGGCAACCCATAACAAAGGAGGAATATTTTTAATAGTTAGCCGCCTAGAGCTAGATAATGCCAATACCTCATCATATATAGATTCAAGTGACTATTTCAGGGCCATAATCACACATTTTCCGATATTCCACAACTGCTTGACAATTACTATTTTTTGCATCTTATGGTTTTGAAAAAAAAAAACCAAAAATAAGTCTTTTTGAACCATTCTACAGAAGGTAACCTTAATTCCATATTTTTCCCCATATATTTACTATCCGTTCATATAAAAATCTTTTGGTTGGGATTTTGTTTTAATCCACAACCGCCAAGAAAATGGATATATTTTTTAACCTAATTTTTTTATTGTTTAAATCTAGGACCATTTCTAGATTAGGAGGGATAAAGTATTTCAAGATTTTTAGGAGATTGCATACCTTGTCTCCCTCCATCTTGTCCATCGAAACCTCCAACGTCGTTCTTGTTCAGGATAACATCGCAATAGATTCTTTCATGATGGCATCGTGTAAGGACTTAAACTCCAAGGAGTTGAACGAATCCCCATCTAGGGCTTTGAATGGGAATCACCATCTATAAAACACCATAAATACCAAAGTTTTTAGTCACAAATTATAATCCAAGATGCTAAACAACTAGCCCCCACAATTAAATGCAGAATAGAAGAAATAAAGGAAAGCCAAACAACTAGAGAATTCACATGAGATCGAGAAATGAGAAAAAGAACAAGTGAAGGGATTGCTTACACAAATGTAGTACAAACCTCCATGGAGGAGGAATGAATCCCCCTCCGTCGTAGAGAAGAGACTACCACACTATCCGCCCTTAGCCTTCGGGCCTCTTGGGCTATGAGCCAGCACCCAATATCTATGGTTTTTCACCTCGCTTACATAGATCGACTCATTTTCTCCCTTAGAGTATTAATCATTTCGGTATATTTTTTATTGTTTTTTGTTACAAGGGTTTGATTATTAGCCACACCTTATTTTTTATGTCCTATTTTTCCTTCATAATTTATTTCAAAAACATTTGAAATATATAAATTTAGAATCTACACACATATCGCCACTAATCACTATTATGATATTGCTATCAGGATTCAATCATGTAGTTTTCGAGTCAAACTCATTGACCAATGTTTCATGAGTAGTGGTTCCCAAGAACCTGTCTCTCATGATAATGAATGGTCCACTTATCACTCATTGCATCTAGGTGATGCTCACAGAGGTGAAGCATTGGTTCGTCCCGGGAGGTCACCCATCCCAGTAATGCTCCAGCTCAAGCGCGCTTAACCACGGAGTTTCCCCCAAGGTTTAGCCCACTTAGCTTTTTACCCCATTTGCAAAACCTTCAGCAAGTGTTATGCCTCATGAACCATTCATTATAGAGCCCCTTTAGCTCATCAATTGATACTCATCACAAATCACTAGTTTGCATCATCTTCAAATTCTTTAATGTTTAGTTGTGATAGGTCTTAGAAAGTGAAGATTTAGTTTAAAAATAATGATTTCAATGTCATACTTTGGCCAAAAAGTGAGAATCTTTATTGTGAGATTACCCAAGTCCATCTTCAAGTGAAGCCATGTGGTGCAAGGCACCAGAATCAAGAACCTAATTGGACGGTGGAGAAGCAATTATTACAAAGGCCTTTCCCTTTCCTTTTCCCTTGTTGTTTTCTTTAGCCTTGTGAGACCCTTCATTTGAACACTATTTGATTGATTCGGGAACACTAAGATTATTCTTTTCAAGAATGTGTGTCAAGTGATCAACTTGTTTCTTTAAACATTTATGCTCATCATGACCATGTCTTTTACAATAGACACATTTGACCTTTTCTTTCTTAGGCTTATTATCATTTGAAGATGAGGTCTCATTAGCTACTTCTTTTATTTTTCTTTTGTTTCTTATCCTTGTTACTACTTTTTCCTCGTTGTTCTTTTTGTGCATGGTTGGCAGCCAGGGCATGTGACTTAAAAGAATTTAGAGTCCCCGTCTAGATTAGCTTGTCTTGCTCCTATATGAGAGTAGTAAAATCAACCAAAGATGGCATGGTGAAATTAGACGCAAATGGATCCTTAGTGATAAAGAAGATAGAAACAAATATTGAATATTCAAAACTTAGATTAGAGAGAATACTAAGAATCTATTATTCATTTTTCTTTTCAATTCCACATTGCTTTAACTGCAACCTTAGTGATTTCAATTTAGTGAAGAAATCCTGAATTATATTGAATTTGCTTGGACTTAGACTGATTAATTCATTTCCCAACATATGATCCCCCATAGAATCTTGAGTACCAAATAGAATTTCTAACTTAATACATATTTCATTTTGTGTATTCAAAAGATTCAATATGAAAGAGAAAATCAGAAGAAATAGACAAACATAATGCTCCATATGCTTCATCACATCTGTTGAACCACTTAGGATTTTCGTCATCTTTAGCAGGTACAGTTTCTAGTCCCATTATTATTCTATGCAAACCAAGACTTCTTGCATGAAATTGCATTTTATACTTCCACTCAAAATAGTTGTATGAAGTTAGAATTGGAATTGTTGTTTGAGCCATGATGAAGAGATGTAAAATGTAGAGCTAAAATAAAGTGAACACAAGAGCACAAAAGCACCCCTGCCCTTTTCACTAGTATCAAAAATCACCCCCTCCCAAAAAAAATGTATTATAAGGTTGACACTTTATAGTTTAGTGTGTTTACAAAGTCTTTTTCAAAGACAAAATGCTCAATAGGCCCACAATGGCCAAGATTACAAATTTTGATACAAAATGAATCTGACAAAATTTTGAAAAATTAACCCTATAGTTGTGTAGTGATCTTCAACACCTTTCCAATTCCTATTTGTTTCCAAAAAATGGAGCATCGAGGCGAAATTTATGAATTGTTGAATAAATTAGCAACAAATAGCTTCAACCTAGAATATCTGGAAAAAAATGGAAAATTTTAGTTTCAATACCTCCATAGATGGAAAGTGCTCATCTCTAGTGTTTCGTTGACATCTCATTCACTAAAATTTGATGACCAGAGAAAAAGTTATGCAATTTCAAAAAAAGACTCAATTTAGCTTGTAGGGAGGGCCCAAGTGGACCCCTATGCAATGTTGCTAGGCGATGGACTGATGGCTGGTGAGTTGAGATGGGCAACATACCTAGTGGTTTGAAGTTTAGTGGTTTAATTTAACTGTGCGGTTTGATTTTTGCCTAACGACTAGCGTTTAATATTCGAACAGTTTGCTAGTGATTTAAGGTTGTAGTTGGTGGCTTATAGTCACGGTTGTCTGTGGATAGGCAACTTAGGTCCGCAAGGTGATTTCCTACACATAGGCACTTAGCATCTTAAGCATTAGTGCTTATGTGTGCAATGTTATGACCTTGAATTTTTTTATGATTTTTATGAAATATTGTATGACCTACAATGCTAGGGGAGTCATATGGCCCCTCTTGGAAAAAAAAAATCCCTTGGCAACTCCCAACACCAAATATGGATAAATTTTATACCAAAATATGTCTCAACCTCCTGGACACAATGGAAATGTCTTTTATGGCTGAAAATGCTCCTATAAAAGTTTGCTCACTAGATCTGAACTTCAAACTTGTTGGACTAACCGCCAACATCTCCCTTCGGGTTCACGACATGGTTTAACTACCTCCCATGGATCTTAACTGACGCTTGTATTGGGCATTGACAAGTCGATCTTTTAGTGTAATGGCAAGGCCAACAATTGGTATCAAAGCCGGTCACGGGTTCGAACCCTTCGAGTGACGCTGAGGGGGGATTGTTGGACTAACCGCCAGCATCTCCCTTCGGGTTCACGACATGGTTTAACCACCTCCCATGGATCTTAACTGACGCTTGTATAGGGCATTGACAAGTCGATCTTTTGGTGCAACAGCAAGGCCAACAAAACCCCTATGCAACTATGTCAAGTGATCACCAAACCGGGTGAAACAAAAGCCAATCTTGACTTTTTCAAGCCCCCTAAATGCATTGGAATAGTCAAAAATATTTCCAATATAACCATAAATGTTGCAATCACCCAAATTTCACAAAACACATGCAATATGAAGAGGTTATTAGATCTTTATTAAAATTTTAAAAAATGATTCTCTAGATCGTTGAAAACGCAAGAGACAAGCTTACAAGAATTTACAATATCTTACATGAAAAAGCTCAAACTCTCAATTAGGAATCTATGAACTTAGAATTCTCAAAACAATGCTTTGATACCATGTTAAAAAATTGAAATAGATTGATAATCCAAGGAGCTTTATAAGAGAAATTCAAAGCTACATAAATTGGAAAAAACATAAACAATGCAAACCGACAACTTCAAGAGATATGCAATGTCATGATGACAAAATTGCATTAAGAGCTTCCTAGATGAAAAATAAGAGCTAAGTAATGAGTTTATATACAACTAAAGAGAGGATGGAGGTGGCAAATCAACCAATAGGAATTAACCACCAATATTAAATGAAGTGATGAAAATGTAAGTACTCCACCCTTGACACTTCATCACCTTATCTCCCAGTTATTAAATAATAAACTCACTTTATAATCCTAAGCAAGTTTAATAAAAATGTAGGAAAAACCTATAACTAAGAGAAAATAAATTAACCCACTAAAAAAAGAAAAACCTACACCAACAATGATTATTAATTCTCTTTATCAACAAAATGGTGTATAAAGATAGCACTTTTGATATTCACTCTTAAATTTAATATACTTCTTTTGGAGTTGTTTTCATAGATGTTTCTTTGTTATCCCATTGTTTATGATCATCGAAAGTATATTGAAAGATGTATCATTTTCAACTTTTGTTTCATCTGAATTTTTTACTTGTACGCTTCCTTCTAATGTAAATTAGATTGGAGAACTACGGTCAACCATCATAACACCACATATTGTTACATTTATTCACTTGTATGTATAATCTTCCTTTGTTTTCATGTTGATTGGTTTTATTTGTATCATGGATATGTCATGTGCTATATTCCTTGCACTTATGTTCTAATGATGTCCCTTATGACTAGGCTTTGAACGAACCTCCTCATCATGTTCAATAATTTATTATATGAATTCATTTATCATTAATGTTCTCAACTTGTCTAACATGTTTGTCATTAAGAACTCAAATTGTGTGTTTTAATGCAAGACACGTATTCAAAGCATGCACAAGTGTTATGATATCACAAAAGTATATCTATCAATAGAAACCTTTAGATGTATCATATAATTTAATGGGAGATAAAGATTGTGAGGATTTTTCGGTGCAAAAGTTGTTTTAATGCTCTATATGGAGGATTATCTAATCTAGTGAAGCTTTAAACTACTTTTGATTTTTTATGGATCTCACTAGATGTAGTGATGGCATTTTCATTGTATGTAATGCCATGTGAAATAGAAGATATATGTGTGTGTATATGTATATGTGTGTGTGTGTGTGTACACACACACACACATATTTAGGGGAGTGGACAAAATATTATGAATATTGTGTGTTAGGAGGTTCATTATGGGAATCTAAAGTATATTTAATTGTTGAAAGCATAAAAGCACCCTTAAGTCTTCCTAATGAATAGAGATTAGAGGCAAAAAGATAGAATCACAAAGCAAGTATATTATAGGGCAATTGTTAGTAAAGTGACAAGCAAGATTAATGAATGCACTATAAAAAGATTAGGACACATAAAATCATATTAAATATCTATCATTTAATTCTTTACTAAATGGGTACATTAGAAAATCAACATCATGCACATCAACTCATAATATAAGAAGATGAAACATTTAACATGTAAATATGAACTTGTATATCCCCTAAAATAATCAATTGTTGGATTCCTAATGATATATGCACCATAAAGAGGACGAACCAAAACATCATAAGACATTAAAATATTACAATATATCACTGTCATTTATTACTTGTGAAGAATTATCATCATTTTTTACCATAGCAACCTCATGTGACAAAGAAGATAAAGCATAGCCATGAAGTAAGAGTGTGCATCATGAAGGTATTCGTAAGATATATCACCAAGAAACAAGGATGAAGTGTCATCATCATTAAATGTAATCATCTTGTATCGGGAATCATAAACCTAGATCTATTAATAGAAGTTAAGACTAAGGCACAATATGTATGTTGTATTGGTTCACTAATAGTGTTTGCATTACAAATATGAACTACACTATCATCAAATAAAGAGATTGTTAATATCAATGGATTAACCCCGACTTTCTTGAAACTTCTCATCATCACGTGGCAAAGCAACATCATGTGAGGGGTCCCACATCCTCTTTGCCTACAGGGAATGTTCTTTCACCATGGGATTTTACGTTTTGCGCCTACTATGACTAGTTTTCCAACACCCCCTACCCATGAAGTTCTCAGCAAAAATCCTAGTTTGTCCAACCTCCATCCTAATAGTGGTCATTTATGTTCCAAGTTCAATAATGGTGCCAAGTCTATTTGAGTTCTTGTTCAAGCAATTGTGGATTCTCTTAGGCATCATGCTATTGATGGAGAGAAGATTGGCACTTTGGGAGGGGGTCGACAATGGTCCCATGCAACCATTCTAGCTCAAGGATTCCTATATGCCCATTGTTGTGAGATAAAACACAAGCCCTCCTCTATTTGCAATCTTCACCTATGGTAGTTTGCGGACAAAACATGATAGATTATGAAGGCTTCTATCTCTGACGAGGCTTGGTCTACAAACTCAACTACTTGTGGCCTTCTCTTCGCAAACTTCACAACTAGGTTTCAAAGGAAATAGATTTGATGCTTGACAATAGGTTGTGGATGTGGAGAGGGCACTCTCTCTCGATTAAGCCTTGCTCCATCTCCTTCAACACCCTTTCTAAACCTCCTAATGTAAGATCAGTTTGAGTTCGAGTTCTAAATTTTCCTCTCCAATTCTAGGAAGATTCTTACTATAATGCTATTAACAATATTATTGATCACTTCTTAAAGGTGGACTCTACTACTTCTTACATGGATCACTATGTTTGCACACATTCTGGAGGACATAAATCCCTCCAAATCTCTTCATGAGGATATTGTTTTGATGGTGAGGGATAGGCCATGGACACAATTACTTGACTATGAGGGTCTCCCCTTCATATGCAAACAATTTTTTGCCACTGGACACCTCACTTCTAATTGTTCTCTCTCAACAAAGATCACTTGACTATTCATGCCATTGATTCTCAAGTTGTTGGCTCCTCTCAAGATGAGGAATCTTCTTGGTATGATGGGTCTTCTCTTCCCATTCCCCTTGTGGAGAGTCAAGATCTCAAGGGGGTTTCTCATGCAACTTTCAAGACTATGAAGAGTCTCTCCTTCAGCTCCTATGGTGAGTCCCACACACCATCAATTCTAATTGCTCAATGTCTCGTTCCCTCAACTTCAACACTACATCCACCTATTTTTGTGGCGATTGATCAATAATTAGTTAATCTAGCTAGTCACTCCATTTCTATTGCACCCATGGATGGGCACTCTAAGGGGAAATCGCCCCTTCTCCTAGGCTCAATTAATAGCATATCCTACACTATTATTCAAAAGTGAAATAAAGATCTTGTCAAATTTGTCTATCAATTGCACACTAGAGTGAAGGGTGTAAGATTGAATACAATAAGGTCTAGAAGTTTTTGGTTGGATTCTTGGTTACTCTTTTGTACTTAGCAATTCATTTGTTGTTTTATTATTTCTCGTTTGGCAAATTTGTTGCAACTGTGTTTTCCTCCCTTCTGAGATTTGTGCAAACTTTGAGCTTATCCATATGTTTGTATAAGGTTTTTGGTCCCTCCAAAACCATCTTACATAAAAAAACATTATATAAGGGAAGAAACAAAGAAGATATAAGTAAGCATCATATACCTCTGCATTAGGTATATCATGAAAAGCAAGAAAAGAAAATCACTATAATTAGTCATAGGAGTAAATTCAACATGGATCTCATGAATAAAAATGTTAGATGCTCTAACATGAAGGGGAAGATATTAACAAGCTCTATTAAAGATTAAAAGTAGATACATTACGAACCAATGCATCCATGGAGCATAGAATACCATCCATTTGGTAAAAGATGACGATATCCTCCGGAATAAATGGTTAAGATGTAAGAAAGTGAAAACACATTAAAATACTTGATATGAGAATGGACAGTTGTTGAAATTTGCGTTCACTTGATGTAAGCCGTGTCATTAATTTACCAGACCTGGAACTAATACAATACTTTTAGAACAGTGAAGAAAAGAAAATATTTATGTTTGAGTACCTATCAATATGTAAATGAAAAAAGAACACTTGATGAAACGAAGATGAATAAAAGTACAAGTAATTGATAGTGGTATTTAAATTTCAAGACTTGGCACTGGCTTTAGTTTCAAAAACTAACATATTCTTCCAAGGACAACTCAGGAATAATTATTACACTACTCCGATGTTCTAAGAACATTTATGAAACATTTTCAAAATTATCATCAACGGTTCTCATGCAATACCCAGCAAAATGAAAAATTAATTACCCCCCTTCGCAAGACTCCTTCCTATAAATCACATTTTCACTCTATAAATGTGTACTCTCTTCATCCACAAATCTATATAAGCCTTCTTTCTTATCTTGGAGAATGTTTCAGGTTTTAAATAAAAAATTGTTGTGCTAAATAATTCAACTCATCACTTAAAATACGTATACATTCAGGGCCTGACCAGAATTCCAACATTGTTAATGCCTAACACAAGAATGTTGTCACGCAAGAATCAGTTCATAGAGAACACATTGAACTTAAGGAAGTTCTTATGGTGCAAGCCTTCGTGGATCACGAGGGAAAAGAGAAGTTTTGCGAATATTATTTAGTGCACATAAAAGCATGACAACACGTTCTAAGCCCGCACCTGCGCCTCCATGAGGAACAGCACCCCACCTGCATGAGTGAAACAATTTTGAATTACCGGAAGTATGCAAATAAGGGAATACTGAAGATAGCAAATCAGCTCTGCTAAATTTCAAAATAAAAAATAAAAAAAAGCCAGTTGATATGAGCATTGGCAGACCTGAAAGAATCTATATATGTTGAGATGGTGCTAACATCAATACCACATTCCTTTGCTCTTTTGGTTAGAAGCTCTGAGTCATGAACACGTTGGGCTCCTGATATGATTTCTTCACCTGAACAATTTGATATTAAACAGTAAATATATTAGAGAATTGTTTTCCTTTTTGAAATAGTGACTTGTTAAAGTAATATGTAAATTAGGTAATTGGTTGGGATGGGGCATCCCTAGGCAAAAAGGAAACGTAGAAACCTTGGTGAGCTTAGAGACCCCAGAATGTTCAATAGGGGAGGGTATGACCTCTTAAAAACATAACCTATGGTCAACCAAAGTCTCATAGCTCCCTCAGGAAATGAAAAGTCTAAATTGAAATGTTGCGTGCCAAGTTGACTAAAAACTAAATATGAATCCTGAAAAAACTATATTACATAATGATACATTGCAGAAACACCAATTGTATAAAAATGAAAGATCTAGTGAGCTCCACAATAAATAGTTCATAAGGTACAGTATTTGCTGAAGGTTTTACAAATTGGGTAGCAAGTTAAGCAAGGACTGATTGTAAAAGAAAGTTTATGGTTATGCATACTTGAGCTGAGGTACTACTAGGATGGATGACCTCCTACAAAATCCCAATGCTTCACCTTGTGAGCATTATCAAGATGCAATAAGTGCCAAGTGGACCATTCATGTTCATGAGAGAGGTTCTATGAATCGCTGTTCATGAAATATGTAAGTCATGAAAATTGGACCCAAAACTGTATAACTGAGTACCAACAAAATAATATTAGAAATACTTAAATGTGTTGAAAATTTCAAAATATACCAAATCCTGGCACTTTGCTGCAAAAGACAAGGAAATGTGTTATGTATAGAAAAAGGGGGCAATGAAAGTGAACTCGAGAAATGGTTAATAGAAATGCTTCCATCAACATAAATGATGGGAGAGGCCTAAAGAAATTTCTCAATTTGAGACCCGAGTAGCTTCAAACTCTTTAGTTCTGTGCATATTCAAACTGCTATACTGCACTGAGTATTTGGGATTTCATTATTAATTCCAACATCTCACTTGGTCATAGGTCCATGCTACAGAAGTATTTTGATGAAAGACAGTGCCACCATACATATTAACTAGTGGAACTACCTCTATTCTCATGAATATGAAATATACAAACTCGTATTAATATAATCAGCAAGCAACTCTTATCATAATGCTCAAGATTAATTTTTAAAGTTATTTGCATTGGTCTTCCTCTGCAGGGATAAGAGTGAGTTCCACCACAATGAAAATGCTCTTGAAGAAAAAGAAAAATATTAATCATATTTTGCAAACCAATCAGACGCACATTACTCAAATAAAAAATATGCAGAAAGGTGTCTTGCATCAGAGTTGGAATATATAAGCAGTAGGAAGAAACCATAAGGGTCCTGAACCTGCGTGAAGAATGAGGCTGACACAACATTCGTTGTGAATGGAATACAATCAACAAAAGATGGTGAAATGGCTTATATAGCATAAACTCATTCACCGAGTTGTTTCCAAAACCAAAACTCCAAACAAAAAAGAGTTTCTTCGATGAATAAAAGAAAGTATAAATAAATAAAAAACAATATGGATAACTCAAAAGAATAAAACGATGAGTAATTCAACAAGAGACGAGGACAAACATATCAAAAAAATATTTTGTTTAAGGAAAAGGCATAGAATGTACCCCGAATAAAGACATCAAATGAGTTACTATAGAGTGGGTCATCGACACAGGGCATGGTATAGAATGGTCTTATAGCCATTGGGTACCGATGAAGAATATAGAAGTCAGTGTCATACCTGAAACCAAAGAACAGTTTATTAAGTTAACCAACCGCCCAAATCATTATTTAACAAAATACATTGTACAAATTTGAAGGAATTTTGTGAGCTTACTTCTCTCTGACTAATTGTCCCAATTTTTTCTCAGTTTCTGTATTGAGATCACCAAGTGGATCAATGTTGATTCCAGCATCCTGCAGTCAAAATGGGTTTTCCTAGTTGAAAAAAATATTTGAAGTGGTACCAGAAAATCTACTAAACTTGGATGCCAAAGTATAAAAAATTTATTAACATTAGCTAAAATTCTTCCACCTTTTTAAAGATACTAAATTATTATAGGTAGAAAATTAAATAGAGACGGACTACCATGAAATCTGGAAGCAAACATTTTACATACTTTAAAATCACAAATAAGATCCATCATAGAAAAACTGATCACAATATACTAAATTTAGAGAAAATACAAATAATTTTCAAGCAATAATTCTTTATGATGCAGAAGGAACACTGGCTGCCCACTAGGTTAATTGCTGAACTTGGGGCGACTCCAGCTTGGTTCTTACAGAAAGAAAAGATGTGCATCCACTGTTTTTGCAGTTCAAAGATTGTACTTTGAAGACAATGTTATTTGGAAGAACATAATTCAACCCTGATAGAAGTGACCAACTTTTCTTGTAAATTGAAAAATAAGTTTGGTGGAGAAAACATGGCGATCATTTCTTGAACAGACTCAAAAGAGGAGGTTGCCAATATAGCTGCAGTTAAGTCCAAGGGGAAAATCAATCCTTCTTCCAACAATTCGAAATTTATAAGTAACAGACGAGTGATGGCCATTTTATCATGTCCCCATTTTGGGACCGGGTTCCATCTGGCGGGAAAAACAGCATTTTTAAATACTAGTTTGAAAATAACATTAAAATAATAATAATATTTAAATTAAATAAATAATAGATAATAAATTTAAATTATTGATAAATTAACATTTACATTTAAATAAATATATTTTATCTGGGCCGACCTTCGAAGGCGATTTAATATTCAATAATTTTCTCTTTGGCCGACATCTCCTTGGAGCAACTATATATATGGTGGACGCTGGGCATTTGAAGATCATCACAGAATCAAGCATGGACAATTGACAGCGTAGCTTGTCGACTCCTGGAGGACGTAGTTCGGCCAGTGGGTTCGTGCTGGGTTTCCTTAAGCCGTCTATCATCTGCAGAGTAATCACTGAAGATCATTATTCCCGTAGTCCTGGGCGCACTCACCCTTTCCCGGCAGCATCTCACTACTTGGCGTGGCTATGGAGAATGCTCGGGCAATCCCCGGAGGACAAATATAGTGAACATCGATGTTGAGATTCATTGTCTGAAGTCGTCATTCACACTGCCGTGTTTCCAATATCTGCAATCTGAGTGCTCTCGACTCGTGGCTTTCATACTGCGAGTATATTCTGACACTGGGCATTCATTGTGACCGAGGCTTATTCAGTTTAGTGGTGCGTTACCATTTCCTGCTGTCAGTGGGATATGCGATTGGTATTTCCTACAAATCTAACGCCTGGGTGTAAACTTTGTTATTGCTGTGTATCTTGAACTGAAAGTGCCCCTCCTTGAATTGAGCGAATTTCATAACTTTCAGTCTGTGTAGATTCTTGGGAGAAATCCGTGTTGTATGTGGTTATTGTTTTCCTATTTCTCCGTGATTTTGGATCCGAGTGCACAAAGGATCAATTCATATTGTTATATTGAGAGCTTCATCAAATAACTGTGGGCTGTGTGAAATCTGTTTCTGGGTATATAGCATTGGTATTGTATTAGGTTTGGACTCGGTATCTTACACATTTCTTCTTCATAAGAGATGTTCATCCCTTTCCACTAGCTAAAAGTTGGAAAAATAATGGATATTTGTTCCTTCTCCAACCAAATTTTGAAAATGTTCGCATCAGCCCAGATTTACAGACATCTAGAAGTCATTATAAACTAGTTCTGTGTTAAATACCAACACGGGAGTACATGTCCTAATGCTGAATTCAATATATAACCCGCTTCTACTAATTACATTTTGATGATGTGTAACTGATCTGGAGATCTCAAGACATTGGAACAGTTGGATGATTAGAATAGTTTCATCTTCCTCATTGGTCATTCTTCCCTCCAATGACAGACATGAAGCAAAAGATGAACTATCAAGTCTGGAAAAGCAAACAAAACTGTTGAGAACTTGTGATGAGAGAGAAGATGGCAAAAGAAAAAGAAGCTTGCAAGGAAGTGTTAGAACAGCCTGCAAGATGGATGCCATTTGTGTCCAGTTTCGTATTTTGCATTATGTGCTTGGGAATAAACAGAAATTTGGTCTACAGATATATTCTTATTTGTCTTTATATGAGAATTTTGAGATGGTAATAGAAACTATATAATTTTGTGTCCCATGATAATACTTCCAATGTTTTATTGTGCACTCTGATTGGCTAGTAAGTGAGCTTAGACTGCAAGGGTCATGCCATTTGTGCCCAATTATGTGCATTAGGACATTATAAATGGCATTGCTAAATTGGGAGATAAGCCCAAAAATTGACTCCCGCTTATTGAAGTAGATTGAGTATGAGAAAATTGAGGATGCCAAAAGGGTTGAATTTGCAAACATTAAGTTTAAGGGTCACACATCGAAGTGGTGAGATCATTTAAAATCAAGCATTCAGAAAACAAAAGATCAAGACAAAGATGGGTGTTGAAACTCAGAAGAAAGTTCCTGCATTCTGATTATCAGCAGATTTTATCAAGGAACCCACAGAACCTAGGATAGGAGGAGTTGCATGTGAAGATGATTTTTAAAACTTGATCACCAAAGCCTATCATATTGATGAAGATTGCTAAAAGGTTTACAATTGTAAATGGATTAAGGCATATCAGTTGACGAGAGGGTAAAGGAAAATTTCATTATTATTTAAATCCAGGGATGAATTCCTATATGTGCAGAGCTAGCACCACTTTGCTAGGATTCCCTCTCTTCCAATCATTGACCTGCCCAATAAGATTGTATTGCCACCTTAGGGCATACCAATCTTTTCAAAAAAGCCATGGTCATGCTGCTTGTAACTGTTCTTTAGGCTCTCAGCCATGGTTCGTGGTTAGTTTCCTTAGTCTTTGCCTAGAGTGGTCCTAAATTTTAGGCCTATCCTACACTTTGGGGCCCTATCCTACCCTTTAGTGCTCCATAAATATTCAGATCAAGGAAACTTTATTCCTATAGCATGTCATCATTATTTACTGTCACTATCACTCTGATCTACTAACTCTCAAAGCCATCTACGCTAATGTTGTTGGATCTGCCACAGCAATCATAAACATGACTTAAACCTTGTTTTTGCATGCCTCTCTCCTACACTATTTTTATGGGGATTTCTTTGGGGCTCAATATTAGGGTTTTATCAAGGAATCACTAGTCATCAGCTTGAGATTGTCTATGTATTCCTCCTATCAAACCATCACACAATCAAATCCTTGAAAATTGATGAGCGTTCTATGTGCATGCCTTTTTATGTAGGACCCCAAGAAAACCTTCATATTGCATCATTGCTATCTTTTCTTATTGAAGGTTTGTGAATCACTGGTTGCCATTCTCATGTTAGATCTGCACTAGGGCTTTATATTTATGCTAAGTTACCAAATTGGAATTGGCTATGGGTGTGTGGGTATGGTATGGTGGTACAGCCAAAAAATTGGCTAGGTTCTGAGTATAAGCCAAAACATGCAATACCACAAAGTTAGGAATTGTCCTAAATTAGCCACAAGATCTAATTACTATTTTTGTATATGCTAGTATTTGGAAATGAAAGAAGGGCTAGATTATGCACTGTTCATGATTTTCCAGCTCATATGAGTAACCTGAATGCAATACATGAAAACAATGTTACCAAATCGGCCATAAACCTAGATGTTTGCTGGTACAATTCGTAAATCGGAAATGGGTTTGATTTGCTTGTAGGTTTGGCCAGGGCAGGGATTTTTGCACATGGATTTGGTTGGAATTGTTCCTGCACATACTGTGGTGATTCAGGCTGCCATTATCCACTTTGTTTTCTGGGTTTTATCTTCTTACCTTCATGGATGTAACATTGTTTATAACCAGCTTTTGTAAATCATAATCAGCTCCAATATTTCTATTGATTTGCAATATAATATTTTATATCCATTCAAACTGCAGGTCTACCTTTCGTGTGTTTTCAAACAGATCTTACATCTCCTTGGTGCAGTGGTACAACCTTTCATGGCAGTCCTTAATCATTATACATCTTGTTTGCTTGCTTGTTCTTAACTATCTTGCAGCAGCCTACAATCATTCAGATTTTTGCAACTACATAGTGCAAAAAGATGCATCACAGAGACAGAAGGTGAGAGTACAAGAATAGAAGGTACACCCTCCTTCCCTTGGCTAGAAGTTGGAGGAGACCAAAGTGTGGGCAATTCCCTCTCCCTGTATGGAGAAGAAAATTCTGAGGCAGATAAGGGTGGCCATCCCTCCTCCAGCCAAATTACAAAGTGGCCTCAAGCCAACAAGGGACAGATCTCCCTTCTCCCAAATTATGAAAAATTCCCATCTCTTCCAATTAACACAAACAAATCAAAAGTGGTAAAAAAATTGCATGCCAATGTTAAGACACTGGTCATGAACCCAAGTTCAACATGTAGCAGGGTTTGACAGTGCATTCGGATCATACAGAAATCATCTACGGGCCTAAGATCTAGGAACTTTTGGAGGACTCGTGAGGAGTGAATCTAAGGAAATAAGAGGAATCTTTATGAGAGTATGCAGCTCACAAAAGTGGTTGCAAAAGGGTCCAGAAATCTTGTCATGTCTAGTTCTAAGGTTTCAGAATGAGAAGAGTTTAGACTTGTTCTAAGATATATTTCTATGCTCAATGATTACACATCCAAATAAGTCTGAGAATTCTAAGATAGACTTCTGTGTTCAATGATTACACACCCAAAGTTTTGTTGTCCGTTCTGATTGCCTGAGTGGTTAATGGTTGTTCATTTGATCACCAGCCACATCATCAATTACCTGTTTTCATGGAATACACTGAGGTTATTAACAAACACGTCATATACAACTGAGGATACAATGGATTAGTTCAAAGTCAAACAATTGCCATTCTGGACACATATAATTCAGATACTTTTCTCCCAAGTAACTAGCTTGTGGCAAAATTTTCACCCGCTACAATGTGGGAAAGATCCAACCCATCCTTGCCTATTTACTAAGAATTTATGCCAAGGAAATGCAATGGACAGCAAACTAACCATGGTGAGAATACCACACACCAGAAATAGGATATGATGCTGATATCCATCTAAATAGTGAAAGTAAACATTTCAGATCTATATAAAGGAGCATGGAAGCATAATAATCAGTGGAGTGTCTCTTCTATCCGAATATGGCCCATATTTAGCTTTAGAAAGAAAACAGAAAATAATGTAGCAATCTAGAGATGCATATTCTAAAACTCATAAGTTCATAACTGATCTTCAATCAAACAAAAAACCACATGCTATGACATACAAAGCATATCTTTCAGGCTTTGTTTCAAGGCAGATTATATTGAAAACAATTTCTCTGCAATAATACCAATGACAAATAAGTCTAATACCTTGAGCATTTGTACGCCTTCTGCAAATGTAAGGCGCAATGCTTTCGTCAAGTACTGTAAAACACATGTAAACCTCAGTTAAAGACATTTTTACGAAACTGACAAATTTCAAATGAAACTTGAAAAGTTGAAAGCATGTTCATAAGAGTTATTTAAATGATATAACAAACTAGTTCAGTCAATTGGAATCTATGTCCATTGTCCGACTATTATGACCATTAGTTGACCACGACTATCTGGAATGTCTAGACTCGCAGAAACAAAACAATCAAACTTGAAACATGTGGGAAAGAAAAATCCTACCTTAAGAGGTTCGAAGGGATACTACCTTAAGAGGTTCGAAGGGATACTGCTGATCAATGGCATTAAGTTCCTTCTTGCATTTCTCATTTAGTCCATCAAAGATAGAAACAAATAGCTTATCAACAATGTCCAATACCTGCATCCCATTTATTCGGGACAAAGAGACATTTGAGTTTTTGCATATCAATAATAAGAAACCATACAAATGGTCATTAGTATCAAACAAGTTACCTCACCTCAAAATAATGCTCCTTGATCTCCATCTCAAGATCAAGGCCTGTAAATTCACATAGATGTCTGTGGGTGAAGGAATTTTCAGCCCTGAAGACAGGACAAATTTCAAATACACGACCAAAATCTGCACATATAGCCATCTGTTTGTGAAGTTGTGGCGATTGCGCTAAACATGCTGGTTGTCCTTTGTATTCCAGTTTAAAGAGAGCAGAACCCCCTTCACTAGCCCCTGCTATTAACTTCGGGGTATGTAGTTCAATAAATCCTTCAGAATCAAAACCTGACGGAAAAGCTGCCCCATGCAAAGAAGCATTGTAATTGTCAGAAATAAACTGAAAGCTAGTTTAATCTGGAGGAAATTAGCTTTAGACACCAAAAACACTCCATACAGACATTTCTGAACTGTTTCTGTTTTCATTTTATAAATTCCCATCCCACTAGAGTACTTCTTCACTGGAGGTGAGCACATTTCCCCATTTAAATAGGGGATAAAGAGTGGAGAAAAGCACTCCATACAAGCATATTTCCTATCTATCTGTATCTGATTTTATTAAACATCAAAAATATGTCAAGAGTACATATTATTGATGTTGTCCGATAAAAATAAGTTTCACAATTGGGAATTCAAAACTTCAAAACATTAAAACATGGGGCCTACAGATTGATAGGTGTAAAGGTAAAAACTAATCAAAAAAAGAGTGTAAATGTAGGCCGAGCTCCAAAAATACTCAACATTCACAAGGTAAACCAGAACCCCAATACATGTTGATAAGTTATAACAGATACAATTAGCCTTCCATAATAAATATCACAAGAGTTTAATGTAATATTACCCAATAGGATATTAATTATTGCCGAACTGCCATATACAAAACATTTCAAAACAATATAGTAGAAAGCTCCATATCCATGTACATGCCAAGATGTACTGAGTTTTGATATTAGTGATATTTAGTCCAAATTCACATTTCCGCTTCACCCACATCTGCTGAAATCTTGCGTGAATTTTTTAGTATTATGGCATCTAAGGAAAATACAGCTATCCCATACTAAATTTTGATCAGGGATTAGAAATGCACTGTGAGCAATCAACTCTAAAGACTATGCATGTTGCCAAACTTGATAAAGGGGCCATATCTTTTCTCTGTAATGACTCAGAACTCAAGAAAACTTGAAAGCATATATAGAATGGTGGCAAACAGGTCAGTGTATTGAAAACTGAGATGTTTTCTTAGGCCTTCGGTAATACTTTGAGAGAATAGTCTACACATTTTCGTACATGACTAATCAAATAAACAAGAAACTGCAAGAAAAAAGGTAGTAACTTAGAATGCTTAGTTGATGAGAAATCTGTAGAGACTTCTGGCTAATAATACCTACGATTGTTAAATTAGCAAAAAAATATTGTCAGTAAGATAATAAGAATTGTACATTAAAAATCTTTACCATTGAAACATGGGACTGGAGACGAAATATTCCCTGATTAGCAGGTGTGCGTAAATCAAGAACCCTGTAGTTTAGCCTAGTGTCCTGACCCACACTCACAAGCTGCTCTCCAGTCTGCATTTACTACCAAAATAAGAGGTTAGTTCACTCACACACATAAACAGAAGAAAGGATTCAGGCATTAATACTTAAATCACATATCATGGTGCAGAGCAACAAACATTGTGATATGCAGACTAAAATTTGTTATTGATGACACTCAAACTAAAATCAGAAAATGAATCTTGTTATAATCTTTGCCACTTTAGATAGACAGAAGCTCAAGTGACAAGTCCGGGTACTGACATCAACATGCATTTATGATAAATCATAAAAACATACATATTGAGAGTATTTAATGACTAGATGAAACTGAATCCACCACTTCATTGGTTTTTCATGTATCATCAAATGATTGAGGCACAAACAACTATTCAGCATCGAATCTCTCAATAATGTGCATTGCTGATTACAGTGCTCTCCTAGCTTCAAACTGCTGAAAATTCGTATTATGTTTTGACGAACATTTCACTGGATATTAATAATGAAACAGAGAGAATGAAAAAATGAAAATGACCTTACAGTAATAACAACAAATCAGACCTGCTTTGCTCTCTCAAACTCCTTTTCACTCCGACCGGCATCTTCAAGGTTGATGGGCAAAGTTGGCACCGATTTGCTAATACAATACACTTTCTGTACTTTTATTTCTACCTGCATTCATAAATTCACATCCATAAGAAAAGCAGAAAACATTAGTCCAGAGTTTTTAGATAGTGACATGACATACTGAATATAAACCTAAAATTCTCCTGTAGAAAATGCTCATAAGACTAGATCATAAAAAAAAATGTCAAAACTAGGGGAGAAGACCCATTATCCTCCAGGGCTAACTTGGCGCAATCGTAGAATTCAAACCGTACGTTGAATCGAAAAAAAAAATTATAGGTTTTTTTTTTTCAGGAGTTAAGTGTTTATAACTAAGGTTTTGGCTTCTGGGCAATTTGGTAGAGTGTGAGAACGTTGATATGTGCGCGGAGGTCAAAAAAACACCTTTTAGAGGTGGTCCAGTTGTCGCCACCTAATGTCCAATATCCGCTTATAATTTCAATCAATTATAACTGTTTTATGTTTTAAATCCACTCAAAAACATTCATTTTAACACTTAATGAGCAGCCATTGGTGTTATTGTAATTATTTTTTCAATCGAATAAATTTTTTTCTTGGATCAAAGTCAATTTGTTTTGGGAGGATTAAATGAGAATGGAGGTGGCGGTTATTCAATGGAAAGCGGTAACTGGGTTTTCTCCCCTATAGAGATTCAACCCTATCTGCTAAAATATCGCCTAATGAATTAAAGTTGAAACCTGTTGAGATGCCCCTTTGATAGGTTTATCCGGCACTGTTACAGTCCCTTCTACTTCAATAATAGACTCTTTGTTAATTGCCGTCGCAAATTTAACCATTCCCTTACTAACAACCTCAGGAGCTACGGCCACCACGCACTGTACGGTAAACCCTGCCTCTCTGACCAACAAAAACGCCATCTTGATACTCACTGCTCTGATCACATGGGCACGGCCTCTAATCAAAACCTCCTTTTCCTTATATTCTTTAGTTAATAACCCTACTTTCGTCCAAATCCTGCCGCTGATTTCTTTAGATTGAACGGCCTCAAAGGGCAAATCGCCATAGTTTCCGGCCAAGGGATCGGATTCTTCTACTGTAGTGGCAGCGGCGGCCGCCGTCAATCGTCTCTTCTCTAGCCTTTACGCCTTTTTGTTCTGTTTACCCGCGGCATTTTCCTTGTTTTGTTGAGCGCCGTCTTTTGAACTTTCGGAGCCAATATCGATGTTTTCGACGCCATTTTTAGTGGACTCTACGGCACTAGACTCTGCGATATTGCTGCTCTTTTCTGAGATCTCCGATGCCATTTGCTGTGAACTTGTGAAAATGTTAAACCAGTGCTAAATCCTGGCCTTCAAAAGAAATCGCACCAGCGAATTTAACCCTAAAAATTTGACTGATGGCACACTTTTTTAATTACGCCGAAGGCGTTCCCTCTATGAGCTTCACAGAGCTCATTTTGTCCTTCGACGGCGTAGATTCCTGGACAAGGCATGCTAAAGACGATCGTTCAGATCGTGACCATTCTTCTTTCCTTGCCGTTTTTCACTTTTAACTATTTTTCACATTCACCGGTGGCGGAAACTTTATTTTAGCGGATTCGTAAGTCTTGTCCGCACCTTTCTCAAAGGCCTGCCAATACCAAGGTTGATTTTTGCAGTGGGAAGAGGTGGGAGAAGAGATCGTGATGGGACGAAATTATAGCAGATGCACCTACAGCTGGAGGGAACAAATGCATCCCACGGCTAACAAGGTTATAAACGAGCACTAAAACACCGATTGCATTCCCTGCAAGTAGGCTCAACCTACAGCAATCTCCAACCAGTGTTAGATTTTTTGCTCTCCAAAATCGTTCACAGCATGACACTATATTCGCATCGTTCACAAAATTCAGGAGCCAAACGCTAAGCAAATGGCAAAATATAATATTAATTTTTTAGTTAATTTCCTGATACGCGTGGATTTTTAAATATTATGGGCATCTTGTTTGGGTTGGATTTTATTTAAGAATTTATTAACTAGATAAGTTTATTATTTTTATTAATATTTGAATTTTGTTATAATTTGATTTTTCATTTAGTTTATTTATTTTAATTTTAAATTTAGGTTTAAATTTTAAATTTATTTTATTTATCTATGTTGTTAATGAAATTTAAATATTAATTAAAGATTATAAGAATTATTCAAATTTATAATTATTTGTCTTATTAAAATTTTAATTTTGTAAATAATTATAATTTAATTTTAAGTTTAATTCATAAAATTATTAAAATTGTAATTGTTATAGAATATCTATGTTTATATTTTTTATTTTAATTTATATAATAAAAATATGAGAATTTTGTTATATTTTGACTTTGCATTTAGTTTATTCTATTTTAATTTTTAATTTTATTTTTTTTTAAATATTTTAAATTAATTATCTTTTTATGAAACTACACATATTAATTATTAGAAGTTGTTAGAATTAATTTAATTTATAATTATTATTTTTATTAAAATTTAAATGATTGTAAAACATATATATTTTGAATTTTAATTTTAATTCATATAATAAGTAAACATCAAACTTAAAATCTAAATTATAAGTTATACAGCAAGAGGGAGAGAGACATTAATTAAACTTTTTATTAGTCGTTCGGTGCCAACAATCTCTCTCTCTCTCTCTCTCTCTCTCTCTCTCTCACACACACACACACACACACACACACACACGCACACACACATATAAACAAACTCCCTATATCTCTCTATCCTTCCCCCTCTCTATCTCTCTCCCTTTATACCTCTTTATTACTTTTCTTTGTCACCCTCTTTCTCTCACTCGTGTCCCCCTATTTCTATCTTCATATCGCTCCCCCCTCTCTATCTATATCTCATTATCTCTACCTCTCTCTCTTATTCACTCCATCTCTCCTACTATCTCTCTAGCTCCCTCTCTCTTCTCTCAATATCTCTTTCTAGATCCATAGATCTCTCTCCTTATCCATCTCTTTTATATCTCCATCTATCTATATCACTCCTCTCTCATTCACTCCATCTCTCCTACTCTATATCGCACCCTCTCTCTATCTCACATTAATAGCAACCTTTATCTCTCTCTCCCTCTACCTCTATATCTCTCTCCCTCTCTCTATCTCTTTATCAATAGACCATTTTTTTTGTAATTTACCTTCCATACCTATTTATTGTACACATTGCACACCTAGGTGCGATTGCTAGTTATTTATTATTTTGGTCAATTTTGCATTCGAAGAACATTGCAACACTTTCATAGCATTGAAAAAAATGGTATCGCATCGATCAGATGGCCTGATGCGCATTGTCCCTCCTTTATTGACTTGGTGTCGATGTTCGGTTCTTTTACCTGTCTTAGTCACCTATGGCTAAAATTTGGAAATAAGTAATTTCCTAAAAAAAATGAGTTAAATTTTTTATAAGATTTAAATGTGTTTAAAGTAAAATATTTTGTAGATATGGTCTCTCATAGGTAATGAAATAATTTGAATACATGAAAGGAAATAAAAAGGATGATTTTAAATAGAGATGATGATGTAATGGTGAAACTTGCATATTTATATATTTTTTATGATAATTTTAAGTGTTCAAATTAAAATAGCTATATATGGTAAATTAGATGATATATAAGAATAACAATCTTGAATGAATATTTTTAAGGTAAAGTGTCATGTTGATCTCTTAGGACTCTCCATATGTCATTTTCACTAGTCCTTTGTCATCCAAATGTTTACATCTTCATTTTTGAGAGTTCACCCCAAGTTATCTTTTTATCCCAATGATGTTTAGGAAAATCTATCTTTAACCTTCAATTACCCATATTCATCCTCAAATCTACTAATAATCATCTTTGAGTTAGCAAGAAGACTAGACTTTGTAGCCAAGAAGCCATTACCATGAAGTTTTAGGCCTTTGAATAAATGTGTTGATTTTTTTTTAAAATTCCTAATGTGTCACTGTTTTGCTTATATAACTCATATTATTATCTCCTTATATGAATGTTAGTTTATCTTGCTTGCCTCTTTTACTTTGGAGAGCTACCACATTGGACAGAAGGAACCTATCAAATTATTGAGGATAAAATTGCCACCATTCAAATCTACTCTACATCTAAAACAAATCCAATTTCATGTGTTGAATTTCCTACTTTGTTAAAGTAGAGTTAGTATTAATTAATTTGGATTTTCTATGAATTGTTTATAAAAGAGATGTTGTAGGTAATATAGATTATTTGTTGAAAAAAATTATTTATTCAAATATGTGCTTCAAAGCTTCTATGAAAATTGAAAGAAAATCTTCTTGTTTATTTTGAACAATGTTTACAAGCTTTCTACAATTACTTTATTTAAAAGTTTTTTTTGCTTCAAAAGAAATTAAAAAATCAAGAATTGAAATCATATCATCCATAGCTTCCCAAGAAGGATTTCCAAAGAGTTCTTTGGGATCCCTTAATCTATTTAGATATATAGAAGAAACACTAATAACCCCTTCAATGAGTTGGAATCAAACAAATACACATATTAGTCAAGAAATACAAAACCAAGAAGAAAAGAGGAAAATCTATTGTTTTCTTACAGTCTAAAAGATTTTGTGGATTTTCATGAAAGGAGGAATCATTGTAGACATATTCTTCCCATGTGTGTTTTTACAAAAAGATTGCATTTTAAAAAAGAAAAAAATCATATACTTCCCTCACTTTGCACTATATTTTTCATAAAGTTTTCTTTATCATGTAATTACATAGTTGAAATCAATTTACATTAAATCAATTAGAATAGTTGGCTAATGGATTAGTTATTGATTAGTTAATCATTTTCTTTTCTTTTTAAAATAAACTATTTTGCTTATTTTTATTGCATAATTAATTGATGATTAATTATATCAAGTTGAAAAGTGAATTATTTGCCTTGATGATTTAATTATTTAATTATTATTAGTTAAGCTAGTTAATGTATTCAAAATAATTAAAAATAAATAGAACATTTTTCATTTTATTATATTAGATCTTTTTTTAATACATTCTAAAACAAAAGAAACACTCACCTTTGAAATATAAGGTCAAAATAACCACCAAAACAAATAAAATAATAACAATCATTTCTAACTTGAATAAATGATTAAAAAATCAGCATATCTACTTTAATCCTAAGCATCATATCTAATTTCATCGCTTATGTGTTGTGGGATAAGGCCAGATTTGTTGAAGGAAATCTTTAAAGAACAAGGGGAGGTCTTTCACCTTTTCTTTCATCCACCTCACCTTTCCCTACCTTCTCATCTATCCATTTATTTATGGTGCTTATGACACCTCGAATATGTTTGGATTTATAAAGGGCTTTTGTAATGTTCCAAGGAAAAACAACAATGCAAATATAATTCTTAACCTTCCACAAACACTTATTAGTTGAATAACAAAAAAATTGGGCCATATTATTTAATTAGGTCTTATAAAACACATATTTAAATTATTTTTTAATACATCAATCATTTCATTCCACTTCACTCAACAATGACATCATAACACTCAATCTTCTTATTATAAGAAATAATAAATATAGATTTAATTTCCACTCTCTTTCTTGTTACAACAATGATTGTATTATATTCAAATTATGCTATAATAGCATTCAATTCATACCAACAACAATGGCAAGCTGAATTAATACAATGTGATTGGAGTTTGCATCCAATGAATCTCAAATGCAAACTTTATATGAAATCACCCTTTGAAATCACTAAGGTTTTTGTCCTAATATTCTCATAGTCGAACATCTGTAAAAAGTGGATTATGTTGACATTTCATGCCACACTTAGATGACCCATCATTTATAGCCAATCTAAGAGATCCTACATGGGTCATCTTGCATGAATTTTCCTTGGGGAGATTCTTAAATTTGGCTAAGTGTTGATTTTTCGGGATTTTGTGTTTTTGCATGATTTCTCCATCACTCCCGACCTTCCATCACCTTCATCTCCTTCTCCATTCTTCTACTAATGAACTTTAGGTGTCAGCTATTGGCCTTACCCTTTAACATCTTTTGTTCCTTCATCAACCATCACCCAATGGTTTGTGGTTTGTTGCCAGATGATCTGTGGTTCATTGCCCGATGGTCTGCAACCCATTGCCTAATGGTCTATGGTCCATTACCCGATGATCTGATGCCATTGCTTGATGGTGTGGATCCCATCACCCGATGCTCCTTTTTTATCCCTTCTTCCTAATGTCTAATGCTACCCTTTCATTTTCATAAGCCCTCACTTTCGAGCATCGGGTCTTCAACCTTCTCCTCCCATCTTTTCTTCTCACTGATGTCTTGAACCCAAATTTTGGCTAAGTGTTGAGTTTTGGGATTTGGAAGTTGAGCTTCTCCCTTACCTCTTACCTTTTCCTTGGTAAGAGGTAGACCATCTTCCTAATCCCTGATGCTTGATAAATGTTGACCTTTGGATGGTTACGGTTTCGACTTTCTTCTCTTACTTCTTTCAGCATGTGGTACCCTGATAGTCTAAGGTTCGTCGCTCGACAATTCGAGGTCCATCGCCCGATAGTTTGAAGCTCGATGCCTGACTATTCTACGTGATTCGTCTCTAACAGTTTGATGCAGTATGTCGATGATCTAAATCATGACACCCTCTTCCGAACGATCCAACATCCATCGCCAAACGGCTTGACCCCCGACAAAGACACATTTTCAAGGCTATGAACCATTTAATTCATATTCACACCAAAGGTTCCTTTGGGCCCGATGCCTCGAAATTCCATGGATTGGCATGTTTTCGCATGACGATGCCATTAATGCACGAACCACTCCCATACCCAGATCGTTGATTTCATGGAGGATTTTGGAGGTACTTTTGGATAACCTCCTCTACAGAGGTATGGTGACCATGCTTGTTTTGGGTATAGATTTTATGGATAAATCTCAGGTTTCCTTGATTAGATCTTGTAACCCTAGTTGGGTTAGGGTTTGGTTTGAAATCATCTAAGTTATTCTTGACCTAAAAATGAAACACTTGTATATTTTCTAAGGGTTCTTCCCATGGCTCCTCTAGGGTTTTTCTTTTGTAGACACTATATTTCATACTCCACCATTGTGAAGATTAGCTTTTGCCTCTACATTAATGAAATAGACTAAGCTTTCCTCCTCTCAACTTCCTTATGTTTGGGTAAGTTCATTACCTTAATATTTGAGTGTTTGTTTTCTTTTCATGTATGCATGTTTGAGTTAAACCATTTGCAACTGTTGTGTTGAGAAACTCTCTTTCCTTCCAACACTGTCAAACCTTAACCTTCATTTTTGCCTCTAAAATCGACCAAATAGAGATTTGTCTAAGTCACATGTCCCTCTTCAACTATGTACTAAGCAATCTAAGTCAGGAAGAAATGACTTTCCATCTTGGTGTATCACCTCCATTTTCCCTTTCACGTTTTCCTTCTCCCCTTTTCCCTACAAGTTGCTAGAGTAGGATAGTGGTAGGTTTTCATGTGTTGGGTTGGACTAGCACATTGCACTTGGATTGAAAGAGGAAGTCTACCTTTTCCAAAGACTCAACCTCATTCATTAAAAGGTCCCACACCTTGAGGTTGTTTCAATTGTGTCATTGGAATGTTGAACTTCATGTTCAGCAGGGTACAATTTCATGTGACAATAGTTTTTGGCTCACCCAGTGGGACTACTTTCTCTTTGTTGAAGAATTTGATTTTTTCTTCAATGCATCTTGCCTTTTGAGGCATATCTTCAAACACCAGGGCTACTCCTTGCACATCTATTGGTTCAAGCAGTACTATTTCCATTTCATGTCATTGAGGAAGTGGTGCCTTCTTCAACAATTCAACCTTTAGAGGTAATTCTTCAAGCACCTAGTGACCCTGCAATATTATTTGGGTGACCCTTTTAGTATGTACCCAAAATATTTGGTTGGGAAGTCTTGTGCCTTCCTTTCAATTTTTTAAAGTGTTTCCTATCATTCCCATCCTTAAAAATGTCATATTATAATTGAAACCATATGTATACCCCACTATTTCATAATAATGCCAACTTTGTTCCTCTTAATCAACCATATCAGGCTAGTTATGCCTCCCATTTCAATTCATAGAACCTTGCTATTGTGGGTTATCAACCTTCTCAAAATGCTTACAACCCACCCTCCTTTGATCAGTCTTCTTGGAAACCTACATATCCCTATCAACAATCCCAAGAGACTCATCATTTTGAAAATTAGCCTTATTTCTCTCCTAGTCAACCTCAAAGTTTTGATAATTTAAGCACAAGTGAAATTACAAGCATTTTTCTTTACTTCAATAGACAATTGGATAATGTTTGAAGACAACAATAGTTTGACCTACAGTAGGAGGAGTGGGAAAATCAATCCTATTAGGGGCAACAAGGTTATTTCCCACAATAGGATGAGTTTTCTCATCAAGCTCACTATCCACAACAACAAAATATAGAAGCTCAGTGGAGGTATGAGCAGTAGTTGGAGGCACAAAGAAGGCAGTAATAAGAGAAGTATATAGCAAAGGATGTTGTTGCTAAGTAAGAGAAAATCAAACTTTCCCTTGCTTTTGCATAATTTCCCGAGACTCAAGCAACCCCTTGTGTGCCTAGTTTCAAACAAACACCTCCACCAGTTCCATAATAGTTTGCTAATGATGAGGTAAGAAAGCATAAATTTGTAAGTTTCAGAAACCTTAACAAACCTCTTGAAACTTCCATTGGCCCTCCAATTGTTCCAGAACAACCTATTGTGCAGGAGGTATGCAAGCACAATTTTTTTATTTTCAAAAATCCTAATCAACCTATTGAAACTCCAATACAACCTCTTGTTCCATCAAGCAAATCTTCTATGTTGGAGATCCTAAGTTTTTTGATCCTCCATTCCTCACAAGAACCCATCCTTGAGGAGGCTCAACCTTTTACTCCTATTGAGCATCCCCTTCCAGAGCTTCAACAAGAGTTTCAATGCCCTTTTGACCGTTTGCCTCCCTTTTTTCCTATTTCACTCTTTAAAGGTGGACCTATGGTATGGGATTCTAATTGGTCAGAAGAACAGAGGAAGGAGAAGTTTTGGGCTAGGAGTGAAGAGGTTGTTTTTGAGGAGCCTTCTTGTGCTAAAGAAAATGAGTGCCTTGATTTGCTGCAAGAAAAGATTGAAGATGAAACAATGTTGTAGAAACAAGACATTAAAAAGGTAGAAAGAAATGTTAGAGTAGAGGAATCGGTCCTCTCTTTTGATGTCCTCCCTTGTCTTATTGAAGATGAGGATAGATCACATATAACTACATCAGTAGAATTTTTTTAGTAGCTTAGTTTGGGTTTGATGGATGAAGACAACTCCAAGGTTTTGGAGTAGCAACAAAAGACATGTTTAGCCCCTATTATTGTGGATCAAGATCCCCAATCTATTGAGGTCTATAGTTATGAGGTGCAGGACCTCTTTTGGGATGTTATAGAAATTTTTTGTTTAGATTTAAATGTCAAATCATCACCCCCAAAAGAGGATCTTTGTGGGTAAGAAACATAAGAGTAAGGAAATAGTAGAGGATTTGGCAACCATTACATGCTAAGAGTTTGATTTTATTGCAGCTAGTTGTCGAGAAGAGATGGAAACAAAGAGACAACTCGAAGGATTCAGTTCTTCACATGAAGTGTCTCATAAATCTGAGGTATTCAAGTTGATGAAGTGTACATCAATACAATTAATTATGATGTATGTTGGTTTTTTGTTGTCCCTGAATGTAGCAATATTGAATATGAGGTCTTCATTCAAGATGAAGATGTGACCTTTGACATTAGGGATAATGTAATTGAGTTAGAATGCTTCACATGGAACCAACATGCTAAAAACTCCACCATTGAGCAGCCACATATTTGTTTGGAGAGTGATGCTCCTGTTGCTCAATTTGATAGTATGCTCGAGCTTCAAAGATTTTCATTTGATTTGCATGAAGAAGAGATTCCTTGCGTAGATCAAAAAATAGGTTTGACATATTCTGCATCACCATGTGAGCTAGAAACATTCCCTTTTTGTTTTAGCTCATGCAATGAGGACGTCGGCAGTCATGGTAATGGCCTATCCTTTTTTGAGGTGAGTCCTCTTCCCACTACAAAAGGTTTGCTCTTGGATGCTGGCCTATCTTCAAAAAGTTCCCCCCTTCTACTGTATGTTCACTTGAGGCACGAGTGTTAGATGAATCTAACACTTGCATCATATGGTTCCCCTACAATGGAAAAGTTTATAGTGAAGTGATCCTTCACCTTGCAAGAGTTTTGTACAATTACATGCATGTTGGTAGTAGTTTTCAGTGTTTGTAGTTGGGTGAGGTCTACAACTATGGTTTGAGGGAGATTAGCTCCTTCAAAAGGTTCATCTTTGATAGAGGAAAATTTACATTTTTTGCTTCCTATTAGTTTAATGTATATATTGTAAATATCTTGCTTTCCATGAAGTGCCTTTGCACATCCTACATTCTCCTTAATGGAATGCATGTTCTAGCTTTCATGCTTTTCTCCAAGTGCAGACCTACACATGTTTTGTTTTGCCTTGGGAGGCCTAGTTTTGTAAGTCCCTTTCATGACTCTCTACCCAATGGAGTGTTAAGGCCCCTAGATTCCATCATTAGCAGGCAATCATCCCACAAAAATCACAAAAAAAATTGACATTTTATACCACCCTTAGATGACCCATCATTGATAACTGATTTAAGAGATCTTACATGGGTCGTCTTGCATGAATTTTCCTTGGGGAGATTCCTAAATTTGGCTATGTTGAGTTTTCGGGCTTTCAGGTTTTCGCTTCCCTGCCTACTTGGATGCTTTCTCCATCACTCCCAACCTTCCATATCCTTCTCCATTATTCTACTAATGTTTCAGGTGTCAGCCATCAACCTTACCCTTTAACATCTTTTGTTCCTTCATCAACCATCACCCAATGGTCTGCGGTTCGTCACCTGATGGTTTGTGGTTCGTCGCTTGACGGTCGAATGTCATCGCTTGAAAATATGGATCCCTTCACCCAATGCTCCTTCCATGTCCCTTATTCCTAAGGTCTAATGCTACCCTTTCATTTTCCTAAGCCCTCACTTTCGAGCATCGAGTCTTCAACCTTCTCCTCCCATCTGTTCTTCTCACCGATGTCTTGAACCCCAAATTTGGCTAAGTGTTGAGTTTCAGGCTTCGGGATTCGGGCTTCTCCCTTACCTCTTAGCTTTTCCTTAGTAAGAGGTAGACCATCTTCTTGATCCTCGATGCTTGATAAAGGTTGATCTTTCAGTGGTTACGATTTCAAATTTCTTCTTATCCTTCTTTCAGCATGTAGTCGCCCGACTGTTCTATGTGGTTAGTCGTTGATGATTTGATGTGGTACATTGACGATCTAACTCCCAATGGCATCCACTCGATGATACAACATCCATCTCTCGACGACATGACCCCTAACAAAGACATATTTTCAGGGCTTTGAACCATTTAATTCATATTCATGCCAAAGGTTCCTTTTGAGCCCGATGCCCCAACATTCCATAGATTTACATGTTTTTGCACCATCATTCCATTACTGCATGAACCACTCCCATACCCAAACTATTGATTCAATGGAGGATTTTGGAGGTACTTTTGGATAACCTCCTCTGCAGAGGTATGGTGACCATGCTTGTTTTGGGCACCGATTTTATGGAAAAATCTCAAGTTTCCTTAATTAGATCTTATAACCCTAGATGGGTTAGGGTTTGGTTTTAAATCATCTAAGTTATGCTTGACCTATAAAATCAACACTTTTGTATTTTCTATGGGTTCTTCCTCTAGCTCCTCTAGGGTTTTTCTTTTGCAGACACTATATTTCATACTATCATTATAAAGATTAGTTTTTGCCTCTACATTAATGAAATTGACTAATATTTTCTCCTCTCGACTTCATTATGTTTGAGTACATTCATTACCTTCATATCTGCATGTTTGTTGCATTTTCTTGCATACATGTTTGAGTTAAATCATTTGCAACTGCTATATTGAGAAACTCTCTTTCCTTCCAACACTGTCAAACCCTAACCTCCATGTTTGCCTCTAAAATTGACCAAATAGAGAGTTGTGTAAGTCCTCTAGTCCCTCTTCAATGATGTACTGAGAAATATAAGTCAAGAAGAGATGACTTTCCATCTCGGTGTATCACCTCCATTTTCCCTTTCACACTTTCCTTCTCCCCTTTTCCCTACAAGCTGTTAGAGTAGGATTGTGTTAGGTTTTCATGTGTTGGGTTGGACTAGCGCATTGCACTTGGATTGAAAGAAGAATTTGAACTTCTTCGAGGTCTCGACCTCATTCATGCAAAGGTCCCAAACGTTGAGGTCCTTTCCATTGTTTCATTGGAATGTTGAACTTCATGTTCGGTAGGGTGCAACTTCATGTGACAATAGATTCTAAAAGGGAATTTGGTTAAGTGTAAATGACAATCCCAAATGAACACGTTCACTCTTTTATATCCTCCATAAACAAAAGAATTAGCCACCAAACACACCCATAACTTTAATTTTGAATAGTGATTATGGGAAAGAAAGATTCCACTTTCAAATGTATGGTGCCAAAAATACACCGTTGGTGACATTGTAACACATGCTAGGAAGTTGGAAAGAGAATAGAAACAAAGGGTGAAATATAGAGGATCTAAGTGGATCACACCCCAAGACTTGCATTAAAAGTTGGAGGATCAAGCAACATGGATGCTAATAAATACACATCTAAAAGTTTTACAAATAAAAAGGAAGAGTAGGGGAAGGATAAAAATCATTCTTGGATAAGGAACTTTGAAACTCTAATGATTGATAAACACTCTGAGGATTGAGCATGCTTTTAAATTTAAATACTTTGAGTACCTTATATAGATTCCATGGGAAAGAAGATGAGGAACACACACACAAAATGGTACCAAGCTAGACACAAGAAATGGGAAATAGGTGATTGAGTCCATAATATATGATATTTTAAAAAGGGGACATGGGCAATTGTAAAAAAATGGGTAGCAATTTTATGGCCAATTTACTTTTTCATCCTAAAATAGTAAAAACACAAGCACGTTATAGTAAAATACGCTTGCATTATGGCTTGGTAATGACTGAGCCTAGGATCAGTCATTACCAAGCCAATGTGCTCGCATTATGGTTTAAATTTTAAAAAACGTGTGCATTTTGAGTTTATAAAATGTGCATTTTTTGAAATCAATTTTTTTTTTCGAAAGCTTGCATTATAACGTGCTCACATTTTGGTCTACACTAAATTTTTTCTTTTTCTCTTTTTCTTGTCTCTTTCATGTTGTTATCTTTTAGGGAAACTATATACATGAAATAAACATTCAAGTATAAGTTGACATTTACTTTCTTAAACTTTAAGTTATATTTCATGTATATAGGCAGGATGTTTGAGAGTGGTTTTAGATCTCTAGGAGTTATAATGCAAATTCTAATTTCTGGAAGATCTTAAAAATTTCAGACTTAGTCAAATTTCAATAATCACCATGTCAATTTTTTGTAATCAGGAGGTCAAATTTTAGTAGTCAGCAAGTTGTACCATCTTTCTCTCTCTCTCTCCTCTCTCTTCTCTATCTCTCCACTCCCTCTCTCTCTCCCTTCCTGCCTCTCTCCCCTCTCTCTCTCACACACCCCTTTATCTCCTCCCTCCCTCCCCTCCCTCCCCTCTCTACTTCTCTCTATCTCTTCTCTCTCTCACTACATATCCTTCCCTCTCTACTTATCTTTATCTCCTCTCTCTCTCTTTACCTACCTCTCCCTCCATCACTTTGTATCTCACCTATGTCTCCCTCCCTACCTCTTTCCTTCTCTACTCTCTATCTCTCCTCTCCCTCCCTTTGCCTACATCTCTCTCCCACTCTCTATCCCTCTCTTCCCCCTCTTTCTCTCTAAATCTCTCCTCTTTATCTCATAATTCTCTCTCCCTCCCTCTCACTCTCTCCTCTCTATCTCACCACACTCTCTATCTCTATCTCACACACAAAAACCTCTATCTCCCTCCGTAACACCCCCTCCCTCCCTCCTTCCCTCTCTACTTCTCTCTATCTCTCCTCTCCCTCCCTCTATCCACCTCACCCTCCCTCCCATTCTTTTTGTCTCTCCTCCCAATCTCTCTCACTATTGTCCTTCCCTCCCCCCCCCCTCTTCTCTCTCAATTGCTCCTTTTCTCTATCTCACCATTCTCTCTCTCTCTCACACACACATCTATCTCCCTCCCTACCTCTCCCTCCCTCCCCCCTCTCTACTCTCTACTCTCTATCTCTCCTCTCTCTTTCCCTCTAAATACCTACCTCTCCCTCCATCACTCTCTCTCCATCCCTCTCTATCTCACCTATGTATCCTTCCCTACCTCTTTCCCTCTCTACTCTCTATCTCTCCTCTCCCTTCCTCTACCTACGTATCTCTCTATATCTCCATCTCTCTCTTTCTCTCTCACTCACTCCTCTCTATCTCACCACTATATTTATCCCTACCTCTTACTCCCTCCTCTCTAAATCACCATTCTCTCTCTCTCTCTCTCTCTCCTCATTTTCCCTCCTTCCCTCTCACTCCCTCCTCTCTAAATCACCATTATCTCTCTATCCCACTTCCCCTCCTTCCCTCTCTCTATCTCACCTATCCCTTTCTACCTCTCCCTCACTCCAACCTCCCTCTCTCTCTTTATCTCTCTTTCTCATTCTCTCCTTACCTCTCAACTCTTTATCTCACCACTCTCTCTCCATCTCACTCTCCCTCCTTCCCTTTCTCCCTCCTATCCCTCCCTCTCTCCTTCCCTCTATACCAACCTCTCCCTCCACTACCTACCACTCTCTCTCCCTCCCCTCACTTTCTCTCTTACTCGCTCCTTCCCTCTCTACTCTTTATCTCTCCCCCCTTCCCTCTCTACTCTCTTTCTCTCTCTCCCCATTCCTCTTTCCCCTCATTTTCTCTCCTCTCACTCTCTCCCTCTCACACACACTCACATATATCTCCTCCTTTCCTCTCCCTCCATCCCTCCACTCTCTACTTCTCTCTCTCTATCATCTCTCTCTTCATCTCATTCCCTCTCTATTTATCTTTATCTCCCCTCTCCCTCTTTACCCACCTCTCCCTCCATCACTTTATATCTCAATTGTGTCTCCTCCCTAGATATTTCCCTCTCTACTCTCTATTTCTCCTCTCCCTCCCAATAACTCTCTATCTCTACCTCCCTCTCTCTCTCGCACACACACACTCACCTCTATATCCTCCCTATATATCCCTCCCTCCCCTCTCTACTTCTCTCTATCTCTCCTCTATCTGCATCTGCTTCCCTCTCTACCTATATTTATCTCCCCTCTCCCTCTGTTTACCTACCTCTCCCTTTATCACTTTGTATATCACCTATGTTTCCCTACCTACCTAGGGTTTAGGGATTAAGGGTTGAGGGTTTAATGTATAGGGTAGAGCATAGAGGGTAGAGGGTAGAGGGTTTAAGGTTTGAGGGTTGAGATTTTAAGGTTGAGGGTAGATGGTATAGGGTTCATGGTCCAATGTATAGGGTAGAGGGTATAGGGTTTGAGGGATTAGGGTTTAAGGGTTGAGGGTTGAGGGTTGAGGGTTGAGGGTTGAGGGTTGAGGGTTGAGGGTTGAGGTTTTAAGGGTTTAAGGGTTAAGGGTTAAGGGTTTAGGGTTGAGTGTTTAAGGGTTTAAGGGTGGAGGGTATAGGGTTAAGGGATTAGGGTAGAGAGGGAGGGATGTATGGAGGGAGATATGGAGGGAGAAGTGAGATAGAGATAATTAGAGAAGAGGAGGGAGGGTTAGAGATAGATGAGGATTGAAGATCCAATGTATAAGGTAGAGGGTTAAGGGTAGAGGGGAGAGAGATAGAAGGAGTTAGTGAGTGAGTGAGTGAGAGAGACCTAAGAGAGGGAGAGGGGATAGGAGGGATATAAGTGAGAGAGATAGAGGG
>CM021104.1:218536611-218936039 GCA_007115665.2 Sequoiadendron giganteum
CAAAAAATCCTATGCCAACCCAAAGCACAAGCCCGCTCAATGCCCCAAAGAGTTGCCAACCCCTCCATAAAGGTTTTAGAATTTTTCCCTTTATGGATGGAGAAAAATTATATAGCTGAGCCAGAACAGTCTCTTCCAACTCCACCAATCCCAACAGTCCCAAGATTACCCCGAGAGGAACCATCTGTATTAATCTTCAGAATATCCATTGGAGGGGGTAACCATCTTCCAATCCTTTGAACCCTATTTTTACTCCACCTACCTCTTCTAACACAAGTAGAGATAGAAGTCAACCCCTGCAAGCCCAATCTATTCACAATCTCATTATTACTCCTTTCCAAAGGATAAGTCACTTCACATTTGGATTCCACCATCTTTGGGATCATACCAAAAATTTTGTGCCAAACCTGTTGGACCATTAGCCTATCTCGATGAAAAATCCTACGATTCCTTTCCAGCCAATTTTCCAAAGGATGAACATAGGACCAATGCCCCATACAATCTGAAGGAAAGAGGCCTGGGTAGGAGGTCTTCTCAAACTACTCCAGAACTCAACAATGGAAGAAGCATGGAAACATGGATGTTTCCAAACACCGCACCAAAAATTCCAAAGTAGCATAGAATAAGAACAATGAAAAAATAAAATGGGAAGAATCCTCTTCACTATAGTCACGCATAACACAAATAGAGGGACCTTGGAATCCATACTTCCAAAGATTATCCCAAGTCAAACATCTATTCCAAGCTAGAGTCCACACAAAACAAGTACACTTTGTCCATGAAAACTTGTTCCACACCTATTTCTACCAAGGGAACTCCACCCCTCCAAACTTATGAAACAACAACTCCTGATACCCACTAGCCATAGTAAAGGAACCCTTAGGATCTAGAATCCAAGCTATAATATCCTTATCCCTAAGGGAGATGCAGTGTCTGCAACCCAAAATATTTTGAAGCTCAACACAATCCTCCTCCAAGCCAGCAATAGGCCAATCATGAGAATCGTTCCACCTAGCCATCTCCATCAACCCACAAGGATAAGAAGTCTTAAAATCAATCACCCTTGACCAACCAACCTCCAAGAATCTCTAGCAAAGATTGATCAAATTAAGATGCTAGCTCAAAATAGGGGGAAATCCATCCCAAAAATTATACCAAAAGATAGCCTTATCCCCCTATTACATATCCAAAACAAGCCCTCCTTGATCAGCGCAACCCCTTTCTCAAGTGTTCCCCAAATCATAGAACCTTTCCCCACTAGAGGATACCTAGGAATCTCCTCCTTCAAAACCCTCGGTATGTACTTATGACCTAAAATCCTAGCCCAGATATGATCCATATAACAAACTAAATATTGATGAGGATATCTTTTTATGATTTTTTCTAAATATATTTTTTATTAATTTTTATTGGACCTAATTGGTTTTTTGAAAACCCTCATGTATGAACACCATAATTTGACCTAAAATAATTTAGTTTTTAATTTTTTTGAATTGTATAGAGAAATTTTTTTAGATTGATGTCATATATTGTTTTTTTACAAAAAATAACAAATTAAAAGTTATTAAAAAATACAAAAGCCTGACATTTCAAGTTGACCAATTTTCTTAGAAATTAATTAGAAAAGAAAACATAATCCAATAATAATTTTTTTTTTAAATTTAAAAACTAGACATCGTGATCTATAATGGGTTTTAACTTTATAAACCAATTCTTAAAAAACCATCATCTATATTGCCAATGCCAGTTTTTATCTTGGCATTGCCTTAGTCTTTTAGTTGTAGGTCCAAAGCTAAGGATTGGGTTACCAAGCCTTTCCTAAGCCTAAAACTAAATCAAAAAGTTGGTTGGGATTTCATTTTTTTTCGAATGGGTACCCACTTTAAAATAGGTATTTGTTTTTAAAGAATGTACCTAATCTATTTTTAGAATGATACTCATTTAGAAACAAGATCCCGATTTGAGGCTTAGGTCCTTATTCCTAAATGGGTACGTGTTCCTTTCGACACGTTTTTGCATGAAACATACACTCTTTGTGGAACCATCTTCTTACACTTACCATTATTATTCTTAATTGTTTATAATATAATTTCTTATAGAAGTGCTTATAAGGATTTCAAAGGTTAACTTAACTATCCATCAAGGGTGAAGTGATTTCCTGTCAATTTAATATGTTACATATACTTTACAAGGAAATTTATAGTTGGGTGGATTGTCTAGGGTGATTCAAGCTCCTTGTTTCCATGCAAGGTTGTAAGGTTTAAGGTCGGTTCTCAAAAAAGGTTGCTAGGTAAGATTTTTTGCACCTCAACCACCTCCAAAACTAATTCAATTGTCATACACACATAATCATATATGTGAGTACTTGTTTATTTAAACAAATGCGCCTATGCAAGATCATGGGTTCCAAAACATGGCGATGTGAGAAAAAGGGTACCTTTAACTTGCCCAAAAATGCAAAAATCTACATTGACTTTTTCTAGGCTTGAGTAGAAAGTACATGACTAGTGCAATAGCAAACACCAAAGCGAAATGAATATCTATTTAAACAGATATCCATTACAAAATGCATATCCGTTCTAAAAGAAATATCTATAATATTCAAATCATTAAAAAGTATTGAAAATTATTATTACATATTAATCTATATATTGTCTACAATATATTTTATTATATAATATAACAATATAATATAATATATTATATTATATTATTGAAACCTAGAAAATAGGGTTCCACCTTCTTAAGGAGAGATGGAACAATTAGGAGGGCCTATTTCACTCAAGTTTCACTCAAGGAAACCTTAGATATCTTAATCCAAGGATAGAGTGAGAGAAAGAGATCTACAATAAGGTGTCCTAGGGTGTGATTAAAGACTAAAGGGGGGTTCACCACCAAGCTAGGGCTTGGGAAGATAACAAATGTAAATGATACGCAAGACCTAATGAAATGATATAGAAATAAACTCAAATCAAAATAGTAAACTGAGAAAATGTAGAGGTGCACTTGGGAATTTGAATGTGTTTAAAACAAGGTCTGAAATCCAAAATATCTAGTTTTCAAAGCATACCGGGACTCATACACCAGGTTAGGCAATTTAGTCCTAGTGTAGGGTTTTTGGGCAAAAATTGGAATCTAATAGTGACAAGTCTAAATCCTCCAAAATTCGGAAAATCTTCTATATATACTAGGATTCATATGCCAAATGTGGTATATCAGTACCGCTCTACTTTTTTGATAAATCAAGGTCTGAATTTGTTCTTCTATC
The DNA here is from genome assembly GCA_007115665.2 of Sequoiadendron giganteum. NCBI lineage: Eukaryota > Viridiplantae > Streptophyta > Pinopsida > Cupressales > Cupressaceae > Sequoiadendron > Sequoiadendron giganteum. The sequence continues at coordinate 218,539,880 of CM021104.1, forward strand.
TCTTCTCTTCCTTCCCATCTTTTCTTTTGGCTCTGAACTTGCAAAAAGGAATTGCAAAACTGAATATTGTATTGATTTTCTTATGGGAGGTTTGCCTCAATCAAACCCCTAGTTTGGTAGTTAAACCTTGATGGAAATGATAGATCTTGGAATAAAATATGAATGCAAGTCCTAATCTTAAGTGCATCTAAGATAAAGAGATCTAAAATGCCATAAGACCCTATTCGAAAGTGCTAGAATAAGATGCATATATGAAATATAGAGATGATGAATTATTTTGGGAGATCTCTAATCACCCCAATAAGCCATAATAATTCATGTACCTTCATTTAGGTAGAAATTAGAGTGAGAATGGAGGATGGAATCACTTATGAAAAAAGTCATTAGGCTTGGCTTGATGGCTAGTTACATATCCCCAACTTAGAATCTATCATGATTAACCATAGGCAGCTATCATCAATCCTTGGCAATGCTAGATCTTGAATGAAAGTGAGCTTGGAGACTTGCAAAATCACTATAATGTTGCTCCAAGACTTCAAATTTACTTGTTACTTTCTCTTGAATGCTCTTGTGTAAGTGTGCTTGAGTGCTCAAGTTGATAAAAATGAAAGCTTAGAACTTGAATTACTTTTCTAGATGAGAAAAATGATTTGAAACATTGTTCATATAGGCACTTCATCTAATTTACTATTTATTAGACCTCAAATTCGACATCAACCAAAAATTTGAATTGAAAACTTTAATTTTCCACTTAAACCCTAAAAAGGGGCCACACGAGTTTCATACACCACTTGTGTTGTATGGGTCCCACCTAGGGGGACTCATACAGCTAAGGTGGCATATGAGTCCCACCATAACTTTTTGGGGTGAGTAAATGTCAAGTTGTTAGAAAATTGAATGGATTTGTTGATTTTGTCAGGATTTTAGTCGAAATAAGCCTTGAGATAAAAAATAAAGGGTCTTAGGGGCCTATTAATGATGATTTAAAGGATCATAAATATAAGAGTGCTAAAATAGGTCCAAAGTAAGTGTGAAATTGTACCATCTCTAAGAAGGGAGTACAATTTTCTACACTACATTTATTTCCTACTTTAGCGCTCATATGACTCTATGTGCATATGAAAGCTTAAGGAATTCGAACAATAAAATTCTTTCAAAAAAGAATACTCATATGGATTCATTTACAAGCACGAGAGAATGAAGCTCCCACTGTAGCTATCTACAAAACCACAATGTTAGGAATCGCATCCTACAAAACCAATTCATTAGTTGTTGAAAAATCCTCTTATCTAACTTCTTTATGAAATCAAATTCAAAGGTAAATGTATGCCCCCTTGATTTCACTTGTTTTATGGAGGTGGAATCAAGGTAACAATCTAACCACATCAAATTGTTTAATTCATATCATAGGGTATTTCCAAGTACCATATCACATAGTGATAGACATTTGATGAGAAAGGGAGTAGAATCACAGTTTCCATGCAACAAAAAATGTCAAAAATAGGGATCTTTAGGCCTCAGTATGCTATTTTGAATGAATAAGCACTTTTAAACCTAATATGAAAATGACCTAATTTGAAAATATATAAGAGTAAAAAAGTGAAAGAATTTGTAATCATTTTATCTTTTACCTTCTTGTAGCTTGATTTAGGTGGAGAGTGACTAATAATGCCGAGCATTTAAGCATATGTGCCTCTGAGACTCAATAGCCTACATGAGGAGATAGCGCGAGGCGACTTGCAACATCTTGTGAGTGGATTCTACTCTACCTTGGCTTTATTTTTATGCATTTATTTTATGTTTTATGCATTTCAAGGTAGATTTAGGACCTTGGAATATTTTTTTTCAAAGAATCCTTTTTTTTCACAGTGTCCCCTTTTTTCGTGAACTATCCCACTTTTTTGCAAAGTGTCCCATTTCTTCGTAAAGTGTCCCATTTCTTTGTCAAGTGTCTCAAAAAGGGAATAAAGTGTATAAGACCCCTAGAAAAGTAACCTAGAGCAACTTTAGCATTATTTTTGACTATTGATGTATAGATTTAGGATTTTAGAATGCTTATAGGAGATGTTTTTACTTTTCTGTTAGATTCCTCCATGATCACAACAATGTCTCGGTGGTAGACTACTTTGTCACTTAAGAGACCTCATCTTGACACTATCAGAGGAGGATACACATATATTATAGTATACTTGGATATATTGGGCATATCTCATGCATCCCATGAGGTACCACAATGCCATGTTGATGGAATTAGTAGAGAGGTGGGACACAGACACCTGCACCTTTCAGTTACCCACTGGTGAGATGACGATCACCTTGGAGGATGTGCATTGCATTATTCAAGTTCCCATATGAGGTGAGAGTCCATTTCATAGAGGATCGTACATACAAGCAGAAGCGAGCACATGTAGGGTACTACCTTGGAGGACCAGTTTGAGATGAGATTGTGGGGCCATGTATTAAGCTACAATGGCTACTCTATGCACAATCACCTTTTGTGAGATGGATTATGTTATTCACCATAACATTGGTACTAGTCCTAGATGTTCAGGGAGCACACCTAGATGGAGGCATATTTCACATGATATGAGAGATGGAGCATCAAAAAACCATTTATGCATGGGGTGATATCATGCTTGCACATCTATACTATGATTTAGGATGATTCATCTATCATGAGGTTGAGAGCATGGTACATTGTACACTTCTACAGGTGTGGTGCCTAGAGCATATCACAAGCACTAGGCCAACAATATTTCCATCTACATGAACCTTGGGGTATCTATGCTCATTCAACTATCCATTGAGATGAGCATGGTAGTATGGATATTTGCATTTTTGCAGATTCATATTTGATCAAATGGATTAGGAGGAGATCTTGTGGAGATCCTACCAACTAATTCCATAGTTTCTAGATGAGACCTGATAGTTGAGGAGGATGTAGAGGAAAATGTTTTACTGGGGAGGCACAATTATATAGTAAGACCATTCTACAATGATTATGCCATGAGATAGTTTAGGTAGGTATAGGTGCCACCAGGAGCACAATCGTTTATAAGCGATTGAAGTGCAGAGTGCTCGGAGGCCAGGAGATATGAGACAACTGACAATGGATGATGTTGCATCAAGTGATTTAGATGACTCAGATCTCGACATGCCCCTAGTCTTTGAGACTGATGACATTAGCGCTATGGATGCATATGAGGAGTGGTGGGTTGTAGCACAACTAGCTTTAGTATTTCCTATGAATTAGCCATAGGCTTTACATGGCCACTTCTAGATCAAATGGATGAGGGGGAGGAGGCAGGTGAGGATATAGGTATCAAGATGGCAGACCTATTTGCAGATGAGGTAGAGGACTACAAAGAGGAGGTAGATTCAGACTATGAGGAGGATAAGGAGGACGAGGAGGACAAGGAGGAGGAAGAGGATGAGGATGGGGGCCAATTGATGAGTGACGATGATGATACAGTGGATGAGGGTACAGTGGGCCACAAATGGAGAGAGGTAGCTCCCACTTGTGTTACTAGATTATAGTTAGCAAATATAACACACACCAACATTTATGAGCATGGAGAGGCCAACACATCTTCCATGCATCGTATATAGGATGAGGCTATGTTTACATAGCTAGTTGGAAATCTAGGTGATGACACATTGTTAATGATTATAATTATTCCTTCATGATGTGTACTAATTATCTTTATGATTTCTATCTTGCAGGGTTGATGAGAAATTTTCATAATCTCTATTGATAGGTGGCTGGAGAGATAGTACCTCATTTAGTCTTATATCAGGTTATCAACACAAAGTATGTGCCCCCACCTATAATGGAGCATCATGTAGAGATGTTTGAGCCCTATGCTATGTTGAGATTAGCATACGAGGGTGCTACCAAGCACGTTGATAGAGCTGAGGCTTACTATGAGGAGCTTTAGTCATCTCGAGATCGAGTGTAGGTTGAAAAATTTGTGCAAAGGTTGCTAGGCTACAAGCAAATAGAGAACACATAGAGTGAGAGTGCCTACAGGCCATCAAATGAGAGATCATGGATGTTGGACGAGCAAGGGGCCTACAGTATGCACTAGATTCTCTTATTAGGTCATGATTACATACTACGATCTCATGATGGACCATCTCTCAATGGATTCGATCACCAAATCCCAAGGGATTGAGCAGCCACATGCCACAATAGCATTGTATATTTTATGACATTGACTAAAAATTTGTGATATATATATATGATCATTTATGTTTTATTGTTTATGCTTATTTGTTTAACTTAGATGGTAATGTGAAAATGGTAGAGTCTTAGGATAAGCCTCTAATAGAGCGGAAGAGGTGGGAGGTCACTTGGGTTAAGGCTGGCCAACTCCTTACATTTCTCAACCGAATTTTCAAGGTCTGTAAGCAAAAAGAAGGGAAAGATAAGAAATATTTTATGCCTTAAATGGTTCAGAAGAGGAAAATGATAGAAGAAATAGGTTTTGAACCTACCTTCCAGAGTGACATATTTCATCAAAGCTAGGCACACCTAGTCCAAGGGCTTCACAGGGGCTTCACGTTGAAAGCCCGACTGGTTTCAGACCGGTTCCTCATTCTCCATGAAGAATGATTTCAAGCTATCATTATCTAGTGTCCTAGTGTGCTTAGGATATTTCTTCCTGGGACACAACATTTCGGTGGCTTGCGCGATAACGTCTTCACTGACTTCAAAGGAAATACCTCCCATCGTGACCCTTCGGTCCTTCCAAGAATTAGAAATTTGACCAAAAAAATTAGGGTCGTGGCCACCCAAAATCTCCATGAGAGGAGCAAGGCCACCCTCAACACAGATATGCTAGACCAACGGATTCTTACAAAATTCTTCACAATTTTTTGGCTCAGTCCAAATGCGGTCACCATTGATGATTTCCACCTGCATAGAAAAACAAAGAGTTTGCAGAGAACAATAGTTATAAAAACCAACAGGGCAACAAACATTCATCACATTGTGCGTATTGAGGTGAGAAATGTAGCGTTGGGTAATGACGCCAGTGTGTAGGTCACACACATGAAGGAGAAAATCACCACAAGGTGACTTGACGGTGGCATTAATGTGGATCATGGGGATATTGTGGCAAGCTAAGCAAAAATTGGCTTGCATGTAGGGTTCCTTGGCCAAGAGGCAGTTGCACAAAAAACAAGATAAGGTGGCCACATGGCTAAATTTAGAATAGTCCATGTGATTATAATTAGAAGCCCATGCTAAAATAGCAAGCACGAAGGCATTAGAAGGTAGCGTTCCTTCATTATGAAGGGTCAAATCAGCATTCATAATTGTAGTCTTACAGATGGCATGATGGATTAAAACAAGCTATCACACACTCCCAAAGAGGAGAGATTGCACGATACGACCTCTCAAATTCATCAAAGTCTCATACTTTCCTAATTACTTCATAGAGCCACCTCCTTTAACCATGTGACAAGCCATAATATTTGAAACCTGCCACCTATCATCCACCTCAATATTAGAGCTCATCCATCAGGCCCAAAGGGCAATCAAGTGGCCCCCCCAACCAACACCCAACACCCGAAGATCTTTAACCACTTGACAAGCCATAAAATTTGAATCCCGCCACTTGTCAGCCATCTCTACATTAGAGCTCATCCACCAGACCCAAAGGAAAATCAAGTGGTCCCCAAGAGCCATCTCGGCTATTCGTATTGATGAAATTGAACCCCTAACTATTGCGAACATTTCCCCTGCTGAATCAAAAATCCCTCCTCAGAAATCCAATCTGGGTACTATGGGAAACCCCAAAGCTAAACTAGCTACCAAGAGAATTAAAGGAGGGATGGGTAATGCACATGCTAGAGCAATGAACAACCTCTGTGAACTTAAAGCCACCCCAAAAAAGTCTACTTATAGAGCCAACACTATGGAAAAAGGTAAGGATGGTAAAAAAGGTGTGCCGAAGCTGTTGGTAAAGGAGGTTAAAGGGAATAACATAGTAGGAAAATACTCTAAGGGTGATACTATTGTGGAAACCATGATCATGACTTGAGGGGAGACTACCATAAGGAGATTTGGGAGATTGGTGAAAAACAATAAAAAAAGATAGATTATTGAGGACTTGACAAAGGAGGAGTCTGACAACAAGGAGTATAAGGATGAGGAGACCGAGGATGATGAGGATGAAAACTTGGAAGGGTCACTATTTACCCTGGAGGACAACAAGTTACTGAAAGAGACTTTGGCCTCTCACTCTTCACACCCCCTATTCACTGAGCCTGACGAGATTCTGGGAACCATGGATGTTGGGGAGGAGCCCTGTGCTTTGGAGAAGAAGATGGACACACTCAACAAAAGGTTTCGAGGTTTGATCCACTTCACAATGAACTTGGGTCACTTTGTACTAGCACCTTTTCCACTATTATTAAGGATGAGCTGGAGGGAAATAATGCCCAGGAGAACCAAGAATGGGTCGATGATGATGCTATGGACCTCTTGTTCCAAAACTGGAACAATGCCAGTTAGTTGCTTCCTGCGCCGATGTTTTGTTGTTTGGCTGTCTATATGTGATCTTTGTGCTATTAAAGTGCTATCTCTATTCCTTTTTGAATTACTGTTAGCTTTTTAAGACTTGTTCCTTTTTGGCCCTTGTGGCTCTTTGTGTAGGGTACAACACCCTATAAATGTTGCTTATCTTTTCAAAAACTTAGATGGTAATGTGATTTATCAAATATTCTTTACAAGAATATTTAATAAATGTCTTCATGATCTAATCATGTTTTTATGTGATCTAATTAAAACTATCCTAGTTTCTTTTAGATTCAACATTATGATTAAATATGTTATGCTAAATTAAATGCACCTACAATCTAATCAAAGAACATTAAATGCATATAAGAATCTAATCTAACATAACATACGAGATGAATTTGATGATTGTTTATCAAGAAGGAAGCAATGTGGGAGAACATAGAGTATCATGTACTAGCTCAAACACCACTTCTTTATGATTTACACTGTTCATGAGGATTAGACATAGTACCTTCACAGATGCACAAGATTAATAGGTTCTTTAAGAGGTGTACCATCCATTTCTATTTACATGTATGCTCCAGACCCATAAATTTTATCAGTTATATATGGTCCTAACCAATTAGGGTAGAATTTTCCTTTCTTAGCCAGGGCGAAATTGACATTATGTTGATTCTCAAATAACACCAACTCACCTTTAGTAAATGAAAGAGCTATGAAATTATCATTGTAACTGTGTTGCATTCTATTGGAGTAAGCCTAGAGATGTTCAAGAGAATTAATTCATTGTTCATCAAGCATTTCAAGCTAATGCAATCGTTGTTCCTTATAAGCATTTTCATCAGTAAGTCCTTGAAGAGCAACTTGTAGTGAAGGAATCTCATATCTAAGGGAATTATTATATCGACACCATAGAAAAGGTTATAAGGATTATTCCCCATTGATGTTCTAATACTAGTACAATAATCCCATAACAGATATTTCAACTACGTGTACCAATCCTTATTATGTTTACTTATTGTTTTCCTTAATATTTTCTCAATAGTCTTATTAGTTGATTTGAATTGACCATTAGATTGCTGGTAATAGGGCATGGAAAAATGATGTTGGATGTTGAACATTTCTAAGAAAGTTTTCACCTCATTATTATAAAATGGTGTCCTATTGTCTAAAACTAATGTGGAAGGAAGTCCAAAGCAAGCAATAATGTGTTCCACTATGAAACGACATATGACATCGATAGTTGTTGAAAGAAGGGGAATGACTTCTACCCATTTTCTAAAATAATCAGTTGCAATAATGATGAAGTTATGTCTGATGGAAGAATGTGGTGATGTTTTTCTAATAAGATCCAGACCCCACACTGAGAAAGGCCAAATAGGATCTTGGGTATGAATCTCGGAAGTAGGAGCATGAATCAAATTTCTATGCTTTTGATATTTGTGACATTTCTTAATGTATTCAAAGCAATATTTTTACATATTCCTCCAATAGTATCTTATATGAATTAACTTTTGAACTAATGATCTTCCTCTAAAATGTCCTCCACAAGCACCTGTATGAGCTTCTGCAAGTGGTATGGGGATTTCAGATTGTTTTAAGGCATCGTAATAAAATACCATCGAAGGACCTTCTATAAAACACATTAGTGAGGATTATATATCTAGACACAAGTTTTCGAAGGCAAGATCGAATATTCTTAGTTGTAAGCTCAAGAAAGGTACCTTCTTTTAAATAAGTAAATATCGGTGCATACCATTCACTAGATATTTCCATGGTGGTTGATAAAAATTCTTCAACTTTAGATTCTATCAAGATAATTTCATAATTGTATGTACAATGAATGTGAAATATTTTTAAGGATCTTGAGGAGATAACAAGGAAGTCATACTTTCCATTGCATCTGCATGCTAATTATCTTTACGTGGGATGTTACCAATGGTAAATTAATCAAAGCTTTCTAAAAAATTCATTGTGAGATCCTTATATTTTGATAATTTGTCATATTTTTCTTCACACATTTTTTTTATTTGCTGAGTGAATAATAAGAAATCAGCGAGTATCTTAATGTCTCATGTTCCTAGAGTTAAAGCAATACATAATCCAATAATTAACGCTTCATATTTTTTTGTATTGTTTTTGCATAGGAAGTTTAAGCGATAAGAAAATGGAATAGGCATTCCTTCAATCGGGACTATTATAACCCCTACACCAGAGCTAGTTCTACACTTAGAGTCGTTAAAGTATAACTCCCATGTATCTAGTTCAATTAACAACACATTATCATCAGGGAATGAATCATTATTAGGTAATGATAGGGGAGAAGGGGTTTCAACTAATTGGTTGGTCAAGGCTTGTCCTTTAATTTCCCTTTGTGAGACAAACTTAAGGTCAAACTTAGTTAACAACTGAACCAAAAATAAAATAGGGTGGGGGAAATGTCCAGCATAGTCTCCTTCAACCACTCAATAATATCCTAGGAACCCAAATTGGATTAAATATCAACCCCAAAGGGTGAGTCAATTCTCAACAAGGAACACCCATGAGAGGGGTTCTTTAAGCTTTGAGGGGTTCACCACCAAGCAAAAGCTTGGAAAAGAAACTTTAACATTCAAATCACAAAACCTAGTAATGCAAGCCAAATAATGAATGTAAATGATGAAATTAAGCAACAAAAAATTATGATGTATGTACTTGGAAAGTCTGGAAATGTGATGAGGATTCTAGAAATGCAAAAAAGTTGTCAAAATATGATAGGGAGGACTAAGATGCCCTTACTTTTATCTTAGTCTTGCTACAATTTTTTGAGGCAGATGGAAAATCTTCAGATGTCAGAATAGGATCCGAAAGAATCTCTTCAAAAATCCACTTAGAGGACTAAGATGCCCTAGGTGGTGACTTATTCCCACTTTGAATTTCTAAAATATTTGAAGGTGATCCCGGGGTTCAAGGTCTGCACTTCCTTCTTCACCAAGTCTTTAGATCTGAACCTGTAAATAACCTACAAAACAAAGGAAATTTGATTGATTTTTGATGGGGGTTTTCCTTGGTCAAACCCCATGTTTGGTAAGTAAACCTTGATTAAAATACATAAATCTAAAAATGGAAATGTGTGTGTGCCCTAACATTAAGTTTTTCTAAGATTATGTAAGCTAGAACATGGATAAACCCTATTCAAATGTGTTTGAATAGAATTCCTAAGATGCAAATTAAAATGAACTACAAAGGAGATATCAAATCACCCTAATAAGCTATAAGAATGAAATTTACCTTCCTTAGGGGCAAGTGCACCAAGATGGTTCCCAAAAAGGGGACTTAAGTGGACAAATGTTTTCTGAAATTAGGAAATAATGACCTTGGACGTGAAATTGAGGATTGTTACACTAATTTTTCTGAGATGGAACGAAAACAAGGATCGAAGTGCTTTGAGTCTACATTCTAAACTATTAATTTATTTTTAAAATGGTCGAGATTAAGGGGTTCAAAAGAGGGACGTACATAAATTGGTGTTGTTTTTTTTAGAAAAATATAACATAGAACCTCTTGTATGACCCTCGTACAGTGAATTTTTTTTTAGAATTTTTAAAATCGCATTAATCATAAGTTAGATAACAATATGTAGTTGATGCATGATTTTTCTGATAATTTTTTAATGAATATTTGATTTTTTACTAATTTTTGAAGTGGACACTTCTTGAAAAACAAAAACAAATTCCATGCTACCCCTACAAATTTTGGAAACTAATTGAATTTATTTTTATTTTATTTTTTAAAATTGTAGAATGGAGTCTAGTTTCTAAAAATGTAATTTATTTGAAAATTCGATGAACGAAAAAAATACCAAACACTATTTTTTGAAAAAAAAGAGACATACAAACAAAATAAATTATGGATGAAAGGCTTAACATTGTCAAAAAGTGAAAAAATTACATCGTTGGATAGTTAAGAGAGAACCCAATGTTACCCATGTGTTTGATTTTTTCGATATTGAACCACATGCAATCCTGATGGTGAGCACAAACTTGATTATGTGAAATATTGTAGATTTTGTAAAAACACGTCTTTGGTCATTGGGAATTCCCTCCAAGCTTTTGGGTTGGTATTCCAAGGGAAATACCAATCCTAAGGCTTGGGAATTCCCAAAGTAAGATATAACGTGAGCACGCTATAACGCGATCGCGTTATATCTCAATTTAGACATGATTTTTTGCTTTTGCAACAGACATGTCAAGTAGGACATAACACGAGTGCATTAGAACAAGCTAATATTATGTCCTCTTTTATGTTAAATTCCAGTCTATTGAATGTATGCTAATATATTTGTATGTTTGTATGTACATGTATGCTTGTCTGGCATGTATGTAGCATGTATGCATGCTTGTATGTATGTGCATATGCCTGTATATATCAATGCATGTATATTGTATGTATGCATGTATGTATGTAAGATTGTATCTACACATGTATGTATGCATGCTTGTATGGATGTAGGATTGTATGTACATATGTATTATGCTTTTATGTATGTAAGTATGTATGTATTTATGAGGGAGGGATAATTTAGAGAGAGAGAGAGAGTCTGGAGAGAGGGAGAGGGGATGGAAGTGAGAGTTTAAGAGAGAGTGAGTGGGAGAGAAGGGGTTGGAGTGAGAGGGAATTAGCTAGGTAGGGGTGGAGGGATAGAGGGAAGGAGAGAGAGGGGGGGTGGGAGAGAGATAATTGAGAGAGAGGGAGAGAGAGAGAGAGAGAGAGAGAGAGGGGAGAGAGAGATAAGAAGAGAAAGAGATAGTTATGTAGGTAGGGTGCCAAAGGGAGAGACTTGAGAGTGTGAGGGGATGAGAGGGAGAGACTTTAGAGATAGGTAGTCAGAGGGAGTGTGAGAGAGAGGGAGTGGGAGAGAGAGGGACTGTGAGTGAGAGACCTGAGAGAGGGAGAGGGTGTGGGAGGGAGTGACCTGATAGAGGTAGAGAAAGAGGGTGGTGGAGTGAGAGGGACTTGTCCAGGTAGGGTGGGATGGATAGATAGAGAGAGAAATACCTAGGTAGGTTGGCAGAGGGAGAGAACTGAGAGTTAGAGGGGGTGGGAGGGAGAGACATGAGAGAGATGGAGAGAAAGGGAGTGGGAGAGAGTGGGAGGGATATAGAGAGAGATGGATAGAGGGAGCAAGAGAGGGTGGTAGGGATTGATTGAATGAGAGGTATGCAGAAAGAGGGAGAGGGTAGGAGTGAGGCAGGGGGGGAGAGGTCAGATGTAGAGATAGAGAGAAATTGATAGGGGTTGAGGGATTAGGGTGGAGGACCTATAGGGTTTATGGTTTCTAGGGTATTAAGGTTTAAGGTTTGAGGGTTGAGGGAAAGGGTCAATGGTAGAGGGTATTTGGTTGAGCGTATAGGGTAGAAGGTTTAAGGTTGAAGAGTTTAGGGTTAAGGGTTTACTTGGTTGAGGGTAGAGGGTTTAGGGTATAGGTTTGAGGGTATATGGTTGAAGGATTAGGTACATGGTCCAATGTAAAGGGTAGAGAGTATAGGGGCTGAGGGTTTAGGGTTTAAGGATTGAGGGTTGAGGGATTAAGGGTTGAGGGTTGAGAATTGAGTGTTGAGGGTTTAATGTAAAGGGTAGAGGGTAGAGGGTAGAGGGTTTAAGGGTTGAGGGTTTAAGTGTTGAGGGTTGAGGGTTGAGGGTTGAGGGTCCAATGTATAGGGTGGAGGTTATAGGGGATGAGGGATTAATGGTTGAGGGTTTAGGGATTAGGGTAGAGAGTTTTCTTGGATTTAAGGGTGTAAGGGTTGAGGGTTGAGGGATTAGGGTTGAGGGTTGAGGGATTAGGGTTTAGGGTTGATGGTATTGTGTTGAGGGTTGAGGGTAGATGGTAGAGGGTAGAGGGTTTAAGAGTTTAGGGTATAAGGGTTGAGGGTTGAGGGTTGAGGGTTTAGGGTTGAGTGTTTAAGGGTTTAAGGGTTGAGGGATTAGGGTAGAAAGTTTACTAAGTGGGTTTAAGGGTTGCGGGATTAGGGTCGAGGGTAGAGGGTAGAGGATTGAGGGTAGAGGGTAGAGGATTTAAGGGTTGAGGGTTGAGGGTTGAGGGTTGAGGGATTAAGATGTTATAGGGTAGAGGATATAGGGGTTGAGGGAATAGGGTTTAATGGTTTATGGATTAAGAGGGTATAAGGGTTGAGGGATTAGGGCTTGAGGGTTGAGGGTTGAGGGTTGAGGGTTGAGGGATTAAGAGGGCATAGGGGTTGAGGTATTAGGGTATAAGGTTTGAGGGTTGAGGGTTGAGGGATTAAGAGGGTATAGGGGTTGAGGGATTAGATTTTAAGGTTTAAGGCTTGAGGGTTGAGGGATTAAGAGGGTATAGGGGTTGAGGGATTAGGGTGTAAGGGTTGAGGGTTTAGGGTTGAGGGATTAAGAGGGTATAGGGGTTGAGGGATTAGGGTGTAAGGGTTGAGGGTTGAGGGTTGAGGGATTAAGAGGGTATAGGGGTTGAAGGATTAGGGTTTAAGGGTTGAGGGTTGAGGGTTGAGGGTTGAGGGATGAGGGATTAGGGTTTAAGGGTTGAGGGTTGAGGGATTATGAGGTTATACGGGTTTAGGGATTAGGGTTTAAGGGTTGAGGGTTGAGGGATTATGAGGTATAGGGGTTAAGGGATTAGGGTTTAATGATTGAGGTTTGAGGGATTAAGAGGGTATAGGGGTTGAGGGATTAGGGTTTAAGGGTTGAAGGTTGAGGGATTAAGAGGGTATAGGGGTTGAGGGATTAGGGTTTAATGGTTGAGGGCTGAGGTTGAGGGATTAAGAGGGCATAGGGGTTGAGGGATTAGGGTAAGAGTTGAGGGCTAAGGGTTGAGAGATTAAGAGGGTATAGGGGTTGAGGGATTAGGGTTTAAGGCTGAGGGTTGAGGGCTTCTAAGGGTGAGGCTGAGGGATTAGGGTTTAAGGGTTGAGGGTTGAGGGTTGAGGGATTAAGAGGGTATATGGTTTTAGAGATTAGGGTTTAAGGGTTCAGGGTTAAGGGTAAAGGGTTGAGGGTTGAGGGATTAAGAGGATAGAGGGGTTGAGGGATTAGGGTTTAAGGGTTGAGGGTTGAGGGATTAAGAGGGTATATGGGTTGAAGGATTAGGGTTTAAGGGTTAAGGATTGAGGGATTAAGAGGGTATAGGGGTTGAGGGATTAGGGTTTAAGGGTTGAGGGTTGAGGGTTGAGGGTTGAGGGTTGAGGGTTGAGGATTAAGAGGGTATAGGGGTTGAGGGTTGAGGGTTTAAGGGTTGACGATTGAGGGATTAAGAGGGTATAGGGGTTGAGGGATTAGGGTTTAAGGGTTGAGGGTTGAGGGATTAAGAGGGTATAGGGGTTGAGGGACTAGGGTTTAAGGGTTGAGGGTTGAAGGATTAAGAGGGTATATGGGTTGGGGTATTATGGTTTAAGGGTTGAGGGTTGAGGGTTGAGGGATTAATGGGCTATAGGGGTTGAGGTATTAGGGTTTAATGGTTGAGGGTTGGGGGTTGAGGGTTGAGGGTTGAGGGTTGAGGGTTGAGGGATTAAGAGAGTATATGGGTTGAAGGATTAGGGTTTAACGGTTGATGGTTGAGGGTTGAGTGATTAAGAGGCTATAGGGGTTGCGGGATTAGGGTTAAATATTTACCCTCTATCCTTTATCTCTCTCCCAGTACATCTCTCCCTCTACCCTCTATCTCTCTCCTAGTCTGTCTCTCCCTCCCTCTCTATATCCATCTCTCCCACTATCTCCATCTATCCTCTATCTCTTAACCATTTAAACCCTTAACCCTTAAACCCTTAAATCTAACCCTCTACCCTCTATCTCTCTCCTAGTCTGTCTTTCCCTCCCTCTCTATATCTATCTCTCCCACTATCTCTTTCTCCCCCTCTCCATCTCCCTCCTTCTCTCCCTCTCTCTCCCTCTTTGTCTCCCAATCTCTCTTTCTCCCACTCTCCCCCTCTCTCCCTCCCACTCTATCTCCATCTCTCCCACTATCTCTTTCTCTTCCTGTCCCTATCCCTCCCTCTTTCTGTCTCTATCCCTCTTTCTCTCCCACTCTCTCTTTCTCCCACTCTCTCTTTTTCTCCCACTCTCCCTCTACCTCTCTCTCTCTCACACACACACACTCACCTCTATCTTCTCTACTATAATGGTACAAGGGAGAGATATAGAATTAGGATAGAGGGTATAGACAAAGAGGGAGAAAAGAAATATATTTAAAAAAACCATATTTCATATAACGCGTGCACGTTTTGAAGAAGTAGAGATGTTATCATTTTATAAATAAATAACATGCTCATGTTATAACACGAGGACATTTTTTTGTCCACTAAAAATGGTAAAAAACCTCAATATACCCATGATGTCAAGGCCCAAAGTTTGCATATGCTCTTGGTTTTGCGTGTGCTCCGACAAAAAGTAGCTTTTTGATGATGTTGTCAAGTGTGCAAGCATGTTTTTCACATTCCACCACCTTTTCCATGATATTTCTACCACCTTTACATGAAATAGCAGAGTTTCCATGTTGACAGACATATAATATCATTTCAAGTTTGAATTCCATTGAAAACTGATATACAATTGAAGTATGGAGGGGAACAAGCTTTTGAAAACGTCAAATTGTTTTGGAGTTTGAAGAAAGAAGAAGCTAAGGCTACATAATTGGGTTGAAATCATCCATTTGAAAGTCTGGTTTTTTAGGTATGTGAAGTCTTTGCACATTTTCTTTTATTCTATTATGGCTTGCTTTCATTTTTGTTATTTTGCATATTCCATTTTGATCATTGTTTGTTTGTCATTATAACCTTAGGTTTTCAATGCACATTTTAAATTACACAATTATATACACTTGCCAATTACCATTTTCAGCCTAATGCAGAGCATCTATCAGGGTCCAAAAATGATCAAGGGTAATTCTCACCCTAACTTAAATTGAAGAAGATCAACCAACAAAATCAGTCATCTTTTCATCAAAATCCTTCAATTTCACATGATTTCATATTTCCACAAAACATTAGAACTTGGCTTCAACTCTTTGTCAGACTCAAAAATAGATTGACCATCATAAAATTGATTGTAACATAGGATAAACCTGATTAGTAATTGAGAACCATTCAGTTCGTTCATGATTCACTAATTCAAGAACTCAATGTTGCAACTTACATGGAAAAATAACAACAAATCATGGAAGGTAACTACCAACCTTTATCCAGACATCCAAGACACTATAATCAGCATGTTATTGATTGAGATAAACCAAATATGCATTCCAAATATCTCACCAAAATTCATCCTTTTAGCATGCTTCCCCTAATAGTATTCCAAACCCATGGTGCAGGGGCACCTACAACCATGTTTCAAAATCTACTTTGGTGATAATTTGTCTTAAGGTCTTTGGGTGAGTTCAAGAGTTTTTAGATGCTTTGTCATATCTTTTATTGAAAATAAGGTCTAACTAGACCAATATTTCATGTATTTAGGGATTTTGTGAGTTTGGTGATCAAATGTGCAAGTATACACTCTTGCTTCAGAAAATTGTCAATTTTGCCATATAATCTTTGAAGGAAAATTATTCAAATTGTAAATGGAAGTGCAAGACAAGAGTCTAGAATTTGTATTAGGGATGAAATAAAGGTGTTTGAGTGGTCCTAGGTGTCTTGGACAACAAAGTTGCATAATGTTCCTTATTTAGCAAAAGTTGTCAATGTTAGCAATTTTTAAGACAAATGAAGGTTGGTTATGGACATGGATCAGTTGTAGAAGGGCCTAAAATTGTATTTAAAAACTTGGTATGGCCTCGTTCAAGAGGTTGGTGGAGTTTGAATAAGAAATAAACTTGCATTTACACTATTTTTTTGAAGATCTCACTACTTTTTGTGTGTTTGTAGACCTTGTACAGGTTGTACATACTTAGTAATGGTGTGAAATATATATTATTCCATAAATTATTTTTCCTACTTTCATTTGGCTCCCTTTGAAGAGTTTCTCATTGAACTTTGTGCTTGAAATTCATAAATTTCTAGAAACCGGGTTCTTGGACAGTCAAGGGTTTGAGGGCAATTTAATGTCTTAGATGGCATCCCACCTATTGTGATCTTTGTGACTTAGTGGGGTGACCATGTAGGATGTAATTAGTATTTTATTAGGAGTAGAGAAGAACAAGTTTAAATTTTCCTCATGAATGATGCCGGTTTAAGGGGAAATACCCTATTTTCTCATAGAAAACAATGGTGCAGACCTAAGAAAGAGGGGTGCAACATTTCCAGAGGGAAGATGAGGGTTCATTAAGCTTGGGGGGACCTATACAGAGGTTTCTAGGAAATTGGTTTGAATTGGGAAGTTGTGGAAGGTAGAGTTCTAGTAAGGAGGCCTAAAAACCCTTGTTTCCTAAGTTCTAGAGAGGGTTTTGAAATTTGTTGATGGAATGAGTACTTGGGGTCCTCAAAAATTTGATAATTGTTAGTTTTGAAACCTTAGACAAGAATTTTTTTGCTCTTGGATTCTTGGTGGTGGGTTCTTGAGGGGGTCCCTTTGTAAAATTGGCTAATTTGGGCCCTAAAACTGTGAAATTTGTCATTTTGAGGAAAGTGTCTTAAAAGAGTAATATGTGGATTTTTTATATGTCTCATAACATTGAAATGGATATCTAGATCAATCATTTGTTTGACAGGTGTTTTTGGAGGTTTGTGAGAAAAATCCCTAAAATTGGTTTGTGAAGCCTAGAAGGCAATTTTGGGTCAAAAGTGGCTTTTAGAAGTTTGTTTGATCTTCTTTTTGTAGGTGGTTGAATGTCAAGATGCTGAAATATTGAGGGTGTTGACACTCGTTTCTTGCATCAAATTTAAATTTGGAGTCATAATGAAGAGTCATGGTTGATAGGTAACCCTGTTGTCTTGTTGAGTTAATTGAAGGTTCATTGTCTTGGTTGGCATATTTGAGAGAAGTTGTGTCAATTTGTATCTAGGGTTCCAACCACCCTCAATCAACCCGGTTCTAGGCACACACCATACATTAGAACCAGGGGTGACCTCTTTGGACTTCCAATAAGCCTACCTAGCAAAAGGCTTCCCAATTACCCCAAATTTGCAAAGGAAGTACCTTTTAAAGGTGAGGTTTCTACTCTAACACCAAGATACGTCTTCAGTTCATATATTTTTTTGGTTGATGGATGATACTAACATTGCACCATATGAGGAATATTTTACACTAACAATATCGAGTGAGGTACACTCTTTCCTTAGCTCAAATGCAGGTTCATGAATTATCGATACATGAAAGATGGCATGCTTGTGTTCATGTATAATGAAAGCCTGCAATGATTGTGAGTCAAGGGAGTGGGTTGAAAAATGGTTGAAAAGTTATCTTATCCCACTTCACATGTATCGCCCTTTGACGACATTGGAATTGACACAGATGGAATCATTGGTTGACTTTGACCACGTATCAAATCTAGTTCAACCAGGTGATATATCTACTTGCTTATTTGTTGAAATTCCATATCGTTATCCTACTTTGTACTATATTCATAATGTTGACTAATTTCAAGAGTGTTGTTGCACATATAAATGCATGTTTATGTAGTTATTGTAGATGAAGACAATGAAGAGGGAACATACTATTACTTATGTTGTTGTGTTGAGGCTAAAAATAAATTGGAGGCCCTAGTTATAGATGGAGAAAACATCGAATACCCTACCAGCTCAATTGTGGTTACTAGAACATGGCTTATAAGGTACCCATATTCGAGTGTTAAACATTGGTTGTTTCAAGACTTTGACACACATCATAAGATTCTTCATTACTCGAACCTTGTCGTGGCATCCAATGTTCATTTGACCAAATATTGGGGTAGACCTTTGAACAAGACCTTGTGGAAGGTTCGTGAGTCAGACTATGAGGCAATACTTGACACATTAAAGAGTAGAGTAGACCTAGATGGTTTGTTGGATTATTTTGTAAGTATATGCACACTGGTTCTTATTAATTTATACTTTTATGCACATTAATTTTTTTGATTCTAGTGCTATCATCTTATTTTACTTTTTCTATTTGTAAGTAACCTACTAAATAGTGATTGGTGTCCCCTTGCAAAAAAAGTAGATATATGAGCCATCCAAGAGAATGTCAACCAAAAAATCAACGCAACATCCTTATTTTGATGATCTTAATAAATCTCAATCATGATTTTAAGCCATTAGAAAATTATGTGCAAAGCTTGGTGAGGGAATTTCAAGTTATTCATTAGAAGTTAACCTTATCATGAGCAGCTATGATGTAGACATAATAAGAGCATCTAAAATTTCAACTTACTCTATTCATAAGAGGTGTTGTGTGAATAGGTATATTGGAATTCACAGTGAAGATATATGAGCAAGAATGACTAAGTTGTGATACCTTCATTCCTATTTGTTGGTGCCTTCCATCTATTTTTATTTCATTTCCATTTTGGATGCTTTATTTTTCTCTTTTACTTTGCGTATTAGTAAGTAAACTACTAAAAATTGATTGATCTCTTGTTGCAAAAAATGCTGATTTATGAGCCATCGAAGAGAATCTCAGCCAAAAAAGCAATGAAACATCCTTATTTTGACGATCTTGAAAAATCTCAATTCCAATTTCAAGCTATTATATAAGAGTGTGTGAAGCTTAGTGAGGGAATCTCAAGTTACTCAATTGAAGTTAACCTCATAATGAGCACCTATGATATAGACATTTAAAGAGAATCTTGAATGTATGAGTGACATTGTAAAATATCTATGAGAAAAAAGTACCTAAGGCATTATAATGAGATTTACTCAGATACTATAATTTTGGAGTTCATGTTTGGTGCAGTAGCACCTTGTTCTGTAAATGCCTTCAATAGGAAAATTTGCAAAATTTGAATTTTGAAATGTAAACAATGTGAAAAAGGTCATGTAAAGGTCATATTTAATGTATTCAAAGTCTCATAGAGGTCATTAGGTGATTAGATAAGTGATATAAAGCATGTAAGGTTGATCAAAACATAGATCTTTTGTATTCTTGAATATTTACAATCAATAAAGTCCCTATTTTAGTGATTTTATGAGTTTTTCTAGTTGTTCATTAACTAGTATGGCCTGCACAATAGTTTAAGGACTTGAATCTTGTTGTTTAAGGTAGAATAGTGAATTATATTTCATTTGAATCTATTTAGGAGGGTATCCATTGAGTTTATCATTAGTTTGAACTGATCTCAACTCGGTATGTAAACCAATAATGACTACTCCTCTGAATTTGATAGTTTAGATCAGTGGAGTAAGTTAGTATTAGGATGTTTTAGTTGTGTGTGTGTTTATTTGTGTAGGGGATTTCAAGAAACAAAGGTGGAGTTGTTGCTAAAGGGTTTTATGATGAATTTTCAAGTGAAAAGTTTGGCTCCAAGTGGTGTTTTGAGGATAACTTCTCAAATGAATTCACAAAAAATGACTGATCTAGATAGCTATTATTGAGTTACAACACATACTTCAAAATCAATAGTGACTTTCTTGGAACATGTGCATCAAAAATGACATTCACTATCCTCATTAGGCTAACTAGGCCTAATTTACAAAGGGACATACCTTTAAACATTCAACAACCCCCTTAACTTGTTGGGGCAGAAATTATCATGTATCCAAACCCTTAGATCCGTAATTTGTCTCAAGACAAACTCACTCCACCATGCCAAAACAAAACCCTGATTTAATGCTAGTAAAAGGAGGGTTTATTGAAAGGAATGGTTCCACACCTTACCAAAACATTCCACCACCTCAGAACTTCTTAAAATCACTTGTTAAAACTCAAAATACAATCACCCAACCTCTACATGCAATATTTTATCAAACCCTAGGGTGAAACCTCATTTTTCATGCCCTTTTCCATCAAAATCTACAAGGGCAGCAACAAAAACCCCATAAAACTTATTCCATTTCACTTAGAAACTTCTCATCTGATCCTACAAGATCGTGTTGGGCCCCTCTACAAAAACCTCTCTTGGTTTTGGCTATCTCGGAGTGGTTTTCCCCTAGAGACAAATTTTCACTTGATGGAAAAAGCATCAAATGCAAGCAGTGCAAAGTTGCAAAGTGGTGCAACTTTTGTTCTGTAACTTGTGTGACCAAGCGAACTATTCCAACACATCTGAATAGTTATTTATAGGCTGGGCATGGTCCTCTTTCGCACCCAAAAACGCAAAATCGCTCTGAGGTACATTCAACCATATCGATCCCTTAAGGGTCCAAAGTGCTAAATGGATGCAAACTTTAGCATGTTATTAGTCAGATACTGTGATGCTTAGAAAATTCTCATCTAATCTTATAGGATCACATTGGGTCCCTTTACAAAAACCTCTCTCAATTTTTGCTATCTCGTAGTGGTTTTCCTGTGGCGGAAAATTTTCACTTGATGGAAAAAGTGTCAAATGCAAGTAGTGCAAAATTGCAAAGTGGTGCAACTTTCCCTCTACAACTTGTGCGACCAAGCGGACTATTCCAATGCATATGAATAGGTATGTTTATTCTAGGAATGGTCCTCTTTCACACCCAAACATGCAAAATCGCTTCGAGCTACGTTCAACCGGATTGATCCCTTAAGGGTCCAAAGTGCAAAATGGCT
Source organism: Sequoiadendron giganteum (assembly GCA_007115665.2). Lineage (NCBI taxonomy): Eukaryota > Viridiplantae > Streptophyta > Pinopsida > Cupressales > Cupressaceae > Sequoiadendron > Sequoiadendron giganteum. The sequence goes on from CM021104.1 coordinate 218,561,016, forward strand.
GCAAACTTTAGCATGCTATTATTCAGATACCATGATGCTTAGAAACTTCTTGTCTAATCTTATACGACTCTGTTTGGCCCTTGTACAAAAACCTCTCTTGGTTTTGGCTATCTCAGAGTGGTTTTCTCATGGCCATGGATTTTCACTTGATGGAAAAAGCGTCAAATGCAAACAAACTGTTCAAACACATCTGAATAAGTATTTTTACACTAGGCATGGTCCTCTTTCACATCGAAACACATGGAATCGATCTAAGGTACATTCAATCAGATCGATCCCTTAAGGGTCCAAAGTGCTAAATGGTTGCAAATTTCAGCATGCTATTACTCAGATACTATGATGGTTAGAAACTTCTCATTTGATTCTATAGGATTGTGTTTGGCCCCTCTACAAAAATATCGGTTTTGGCTATCTCAGAGTGGTTATCTCGTCGTGGTGGATTTTCATTTGATGGAAAAAGTGTCAAATTCAAGTTGTGCAAAGTTGCAAAGTGGTGCAACTTTCGCTCTGCAACTCATGTGACCAAGTGGACTGTTGCAATGCATCTAAATAGGTATGTTTACACTAGGCATGACCCTCTTTCACACCCAAACATGCGGAATCGCTCTGAGCTACGTTCAACCAAATCGATCCCTTAAGGGTCCAAAGTGCAAAATGGCTGCAAACTTCAGCATCCTATTATTTAGATACTGTGATGCTTAGAAACTTCTTGTCTGATCCTATAGGATCACGTTGGGCCCCTCTATAAAAAACTCTCTCGGTTTTGGCTATCTTAAAGTAATTTTCTTGTGGTGGCGGATTTTCACTTGATGGAAAAAGCATCAAATGCAAGCAGTGTAAAGTTGCAAAGTGGTGCAACTTTCATTTTGCAACTCGTGTGACCAAGTAGACTATTCCAACGAATCCAAATAGATATGTTTACGCTATGCATGGTCCTCTTTCACACCCAAACATGCGAAATCGCTCCGAGTTATGTTCAAGCAGATCGATCACTTTAGGGTCCAAAGTGCTAAACTTCAACATGTTATTACTCGGCTACCGTGATTCTTAGAAACTTCTTGTCTGATCCTACAGGATTGCGTTGGGCCCCTCTACAAAAACCTCTCTTAGTTTTGGCTATCTCATAGTGTTTTTCCTGTGGTAGCATATTTTCACTTGATGGAAAAAGTGTAAAATAGAAGCAGTGTAAAGTTGCAAAGTGTTGCAACTTTCATTTTGCAATTCGTGTGACCAAACTAACTGCTCGAATGCATCCCGATAGGTAGGTTTGCGCTAGGCATGGTCCTCTTTCGTACCCAAACACGTGGAATTGATCTAATTTGCACTCAACTGGATTGATCCCTTGTAATGACATGCAAAACAATGGAAAAGAGAAACATACAAATGATGGTTGAGAAGTCCAAGTATTCCACACAAAAAGTGTATGATCATTGGTGCAGAGAACCTTGTTCCTCCATTTGATGAAGAAGGTCTAGTTCAGTGGTTTTAGTGATTATCTGATGGTTAATAGGTTGGTCAATAGGTTTGTGGATATTTTGAGCATGATTTGTCTTGAATAAAGTCAATTAAGACCATTAGGTATGTTTTAGGGTGAATTTTGGGTCTAGTGATAAAAAATGTGAAAATTTCAATCTTGCACTAGAAGTTGTCTTTATAGCCTTTGAAGGAAAATTTGTGAATTTGTATATGAGTGTGAAAGAATAGAGTTTTGTTGATGTAAGAAGGCTATTTCTAAGCCATTTTTGTGGGTTTATAGGTCATTAGTTGTAGTCATTAGGTTGGAGGAGTCTAAAGTTGCAAATTTGTAAGTTACATAAAGCAACAAATTTGAAATGCAACGGTTACTTGTTTTGAAAGTTGGTTTTTAGTTAGTTGATGGCATGGATCAATTAGAGAAGGGTTTAAAATACTATGAAAATCCTTGAGAGGCTCTAATGGAGGTTTTTGTTGAACTTTTGGAGAAGATCTAATAAGAATTAGTCACATTGTTCTCTATTTTTCAGATTTTTGATACAAACTTGTTGATCCCGTACTTGGTACGACCTGTAGCTTTCCTCTATGGTACCAAGGCTGACATGGATTGAAAGAGGGCCAAGTTGGATTTATTTTTGTGGTGTTTTGGTGCAAAAACATAAAGGAATAGGATATTTCTTATCATTTTTTTGCAAGTGGTCTGAATCCCTCAAAAACCAAGGTTTTGAGTGAAATTCCCTCATATCTTCCATCTCCACGATGTGCTGAGGCTAGATCTAGGTGGAATGGAAGAGTAACATTTATATATTAATTCCATGTTGGTTTTAGAGAATGGATTCAAGGTGGGAGAGATATCTTTGGCATTCTAGGCCTGACATCTCTATGTGGCAGGCCTTATTTTGTGTAAAGTTTGATTTTTGATTGTTTTCATAAGTGTTTTGTGAGAAGGGTGCTTGGGAGCATTTGATTTGTGTTGGAATTTTTTGTAAGAACTTGTTTGTGTCTGAGGTGTGTTGGGGTGAGCCAATGTACTTGACTCCTTGTGTGGAGTAGCCTAATTAGGCCTACCTTGTAGCATTCTATTTTGGCCTATCATGGATTTGTCTTTTATTGTCAAGACATGGGCCTTTGAGGACTTGTGGGAATTGGTATAAGATGCCTAGCACCTATGTCCTTGGTCTGGTTAATGCATTTTGATTGGTTCTTGTGTTGACTGTCTTAGTTGGTTAGGCTCTAAGGAATAAGAGGCCTAGTTTGGAAGCGATAGGTCAGAGGTGGTTCCCAAGCATAAGGTGAGTTGTGTTGAGTTGGGTTGGTCATGTTGGGAGGTTTTCAAGTCTGCTCCAAGTTCTGGTCATGTATGGTTTGATAGATTCCATGGTTGGGTAGTTGAGTTACCCTATTGAGTCAAGTGAATGTTGGAGTCTTAGTGGGCATATTTGAGAGAAGCTATGTCAAATCACAACTTGGCTGAGACACTCTGCATCACCAATGGTGCTTTGCAATTCAAAGAGTGATTGAGAGCATGTTGCTTTGTTAAATAGACCTATTCGGGGGTCTAGGAAAACATTGAGTCCATTTCTTATTTGTATTATAAATTATAACTTGCTTTCTCTCGAGTCCATTTCGTATACAAAAAATAATATTGCAAAAAGTTGACATATAAATCTTTCGATGGTGACGCATCAAGAACATATTGGAATATTTTTATGAATCATTTCATGGAATACCAATTGAAAACATGTTTTTTTCTTTTAGATAAAGTTGTTTAGCATCAATCAGTTAATATTCAAGACAAACCATGAAGGACAACAATGATCAATGCTATGGCTAACCAATTAATAATTATACACATGAATAATTCAAGCATGTACATGTCAATAAGGGAAGCACAAGTACTCAAAAACACGTAAGCCTCAAGAACTATACACACGAATACATAGTATACACAAATTAATACAAAGTATATGCACAAAAACAAGGTATACGCATGAAAACACGTAAGCTAGAAAGTATACATTGGAACAGAAGTAAGTCAGAAAGTATACATGTAAGTTGTAAAGTATACACTTGAATACACGTAACACATATCTATTGAACCATCAATTTAGAATGCAAATATGGACACCATCGATAAAAAATATTTATATTAACCAAATAGCCATGTAGGCATAGATCAATATATGTCGATATAAGTATGAAATATATGTACAAAATAGCCATATAGGCTTAGGAGAATGCCATATAGGCATACAATGTCAAATATGTCCATTACAAAATATGTACAAAACTACCATGTAGGCATACAACAAAGGGATCTGGAATCAAAAGTCATTTCTCTCCATGCTCTGGAAATAAAATATTTCCCTTTGCTTTTCGATCGGATAGCGATAGGTCTGTCACTCATTTTTGCGATACTTGAGGAGTGCTCCCACTGCTCCTCCTAGTGTTTAGTTCATGGTGAAGTTTTAACTGTTACAATAATAAGTAAAGACATGAATATATAGAAATTATATTATAAAAATTGATATATTTGACAAATTAATCACTTACCTCCATCTCATGATCTCTCTCCACAAGGGATATATTCTCACACCCATGCTTAGGTATGCTCAAGCCCTGTATAAACCATACAAATAGAAATTAAACCATGTGAATCAATAATGGTTTGATTTTTCACTAACTAACATCTATAACAACGAATTTAAATTAAAATTTACTAATTTGCTTCATACCTCCCCTGTCAGAGCCATTGATGATTGTATAGCAGATGACACACCAATTTCCATTTCCCTCATCACATTCAGAGGTGTTTCGGCTTGCAACATCTACAAATAAAATAACAAATTATTCAACGTAATTAACGATGTGCATATAAACTACACAAATATATTAAGTACAATTCATTAGTTAAACTCTTTATTCTATTACCTCCGTGTAGGTTTGATTAAATTAACCACCACTGGGAAGTGTTCCATCGAAACCTCCAATATTAGTTTGTTCAACATCCAAAATCACATATTAAATTACCATTCGTAAAACAATGCTATTAACATGCAATAAATTTATAATCGTTTACTAGTTACATACCCAAGAGATAGGTGTACTATAGAAATAAATAGGTGGGGGCCGGTGTATCCAGTCTCAACACTCTAACCCTGTAATTTTATTAAAATCATAAAATTTTTTTAGTTAATCTTGCATTTCAAAATCAAAATTTAATAAATTGAATTCAATGAACATGCTAACTTTTACTTGAATATCAATGCCATATGCCTCATGCAAAATTTTAGCTGCCCTCTCCATCTCCTTAGTTGTAAATGGATCCTACGTAGCAGCCTCCTGAGTGTCAGTGGGGTCATATAAACAAGTCGCTCCGCAATATTGACACACATGGGTTCGAAGGCCACTACTCGAAGACTCCCCTGGATGGCGCTATAGAATAGGGCTAGTATGATGGATGACCATCTGGGTCAAAGTGTTGATGGCCTATAATGTCTCTACATCAACACTTTCCTTCACGATGGAAGGCATAGCAAAATTCTCATGAGGTGGCCTAGTGAGAGCTCATCTACCTTGTTGTGTAGGATCGGGCTATGCACCGGGTCTATCCTGAGCTGACCCCCCACCTCTCCCATGGAAATCCCTCATATCCAAATTATTTGGGATTTTGTTCAATATGAACTCACTGTATAGTTTCCTAAGGAAATATTGTTGGAGTTCGCAATTGTTCCACGGTGGGTAATCAAAGACCATGTACCACCTATCATAAAACTGGTCCCTAATTTGTTGGTGGTGACATGAATGGATAGGAAACCTCTTTGCATTGAGGGTAAGATTTTGATTTGTGCATGGGTCGGTGAATAATGAGCACAAAGCACCTTTTGTAATTTTTAAATCCTTTACATCTTTATATGATATTTTATTTGCATAATAATCCCTAGTCGCTTGCCTCCTATCTTTCCATCCAATTATTTTTTTGCTAATTGAATCTACATTTGTTAACACATCTTTCAATGAATTTTCTAGGGTCATTCTTTCTGTGGTTGAACCATTTGGATTACTCAACTTATTGATCAAATCCACAATTTTCTTTTTGTTGTTCTCAATTTCACTCATTAAATTTTGTTGGGTGCCAAGAGGGGTTGAGTGATTGGTGGAGGAGGTTATTATTGTGGTTGATTTTGATTTTGAGGATTTGATTGGTCTTCCTATTGCGGATCTTGAGGGTTTGTAGGTTGATTTGCATCTCCTAAAAATTCAAACAAATATATATCAAATTCAACCTAAAACTAGCTAATTCAAAACAAAAGGCACACAATCCTTACCTCTCACACCTCCTCCTCGTCATGGTGCCATCGTTACGAAGAAATAGCAATTGTTGGTGATTTTTTTTGCTGAATGGCTCCTCCTAGAATGCACGCGTAAAAATTGGGGGTTTTGGCCGCAACTAGAAGAAAAAAATAGTTGAAATGAAAATGACAACATTTCTTTTTCTTTTTTGCTTTTAACAAGTAATAACGCGAGCACATTATAACATGATTGCGTTATGAATTTTAAAAAGTTTTTTTTGAATGTGGCCATGAAATGGCTACCCATTTCCATGCACCCGCCCTTAGGAAAAAAATAGAAAAATAATGGAAGATGGAATCAATCAAGAAACAAGTCCTTAGGCTTGGAAGTATGGCTAGTTGCATCACAAACCTAGAATCTCTCATGATCCTCCATAGGCATCCATCATTAGTCTTTGGAAATGCTAAATATTGACTTGAAAATGGACTTGAAAAATCTACAAAAACATAATGGAAGGTTTCTCCCAAACTTCAATCCCTTGCTTCTTGAAACTCTCCTTTGACTTGCTTACTTATTTTATCTTCAAAAATTACTTGCTTAGTTGAAAATGGGGTGTGAGTCTTACATTTATAGGCATTCTCATCTAATAACCCAGTTATTCGATCCCAAACGTCGACAAAATGTCAAATTAATTCATTTCTTGCTCTTAATTCTTGAAAATAAAGCCCTCTGACTAAGGTGCCCTAGGTGGCATCTTGGTCCCACTAAGGGGGACTAAGATGCCACCAAGGCCATCTTTGTTCCACAACCTTATTTTGTAAATTTGAAAGGTGGGTTACCAAGATTAAAGGTTGCTTATGGATTTTGGTCGAGTTCAAAAATGAAATATGCCTCAGGATGCACCAAAAGGGGTCTTAGGGGCCCATAATAAGTGACCTAAAGGTAATTTAATGCAAAGAATGCTAAAATAGGTCGAAATCAAGTGTGAAAATGCAAAGGTATGCATTTTTATACACTACAACAACATAACCCACTTAGCTAAGCATCCTAATAATTTTTTTTCACTAAAGAGATGTTTTAAAGGATTGAATTTTGTCATCACATGTATTTCACCATTCAATAAGTAATTTTTCAATTTACTAGTAGCTAATACAAGAGCCAAATATTATTTTTCTATCATTTTGTATCATGTTTCATACTCAATCAAAGTTTAGTTAATGTAATAAACAACATGTTCTTTACCATTTTCATTGTGTTTAGCCAACAATGTTGCAAGAGCATGGGTCGATGTTGCTGTATAAAGGATGAATGGTTTGTCTTGCATAGTGGGTTGTAAAACATGTAGAGTAGCAAGATAATCTTTCAAACTCTTAGAATTTTGTTTACAATCCTTATTCCAATTAAGCTGAACCTCTTTCTTAAGAAGATGTGTAAACGGTAATGTTCAGTCTACTAAGGATGCTACAAAATGACAGATAGTCTAAATTTTTCCTTGTAAAGTGCCCAATTGTGAAATTTTCCTAGGAGGTGGCACATATTAACTATATCATCAATTTTATTCATGTCCACCTGAATGCTTCTTTGAGATACTATAAAACCTAGAATTTTTCCACCATCTACGCCAAAGACAATTTTTTAGATTCAATCTCATGTTATATTTTCGTATTCGCTCAAAGACCTTTCAAATAATATTCACACTATCTTGTTGAATTAAAGATTTTTCTATAATATCATCAAAATAATCCTCCAAAATCTTACGTATGTAATCATGAAATATCAATGTCATAGCCCGTTGATATGTTGTGCCTGCATTCTTCAATCCAAAAGGAATGACTACCCAACAAAATGTTCCCCAAGCTATAATAAATATTGATTTGTATTGATCTGATCTAGAAAATCCATCCATGAATGACAACAAAGCATGTCCTGCAGTCGATTCCATTATCATGTCAATATTAGGAAGGGGAAAATCATATTTTAAATATTCCTTATTGAAATCATGAAATTCCATACACATCCTAATATGATTATCAGGTTTTGTGACTACAACAATGTTCAAGATCCAAGGATAATAATCTATGAGGCATATAAAACTGGCCTTGAGGAGCTTCTCAATATCAATCTTAACTAATAAGGCTATCTTAGCATTCATCTTTCATATCTTTTGTCTTATCGTTTTGCATTTTCAACAGGGACTATGTTGTGCGTCACTATCTTAGCATCAATTCTCGACATATTTGAACAAGTCCAAGAAAAAAGTTTGGGGAAGTCATGAAGCAAAGATGCATTATCTTCTTGTCCATCTTCATCAAGGCACATTCCTATCTTAATCACTATCTCCTCATTAGTGATATCCATCGGTATGTTAATTGCATCTCCCAAAGAAAGTGTGATTTGTTTTAGGAATTCGAGATTGTATTCTTCATTGTCTTTAACAATCTTATCACTTTCCTTTTCTCTGTCTTCTTTCTTAGCACTAATCATAGCACATGTAACCAGTTTCTTTTTAGGAGGAGTAAATGACTTCATAAACTCCTAAAATTACTTTCAAGGCTTTTGTAATGACACAAAAAGGTCCCCCTAACTTGGCCATGATTTAATGTTGTAATATGCCTAAAATATTCACATTAGGTATTGGGCCATTGTGAATTAAATGAGCTTAATGGTACCTTCCTAAAGTGTTGTGAAGTGTTGTAACTCACTTTCACACTTTTCTAAGGTCTTATTAACTAATTACACCTAAGAAACCTCTTTTTAATCTTAATCTTTCCTTACTTGGAGCATTTTAAAGTGTTGTAACACACTTTCACAATTTTCTAGGCTTGTCATTAATAACTGGGCTATCCTATGCTTTAATTGGCCTTATTTTGCATCCACAAGCCCCATTTAATGCATCTTTTCAATGATAACCCTGACACAAAGAATCACCCAATCATAATTCAAGTGTTTGACGCATGAATGATCTAAATTTAGTGATCTAGGACTCATTCGCTACCTTCGGTGAATGAGTCCCACCTAGTTTTTTGGGTCACAAACTTGGTTTCACGCATTTCTAATCATTTTTAAAAATGGTCTCAAAATTTAGGCCTGGTGGGACTCATTCTCCACTTTTGGCTAATATTTTTCCTAAGTCGTTGAAAGATACTACCTTGGAATGGTTTTCTTCTCTACTGAACAAATCAATTTGTTCATTTGATGAACTTGTTGAGGAATTTGTTCAACCCCCCTCAAAAGAAACTCAAAATTTTAATAACCAAGTAGCTATTGTTAAATCCACAATACCCTTTAGCTATGGGGACAAGAAAAGACAATTCACTCCCTTACCCGATACCCTTCATAACACAATGACCCAACTTTTAGAACAAAAAATGATTACCTTGCCTCCCATAAAAGCATCTAATCCCAATAAACCTTTACCTCTAAGCTTTAGATCAAATTATTATTTCCATTATCATCGATAAAATGGACATGACACACAAAACATTGTAAGCATCTTAAACATCTTGTGCAAGACCTCATTGATTTTGGTCATATTTCTATCGGAGGTGTTAGTGATCAAGGAAGTAAGTCAGTTGCCCCTCCTAACCAAAACTTGCAAATCTTCACCAACTCTACGCCTAGGCATAACATTTAATTTGTCAAATCCAACGAAACTACAAAGAATGATGTGATGAATGTTGATACAGATGATGATAACAATGATTGTATTCAACATGATTCTATAGATCCTATAAACGTCATGGTAGGGGTGATAAATGTCATTCCTCATAAGGGTCGAACTAAAAATCCTCTTGACATTTATTTCACCTCTAAATATATACTTAAACATGTGCCCGATGGTCCTCTTTACATAGTCGACCATATCTATGATAAGCCCACTAATGGGATATTAATAGATCCCACCTATGCAGAGAACGTGATCACCGATGAATTCATACTTTTGCATGAAATCTATCAAGACATATACGATAAACCGAAAGCATGGATCGAGACACACAATTGTTTCATTTTCCCTACGATGGGATCGATCACCTTACCATTATAAATAGGACCGAAAATGCTAGATATCTCATTCTCCATCATCCCATAGTCAGACCAATTTCATGTGAAGCTAGGCTATCCATAGCTTCACTCCATGAAATTTGTCCCTTCGGTTGTGGATAAATGCTTAAAGTTTCCATTTGACAATAAAATATTTACCATCCATCATAGTGGATTTAACCCGTTGTCCTCCAAAGGTAACTTTTCCTTAGATTTATTTTGGCTCGAACCTATGGAGCCTATAAAACTATGAGTTTACTTATTTTTCTTGTTCTATCAAAATTTCAAGATAAAAAAGATAGCAGAACTATCCCTCCAAAACATTTCCCCACCCACTACAAATCCTACCATTATAGACAAAACCATGATCGAACCTAAATAAATTCCAAACAACCAAGCCCAAACTAAAACAAAACCTTCACCTACCTCCCACAAAAGACCAAGAGACAATGAAAAAAACCCCATCACACCTCCTAGAATAAAATAGATTTAAAAATTCAAAGAGAAAGTGGTTGAACAACCTCTCGTGGTTCCTTCTATTCCTCCCCTTAAGGAAGAAAAGAAACCTATAATTGATCAACCGACTCCTACACAAATGTAACTTGAAAACTAAACTAAAAGAAACAAATGTGCTCAAGAATATAGGCGCCGATGTCATGCCTTTTCTCGAAGGTTACATGAAGAATTAAACAAAGAAAATAAAAATCCAAACTTGACTGAAGTAATGCATGATGACCCTACTCCCACCCCAAAACAAAACAATCCAATACAACAACCACAACAAGAGTTGAACTTTTCCATGAACATTATCATTCAACCTCATGTTGTGATTAACTTGGATGACAATGACGAGGTTGCTAAAATTGACAAAGAGGTGCATAATGAATTGAATACATTCCATGATCTTAAATGAAAATTCTCCTAAAAAGAGTGTTGAACTTGGTACTAATCCTAGTTCGGCACTTTCTACACTCCCTTTAGCTAGTTTCCCACCCTTGGTATACAATGAACATGATTCAGATGCAAACGACCTACTTTAGGTTGACTCGCATGTGCCTTACTAGTCTCTTACATTAGTTCTTTTTCCTTTTATTTTGTGTGATTTCATGTGTGTGATGTGATCCCTCGTGACGTTCCATTTGATGTTCTCTCTCTCTTTGTGACATTCCTCTATTTGTACCTTCATTCTTCTCTATGTTGTAAAATTTTTATCCTTTCTTTTTCATTTTTCTTGTGTTTTCCTTTTGGGGATTACACAAGGTGTTGAGGCATTCATATCTCTTCCATGTTGACCCGAAAGGTTTTTCTTTGTTTTTGCTCTCTCTGTGTCATTCTTCCAGTTCTATGTGTATTTGGGGAATGATAGTTTTGAGCTTTCTAAAAACATTGTAGAAAGAACATACTGACCTCAAGTCCACAGATCCCTTATGTGTTTAGTTTTTTCATTTTTGGGGGAAACCCCTCTCTTTTCCTTTTCCTTTTATTTTGCATGGCATAGCTTTACTTGGAAACATATGAATTGGCATAGGGATTTCCAAGTTAGCTCTTGTGTCTTCTTTTCCGTTAGCATTTATAATTTTCTACTTTAAAGTAATTGCTCATAATAATGTGTTTAGAAATTTCTTTAAAGTGGGGGCATACATTGGCATTATTATTTTTCATGGTTCATAGTGTAGTCTTCTTACTTTATACAATGTGTTTTCCGCTTTGTGGATAACATTGGGTGTGATGTGCTTCAAGAGCATGATCTATCTTAGCATATTACATTCCTCTTAGTGGCTTGATGCGACACACTACATCCCCTAAGTTGTGAATTTTCTATTCTTTTTGGTCCTCTCTTGGAGACATTAGGCACAATGTTGCCCAAGTTAAAGACCTCGCATGAACTAAGTAAGACTCCCCTGAAAGTTTCTTATTGTTGCATTTTATATTTTTCATTTATATGGTGACCTTGCATAACATAGCTTGCATGCTTGTGGAGCCATCTTATTTGTTCATGAGTTCCAAGCATACAAAGCTTTACTTGCCTCATGAAGCTCAAAAATCATTTTTGTGTGGTGCCTTATCAAAGTTATCAGGAGGTACAACTTTACTATGGTTTAAGAGGGAAGCTTGATCAAGGCATGACTTTCCCCATAGCCACTCACGTGTGTATGAGAGAGCATACCGGCCTTAAGTGTATGTGTCTCATCTTCTTTGAATTCTCACCTAGCAACAACCTAGAGTTTTGTTGCCTCATAGTGAGTATGCATTTGTTTATTTTTTGGACAAACAACCTAGATCTGATCCACATTGTGTTGGACAAACGATCAAAGATTGATATGCCCCTTTCTTTCTCATGTTGTTTCATTTTATTTATGTCCTTGACAGTGCATGCTTGTGCCTTGTTGTTTCTCTTTATATCAATTTCATGTGTGTTATTATGTGCTTATGTTGGTTTTCCATAGGACCTTGGTCTTGGGGGCTTGTACAACCCTCTTGATCATGTATGCCATATCTTACTAGCATTGGTGCATTTGAATCCCTCTTGATCATGGATGCCTTATCTTGGTGGAATTGCTACATTTGGTCTACTTTAGTGTGAGTTTGAAGCAATTTCATCCTCTAACTAAAGTGGGGGCTAGATGTAATGACGGAAAAAAGATCCCCCTAACTTGACCTTGATTTAATGTTGTAATATGCCTAAAATATTCACATTAGGTATTGGGCCATTGTGAATTAAATGAGCTTAATTGTACCTTGCTAAAGTGTTGTGAAGTGTTGTAACTCACTTTCACACTTTTCTAAGGTCTTATTAACTAATTACACCTAAGAAACCTCTTTTTAATCTTAATCTTTCCTTGGAGCATTTTAAAGTGTTGTAACACACTTTCACAATTTTATAGGCTTGTCATTAATAATTGGGCTCTCCTATGCTTTAATTGGCCTTATTTTACATCCATGAACCCCATTTAATGCATCTTTTCAAGGATAATCCTGACACAAAGCATTACCCAATCATAATTAAGGTGTTTTAGGCTTGAATGGTCCACATTTAGTGATTTGGGATTCATTCACCACCTTGGGAAAATAAGTCCAACCTAGATTTTTAGGTCCCAAACTTGGTTTTGCACATTTTTGAGAATTTTTTAAAATGGTCCCAAAATTTAGGTCTAGTTGGACACATTCACCACCTTGGGTGAATGAGTCTTGTGTGGCTCAAAATCAAAATTAATTCAAAATTTTGGTGGGATTTTATTCTCCTAGATCTGATGTCGGCTTGTACGGTTGTAATTTCAGGAATTCTTGCATAATTGAGTATAAATACAAGGTTATTTCATTCATTTTCACCCAAGACTTTTGTAAGATAATTCTTAATAGAAAGTTGAGTTCACAAGAGAATTCAAGAATTTTCAAGAGAAAATTATCAAGCATTTTAGAGCAACATTCAAGCATCAACCATCATGTCAAGGATTTCATGTATCATGTTTGTTATTGTGCTAACAATTGTGATGTAGGGTTTTGTGATTAAAGCAAGTGTTTCATCCAAGATCAACATCATTCAAGCAAGAGTCAAAGTCTATATCCATTGGAGCCATCTCAAGCATAGTTGCAACAATTTATTGCAAGGGTTTGTTGAGTCGCAACATTGTCATTTTTTCATTCATCACTCTATATGGGTAAAATTGCATGGATCTATGACATAATTTTGATGCCAAATTGAAATAAAAAACAAAAAAATGCCAAAAAGGATCATTTGGTGCATGCCTATTGATCAAGTCATTTGGCGCACGCCATATTTGGTGAGTGCCAAATTTGGCACACACCAAATGAACAAGTCATTTGGTGCACACCAAATTCGGCATGCACCAAGTGACTTGCTCATTTGGTTTGCGCTAATTAGAAAAATCCTATTAAAACAAAAAAAATAAAATTCTTAACCTATTTTTTGTTCAACACATGACTTGGCTTGGAGTTTTTCAGCTATGTAACTCGCGCTTGCCAAATCTGTTCCATTTTTTGCACTCTTAGCTTGAAATTATTTGCGAGGATGCCACCAACACATCAAAGAGGTTGAAGATTGTGAAGAGGTGTGCATTTTTATTGTTTTTATTTCAAATTTTATTTAGAATGTAGATTGAAATAGGTTTTTAGAAAAAACTTTTTCCTAATTCTTAGGGAATGAGTCTCCACCTCCAAAAATTGAGAACTCACAATCAACCCCTCATGAAGAGCCTCCTATACAAGAAAAACCTGAAACACCTCCATCAATTCATAGGAATCCTTAAGGAACATAAGAAAATATCTTAAATCAAATTGAAAACAATAAAAGAGACATTGAAAAATTAATTGGAAGATTAACCAAGCATTTAGAAACTCACCCTTATAGGAGAGGGATTTCCAATTCATTCAATGAAATTGTATCTCATGTTGGAAAAATGAGTGAGAAAATAATATTTTAGTCAAATAAGAGGCATGAGTTGAGACAATTTTACGTTAGTGGTTTGTCATATGTAGATGTGAAAAAACAAAAAAATAGCAAAGTTGACTTATGTGCCCTATTTTCAAACCCGAGAACCAACACACCTTTGTGTCATGCATGTAGGAGGTTCCCCATCCATTGGTGCCACCATGAATTAATTAAAAATAAATTTTGGGAGTGGTGATGGATGGTATTTGACCAACCTCCATGTAATAACCATGAGGTACCACAATAATTTTTGAGGAAACTCTATTGTGAGTTTTTCCTTAATAAGATGCTAAATTATTTTGATATATTATACTTTCAAGGTAGAGGTGGGGGATCCACACATGATATAACTACTGCATGACATAATCCACAATTGGCATCGAGAACCTTGGCCAAACCCATGGTGTATCATGTCACTACTCCTTCTATTGTTTAGGATAGTGTAGAGGTGGACATGCTAGAGTCAATTAGCTCGCTTACCTAGACCATTATACAGTGTGTGAGGCCTCTAGTATTGCCTGATGTGGAGGAGACGTGTAGGACCCGAGCTCCACCCCACCATTGTGGCACTTGTAGTACTATTTGCATGTACGATTATCAGAGTGCTCAGGATGCAAATACATAACCTACATCAATTGTAGAGGTTATCGATATAACAGATAAATTATTGAATAATACATATGACATTGATACTTAGGTAAAATTCAGTAAGCTCATTTAACTTTTTTTATTAAATTATAATTTGAAATTTAAAATATCACTAAATTAGTATATCAATATGATGAGATTTAAAGGTCGGAGTGTTCATGAGACGTGCTCCATTGCTAGAGACCCTTATTCTTTCTCGATGCTGAGTCCATAGGTATGAAACTAGTATCAAAGATATTATTATTGTATTTGAATAGTTGAATGTTATATTTAAATGTTTAGCTCATAACATGATTTGGATGACAAACAGTTTTTTAGTGGACCTTCAAGCTCCACACCTTGTAATACATGTCCTCAAAAAACTTTCACTCTGGTAACCTTTATTTATTAATGTTATTTGACCAACCTCCATGCAATAACCATGAGGTACCACAATACTTTTTGAGGAAACTCTATTGTGATTTTTTCCTCAATAAGATGCCAAATTATTTCGACATATTAGACTTTAAGGGTAGAGGTGGGGGATCCACACATGATAGACTTAGTGCACGACGTAATCCATAGTTGGCATGAAGACCCTTGGAAAAAAACATGGTGGAACATTTCCTTTCTCCTTCCATTATTAAGGATAATATAGAGGTGGACACACTTGAGTTGATTAGCTCACTCACCTAGACCATTATACAGTGTGTGAGGCCTCTAGTAGAGCCTGATGTGGAGGAGAAGTGTAGGCCCCGAGCTCCAACACACCATTGTGGCGCTTGCGATGTTGTCTAGATGTACAATTATCAAAGTTCCTAGGATGCAGCTACACAACCTACATTAGTTGTAGAGGCGATGGCTATGACAGATGAATTGCTGAATAATAAATACAACATTGATACTTAGGTAAAATTTGACAAGTTCATTTAATTTTATTTATTAAATTATGTTTTGAAATTTAAGAATAACTAAATTAGTAGAATCAATATGATGAAATTTTAGGGTCAGAGTGTTCATGAGACATGCTCCATTCCTATAGACCCGTATTCATTCTCGACGTTGAGTCCACAGGTATGCAACTAGTATTAAAGATATTATTATTGCATTTGAATAGTTGAATGTTATATTTGAATGTTTGTCTCATAACATGATTTGGATGTCAAACAGTTTCCTTGTGGACCTTTGAGCTCCACACCTCACAACTCATGTCCTCAAACAACTTTCAGTTAGGTAACCTTTATTCATTAATGGTCTTGTAAAACAATGTTAGCTAGTTTTCATAATTTTGCGTATACAAATCTAAAAAATTGATGAGAAACACAAAAAATGGTTGGTCTTGTGAGATCCTAATTATATTTACCATTCAATGTCCATCTCATTCTTCCATTCCTTTCATCACACATACTTTAACCATTTTATATCACATATCCCAATCTTTAACACCTTATATATTATACCACCTTCCTCCATATTTCATCTTATACACATATCGTTACAAGAAACCTTTCCTTCTACTCATTATTGACCAAATCTCTTATACATTATTACTACACACCTCAAGTTCCCACTTCATTCCCTACATTAAAACTTTAGACACTGCCTAATTCACGTTATGGTCTAATATTCCCTCCTAAATACTTCCCATTAACATCTAGTATAGTTCACCTTAAAAATGTTTTATTATCCCATCCTAGGTCATCCAATTAATCTCTACTATTCCATTCTATTTTCCATCATCCCCTCTTGATCATGTCACATTATCTTCTCCTAATTCACTTTGTGTTCCTTTATTCCTTCCTAATCCCATCCCATTAACATTTAACAGTTCACCCTACTTTCCATGATCCCCTCCTAGCCCATCCCACCAATATCTACTTGTCCATCCTATATTTCATTATGCCCTTCTTCTCCCATCATATTGTACCCTTTATTATTTCACCCTATTTTCCATCATCCCCTATGTTCCTTTGCCCATTCTATGTTATACCATATTTATCCATGTTTCATCCTATAACACTTCTCTATTATTACTACACATAGGTCAAGTTCCAACTTCATGTACTATAGTCAAAACCTAGACACCTCCTAATTCATGCTATGTTCCATTATTCCCTACTAATCCCCTCCCATTAACTACTAATTATTCACCCTATATTTTGTTATCCCATCAATCTATAATAGTCCATCCTATGTTCCATTGACCCCTTTTATTCCCATCCCATTACCCTCTCTTATTTCACTGAATGTTCCATTATCCCCTCTTGGTCTTGTCCCATTATCTTCCCCTAATTCACCCTATGTTCCTTTATTCCTTCCTAATCCCATCCCATTAAACTCTAATAGTTCATGTTATATTTTGTTATCCCATCATAGCCCATCCCATTAATCTATTGTAGTCCATCCTATGTTCCATTAACCCCTTCTATTCCCATCCCATTAACCTCTCTTATTTCACCGCATGTTCCATTATCCCCTCTTGGTATTGTCCCATTATCTTCCCTTGATTCACCATATGTTCCTTAATTATCTACTAATCCCATCCTATTAACCTCTAATAGTTCACCCTACGTTCTATGATCCACTCTTGGACCATCCCACTAATCTCTACTAGTCCATTTTATGTTCCATTATCACATTCAACTCCCACCTATTGTACCCTATTATTTCACCATATGCTCCATTATCCCCTCTTGGTCTGTCTCTTTATCCCTTTTATGCTATAACACCTCCATCCAAGTTTTATCCTATACACATGTACCATGAGAAGAAACCTTTCCTTCCACTCATTATTGACCAAATTTTTCTTCTTTATTACTACTGCACACCTCAACAACCAACTTCATGTGCTATAGTAAAACCCTAGACATGTCCTAATTCATCGTATGTTCCATTATCCCTTTGAAAGATGCTATTAACATAGTAAATCTCACTTCATTCATGTGAAATTCATTGTGGAATTATCACTATGTTGACAACATGCCCTCATTGACATTACTTCATCAACATATGCAATTTGAGTCTCAGTGAGCACTTAACTTGGTAATTTTCAAGAGTTTTGACTATCCCAGTGGACTTAGTACTTTCACCATTCTATGATCTATAAGAACTATATTGTACTCTCAATTGAGGCCAACCATTTACTCTTTCATGCAAGGTCATTGCCATCACTTCCCAAAGTTTTCTTAACATTGTGTTTCAATTTATTTCAACTATCATTGACCTTTACCTTGTATTGAATTTTGTTATCAATATCACCATTCTTGACTAGCTTCCTTCAAAAAATTTTGCACTCTCAATGCATGAATTTTTTGTATTTTTATCTATGAAGTTGCTGCACTTTTAGATTTTTAATTCCTATTCATTTATGATAGTCATATTGTTTCTCTTTTCATTTTCGTTTGTTGCTCATTTATGATAGTTATAAAGGGACTACTTGAACTTCTTTATATAATTGTTAGATATGTTGTTTCATTTTCAGTTATTGACATCAAACAACCCTAACGATGTTGGTCGCATGATGGACCATGGATTTTCTGCAACAATAACCAATTCTAATCCTTTGAGAGAGGTATGCAAAATATTAGTCAACTTGACATTATATTTTCTCTTTTATGGTCTATTATTGAAAAGTTTCATGATACTTGTACATGTAGCTTAATTTCTATCTTGATGGTTGCTACAGGTGGGTGTCACTCTAGATCATGGATGTGGTAATGTTGTAAATGTGCATGATTACTATTTGTATGTGGTAGTTTATTATATTTTTTTATATGTCATTCCATAATTTAATTTCTATGTATTATCATCTATAATTTTTATTGCATCAGGTGCAGCTCCAGAGGAGTCTAGAGAGGAGGTCTAGCGAGTGTGTTCAAAAGACAAGAGAATCAACAGGAACTCCATCCACTCGAATTTCAAAGGTAACACCTGTGATCTTTTTCCTTCCCCTAGATGGAAATGACTATGTATTAGGGTTGTTTGTTGTATTCCTATGTGGAATTTTGGATTATATGTTTTTTACTATCAATATATATGTGACATTTTATGTCCATATGGCTCTTTTTTGGTAAGGTTGCATAGATTTTTTGGATATATTGTATATACTTTTCTCAATATATATCATTGTATAGCCTTACAAATTTTTGATTAAAGAAAAATATTATTTTTCTACTTCCATTCTTGAATGATGTTCTCATGTGTTTTATGTAAATTGTATGCTTGAATGTTGTAGGCATGGGTCTTTTTTACATCTAATGCTTAAATAGTTACTTTTGATTGCTCAATAAGCTCCATTCCTAGTGGTTTGTATCCTTTGCAATGCTTCAATTATTTATGCTTCACTTATACACATGTATGCTTCACTTATTCACATGTATACTTCACGTATATTGCACGTATTCACATGTATGGTTCTTGCTTCCAATGTATAATTCATGTGTTCACGTGTATTCTTCATGATTCATGTGTATAATTCATGTATTCACGTGTATGCTTCATGCTTCTTGAGTTCTATTGTTGTCTAGTGGCAAGGATTTTAACACCAAAAGGTTTCAAATGAACTATAAGATTTCCTTCCCATAAAAAAAATATCATAGAAAAATGCATTACTTTTAATTCATGGTTGAGGTTGGCATCCAACAACTAATGGTTCTAATTCTAAAGCTTAGCAATCATTGCATTTGAATCCATAAAAAAAGAGGATGTTTCAAACCTCATGGAAATATATATACCTCTATGAACTTGTATAAACATGCATCAAAACACATGATAGTTGTTGATCTGACCAACAAAATTTATTTGCATCTACTAATATCACAACACTTGAAATCTCATTAAATGAAATCAATGCACAGGTTAGTTTTAATGATATTCTAAATATATTAGATGTGTACGAAGAACAATATAAGATTGATTTGTAGATGCATCACCAATGTGCATTTATCACATTTCTCCCACATTCATCATTTAAATTAAGTTAAAAAATGTCCTTGCATTTTATATGCGTGAAATAACATGACAAATCATTGGGATCCATGGTCCTATAACTTTTGCCACATCATGTTTTATAACTCGAGAGCATGAAAAACTATACGTCATGGATATTGAATATCCAAAACCAATGTTTCACTAGTAGGATGAGTTTTGCATCTCATCAAGGGTGCACTATTTGGTGACAACAACTGTAGTTCAGACTCTTAAGGGATTCAGTTGGTTAAACGTAGCTTAGAGAAATTTGTAGTGTTTGGGTGTGAAAGAGGACCATGTCTAGCATAAACATACCCATCCAGACACGTTTGAATAGTTTGTCTAGTCACATGAGCTACAGAATGAAAGTTGCACCATTTTGCAACTTTACACTGCTTGCATTTGATAGCTTTTTCTCCAAGTGAAAAGTTGCCACCATGGGAAAACACCTCTAAGATAGAAAAAAATGAGAGAGGTTATTGTAGAGGGCCCCAACATGATCCCATAGGAATAGACAAGAAGTTTCTAAGCATCACGATATTTGAGTAACATCTTGTTGAAGATTGCAACCATTTTGCACTTTGGACTCTTAAGGGATTCTACCGGTTGAACATAGCTTGGAGAAATTCGGCATGTTTGGATGCAAAAGAGGAACATTCCTAGCATAAAATTACCCATCTAGATGTGTTGGAATAATCTATTTGATCACATGAGTTGTAGAATGAAAATTGCACCACTTTGCAACTTTACACTGCTTGCATTTGATAACTTTTTCCGTAAGTGAAAAGTCGCCACCACATAAAACCTCCTCCAAGTTAGAAAAAAATGAGAGAGGTTATTGTAGAGGGGCCCAAAAAAATACCATAGGAGGGATTCTACTAGTTGAATGTAGCTCAAACCGATTCGAAATGTTTGGAAGTGAAAGAGGAAAATTCCTAGCATAAAATTACCCACCTAGACATGTTGGAAAATTTTATTTTTTCACGTGAGTTGCAAAATGAAAGTTGTACTACTTTGCAACTTTACACTACTTGCATTTGACAACTTTTTCCCCAAGTGAAAAGTTGCCACCATGGGAAAATGCCTCCGAGTTAGTGAAAAAAAAGAGAGGTTATTTTAGAGGGACCCAACATGATCCCATTGGATCAAACAATAATTCTATAAGAATCATGGTATCCGAGTAACAACCTATCAAAAATTGCAGCCATTTTGCACTTTGGACTCATAAGGGATTCAGCTGGTTGAATGTAGCTCAAAGTAATTCAGCGTATTTGGGTGGAAAACATGACCATGCATAGTGTAAAAATACCCACCCAGACATGTTGGAATATTTTTTTTGGTCACACGAGTTGCAGAACGAAGGTTGCACCACTTTGTAACTTTACACTACTTGCATTTGAAAACTTTTTCTCCAAGTGAAAAGTCTCCATCATGGGAAACGCCTCCGAGATAGAAAAAAAAAAGAGAGAGATTATTTTAGAGGGGTCCAAAATATTCCCATAGGCTTGGATGAAAATTTTTTAAGTGTCACGGTATTCGAGTAACAACCTATTGAAGATTGCAACCATTTTGCACTTTGGACTCATAAGGGATTCTACCGGTTGAATGTAGCTTAGAGAAATTCAAAGTGTTTAGGTGTAAAAGAGGACCATTAATAGTGTAAAATTACCCACCCAATTGCATTGGAATAGTTTGTTTGGTCACATGAGTTGTAGAACAAATGTTACACCACTTTGCAACTTTACACTACTTGCTTTTGAAAACTTTCCTTAAGTAAAAAGTCACCACCACAAGAAAATGTCTACAATATAGAGAAAAATGAGAGAGGTTATTGTAGAGAGTCCCAACTCGATCCCATATGATCAGATGTGAAGTTTTGCAGTCGTATTGCACTTTGGACTCTAAGGGATTCTACCAGTTGAACATAGCTCAGAGAAATTCAACGTGTTTGGGTGTGAAAGAGGACCATTCTTAACATAAAAATACCCATGCAGATGCATTGGAACAATTTTCTTAGTCACATGAGTTGTAGAACAAAATTTATACCACTTTGCAACTTTACACTACTTGCATTTGACAACTTTTTTTCCATGTGAAAAGTCGCCACCATAGGAAAATGCCTTTGAGTTAAAAAAAACCAAGAGAGGTTATTGTAGAGGGGCCAAATTGATCCCATATTATTGGACAAGAATTTTCTAAGCATCACAGTGTCTAAGTAAGAACCTGTCGAAGATTGCAACAATTTTACACTTTGGACTCTCAAGGGATTTTGTTGGTTAAACGTAGCTCAAAGCGATTCGGCATGTTTGGGTGCGAATGAGGACCATGCCTAGCATAAAAATGCCTTCTTAGACATATTGGAATGGTTCATTTGGTCACATGAGTTGTAGAACAAAAGTTGCACCACTTTGCAACTTTACACTACTTGCATTTGACAACTTTTCCCCAAGTGAAAAGTCACCTCCACGGGAAGACGCCTCTGAGTTAGCAAAAATAAAAAGAGGTTATTGTAGATGGTTTCAATGCAATTCCATAGGCTTAGATGATAAGTTTAAAAGCATCATGATATCTAAGTAACAACTCGTCAAAGACTGCAACCATTTTGTAGTTTGGACTCTAAAGGGATTATGTCGGTTGAGCGTAGCTCAGAGTGATTAACATGTTTGGGTGTGAAAGAGGACCATTCCTACCATAAATTTACAAAATTGGATGGATTGGAATAGTTTTTTTTGGTCACACGAGTTGCAGAATGAAATTTGCACCACTTTGCAACTTTATACTACTTGCATTTGACAACTTTCTCCCCAAGTGAAAAGTCACCACCACGAGAAAACGCTTCCGAGATAGAAAAAAATAAGAGAGGTTATTTTAGAGGGGTCCAAAAAAATCCCATAGGCGTAGATGAAAATTTTCCAAGTGTCATGGTATCTGAGTAATAACCTGTTGAAGATTGTAACCATTTTGCACTTTGGAATCATAAGGGATTCTGACTGTTGAATGTAGCTTAGAGCGATTCAACATGTTTGGGTGTGAAAGAGGACCATTCCTAGCATAAAAATACCCACCCAAATGTGTTGGAATAGTTTGATTGGTCACATGAGTTGCAGAATAAAATTTGCACCACTTTGCAACTTTACACTACTTGCATTTGACAACTTTTCCCTAACTGAAAAGTCACCAGTGCCACGGGAAAAAAATTATGAGTTAGAAAAAAATGAGAGAGGTTATTTTAGAGGGGCCTAACATGATTCCATAGCCTTAGACAATAATTTTCTAAGCATCATGGTGTCTGAGTAACAACTCCTCGAAGATTGCAGCCATTTTGCACTTTGGACTCTTAAGGGATTCTGTCAGTTGAATGTAGCTCGGAGAAATTCGGTGTGTTTGGGTGTGAAATAAGACCATTTCTAGCATAAAAGTACCCACATGGTCATCTTGGAGCATAATTTTTGGTCACATGAGTTGCAAAACAAAATTTGCACCACTATGCAACTTTACACTACTTGAATTTGACAACTTTTTCCCCAAGTGAAAAGTCACCACCATGGGAAAACGTCTCCGAGTTAGAAAAAACCAAGAGAGGTTATTTTAGAGGGGTCCAAAATGATCCCATAACATCAGATGAGAAGTTTCTAAGTGTCATAGTGTCTAAGAAACAACCCATCGAAGATTGCTGCCATTTTGCACTTTGGACTCTTAAGGGACTTTTCCGATTGAATTTAGCTCAAAGCGATTCAACAAAGAGGACCATAACTAGCATAAATGTACCCACCTAGATGCATTGGAATATTTAATTTTGTCATGTGAGTTTCAGAATGAAAGTTGCACCACTTTTTAACTTCACACTACTTGCATTTGACAATTTTTTCCCCACCGGAAAAGTCGCCACCATAGGAAAACACCTCTAAATTAGCAAAAATTGAGAGAGGTTATTGTAGAGGGGCCCAACGCAATCCCATAGGATTAGATAATAATTTTCTAAGAATCACGTTACCTAAGTACAAACCTATTGAAGACTTCTTATAGACCATTCGTCAACCCACTCTGTTGACTCGCAATCATTCCATGCTTGAAGTGTACATGTAGAATAAAAGACTGCCATATTTCACGTATGGTTAGTCCATGTGCCTGCATTAGAGCTTCTAAAAGAGTGTAGCTCACTTGATCCTATGCATCCTATTCAGCTAGCAAAATTTTTTGGAGTTCTTGAATTGTGATGTACAATTATCTGACCATATGATATTTTGATTGAATGATATGCCATTGTTAGCCAGATCAGCATAGAACATTTGAAATCAACCTTCCACAAACATTGTAGAATGTGTGCAATCATCACTGATGTAAAATTGATACTTCGTAAATAATTCCCTATTATCATATGTTCTATCATTTGCATGAATGAATGCTATATGCACAAATAGGGCAACTTGCATGGAGTTGTAGTATTGTGATTGCAGCTCGTTCTGTGGTTGTAGTGTGTAGTTCTCCACAAAATCGACAACTGAAATGATGCAATGAAGTGGAAACATGTCCTTGCATAACTTGAACTGTGAGTCCAACCATCGAGCTCTATATGTATGCATTGAATACTCATAGTCCACTTGATCATGGAAAATTCCCATAAATTGATACATTGGAATCTTATCACTGATCAATTCACACTTCTTTGCTTCTTTCCCATCTTTTAGACTATAGGCCACTGTCTTGTATTTTCTAAAGTCCGTAATTTTTTTCCCAATTGTGTGTGTACTAGCCATGTGTTGGAAAATTGGAATTGTTGTATACCACCACAATGATCAAATTTGCCATCCAAACATGACTTCTTGTAAGGTTAATCTTATTCCTTGTTTGACTACTTAATAGTGTTGTTGTCATCACACATCGTGTGACACAGCTATCCTTTGTGTGTGAGGTAGAACCCATACTCTCATATGAAATCATCAAGTTATTTACTTGTAATGGAATTTTCACTTGTCATTCGAAAATATTCACCCAAGAGCCTTCATGGTGGGCCTAAGTTTGACTTGCCCCATAATTTCAACAAATAGTTGACATCTTCTACCCTCACTTAGCTTATCAAAAAATAAACTCAATATCCTCTGTGCATATATTTGACATGTATGTTTTTGAATCTTATTAGGCATCCATTTTAAAACATTGGAATCAATATCAATAAAAAATCTAGGTTTTCTATGCAAAACTCTAGGAGGAGTTCTCAAATGTAAATTTGTGTCAACATTAGGAATGTCAACAACTTCAGGGATAGATCACATACCTTCAATTGGAGGTGCAATTGATGACATAGCTTGAGATTGACATGTAAACGATGTTGTACCTCCAACTTGAGGATTTGTATGTGGACTTCATTCAAATAAAAATGTGTTTGTTGATGTACTTTCAAAACCCAATATTGTTGATAATGTGTTTTCAACTAGAGATGTGGTTTTTGATGTACTTGGAAAATCACATGTTGCTATTGGTGTGTCTTCAATTGGATATTTGCATTGAACTTCACCTATGGTTGATGATGTGCCCCCAACTTCGGGATCCATTTTTGTCCTTCCATGAATTTTGTTCATTCGTGCCCTCTGTGCTGCCAATTGGACATCTCTCTTAGATTACACGAGAATTTATTTTTGTATGGGTTGAAATTCCTTTGCTTCATGAGCTAAAATTTTTAATTCTCTTCTCCTTGCATTTTTAACTTCACATTCTTCTGGTGTTAGAGGCTTTGGTCATTTTGTTGGCATGACGTTGAATGCTACATGTTCACAAACACACATAGAACAAAAGTAAGTAATTCATTTTATGAAACATATTGATATCATTGATTATATTGCATTTTATGAAACACACCAAACAATTTTACGTAAGAAGGCAATGAGCTATTTGGAAATATGCCTCTAAGAAATTTGGTCTCATGGTGATGGACATCACCATGTGAGACCACATTTTTTTGAGGCATTCTTTCAAACAACTCACTACGTTTTTCTATGCAACCAAATTTTATGTGCATGCCTACCAAAGCATCTTATCAAACTTGTATATGCTACAAAATTTTTCATACATTTCTACCTTAGCCTTTTTTATACATGTCTACCAAAGAATTTTATGAAAGAAGGCAGTGAGCTGTTTGAAAAAATGCCTCCAAGAAATGTGGTCTCATGGTGATGGACATTAGCCTGAGACCACATTTCTTTGAGGAATTATTTCAAATAGCTCACTACCTTATTCTATGCTACAAAATTTTCCGAACATGTCTACCAATGCATCTTATCAAAAATTTCTATGCTACAACATTATTTATGCATGCCTACCTCCATACCGCAAGAAAAGTAAGTAATGTATTTTTTCAAACATATCCATATCGCTGATTACATTGCATTTTATGAAACACATCAATCATTTTATGAAACATATTTATATCTTTGATTACATTGCATTGCATATCTTTAAAACTCAAAGAATTACTTTACATTGCATAACTAATGTAACTTATCAAACATTGCATATCTTATCAAACATTGCTTTCCCCAACCTAGGGTTTATAGCGAGCTTCAAAAAACCTAGAACTTTTGATGTGTTTGGTGAAAATATATGAAACTTGGTACTAAATTTTTGTAGGCCTATATGCATGTGCTAACAAAAGGAGGGTTGATAAATCATCATTTTGTGTGAGTTATTGAGGACAACTTGTTTCTTTTTGCAACTATACTATGTAAAACCTAGTACTTTGAGGGATTTGTATAAAGTTTCTTCATGTAAGAGTTGATCAATGTTAAGAAGGGTTTGAGGGGAGTATTTGGAGTGTGGAAAAATTATTAGGAGCAAAGAAGTGTCAAACCCAGGGTATAAGTTACTGCCACCTTTGGAAACTAGAGAATATTGTGCTTATTGTTGTCCAAACCACATTGTGATTGTCAACCAAGCAATTAAGAACATGAATTCAAAGAAGGGTTTGCGATGCTATATCTTTGAATTATTCACTATTTCTTTGGCAATGAGGTAACTTAGAAAGACAAAAAGCATTTCAATTGCATAAAATTTTCCCTTTTTTAATTTCTTAGAAAGGTAAATTGTATGAATGAATGGAAAATTGCATTAACAACTATGTCAAGTCACTTTACTTTGTCTAAGCACATGATGAAAGTGAATTTTTTATGCCACAAAAAAATAAATGGAAACTTGCATTAACATTGATGAAAGCTCCTAGGTTTTCCAAATTAGTTGAAAATAAAAAATTTCCCACAACCATCACTAATAATGAATGTGAATCTATTATGTCATATTTTCCATTTTTTATCTTCAAGCTCCTAAATTTAAAATTTTACATGAAGGATCCATCTAATTTAATGTTGAATTCTATGTGTAACAATGAGGATTAATAAAATCATCAAATGAATGGTCTATAAATTGTAAAAATAAAATTAAAAAACTCAATATAAATATCTACCTAAAATGAAATAGAGTGAATTCTGTTAGAGTAATAAGTTATTATGCTTAATTAATTATATCATACTAGTTAATTAATTAAGTCACTTATTCCTCTAGTTGCTTAAGCTAAACTTAGTCACATTAATAATTGATTAATTATTAAGTGTGCACACTAGGGTTTTATTTAGGGTTTCCCTTTTAGGGTTTCTTGATCTCTTTGTAATATTTGAGATTCTCATAATGCATTTTACGCTTTGAGGTTTACAAAACATCTTATTGGTTTTGCATGTCTTTTGCATGTGACAGGTGATTGCATGCAGGTGATCTTGGATTCTAACATGGTACCAGAGCTCCAGACTTGCAGCTGCCTATTCGTGATCTGAAGATATGGCTTCTCAGTGAGTTTCAAATGCAAGGGTTTCCACAGACATTTTTTTTGCAAGATCTGGGGGTAGCCAATTTTTTAGCACACTATGGGCTCAAACGGACGTCGCCATCGCGTTCGCAGTGCCTCAAAACCCTAGGAACACCTGTCGTTTGGTTGATTTTGGTGAACTTGATCTGGGAGGCATTCCGAGGCGGTTTTCTACAGAAAAATTAAAAAAATGGAAAAAAATGCCATGTTTTGGTTTTCGTGCGGTGCTTCCAGTGCAAATCCACCCACCACCGGGCGGCCACCAAGTAGCCACCGCTCCGCTGTCGGCGCCGGTGGCTCCCCCTCCAGCTCCGCCGGCCACTACAGCCCCCGCAGGCTCCAGCTGCACGTGCATGGTCCTATGGGGGACCAGGCACTATGCACCCAGCCCCCGACCTCTTAGCGCTAGCTGCCAGGTCATATGGGGGACTAGCCCCTCGCGCCCAACACCCGGCCAAACACAGCCCCTCCAGCGGTCATATGCAGAATCCAGGGGCCGAAATTTTTTTCGTAGGGGGCCAACTTTTTGCGGCGACGGCCTCCAGGCCATCAATTTTATACTTGTGAACTGCTGACATCAGCATGACGTCAGCATCTGTACGGCAGTGTTTGTCCCCTTCTAACCCTAGTTTTCTCTAAAGAAGCAGTTTTTTTCTTTTTTGCATAACTTGGGCATACGGTATCGAAATCGGGCAAACGAGATATCATTGGAAAGCTGGTTCCAAGTACTTTCATTTGGTGTAGTTTATTTTACAGCATTTTCCTGTTTTACTGCATTTGTTTCTGGTTGAAGTCAGATGTTTATTTTATGCTTCCGAGCTCATAACTCTTTGCCACGATATCCGATTTTCACTATCTTTGCGGCGTTGGAAAGGTATTGAGGAGATTTATGTTGCTGTCCATGCACTTTTTTCTGTATCTATCCCAGGTTTTTCATTAATCTAGATTTGGCCCGATGGGTGTTTTGGAGATTACTTGGATATTTTGGCAGTTGGGAGAGTGCCTCTTGCATCTTTGCACTTCATTTTCAGTGATACATCATTTAATAATCGACTGTTGCTTCATAGATTCTAGGGTTGTTCCCATTTGGAGTTTTCGAGTGTTTCGTGGCATCGGGTTTGCTGTCACATTATGATGATTCCGATATGGTTTCTTGTAGAAAGAAGTATATTTCCTTGCTTGCCAGATTGCGGTTCCAGTGTTACTCTACAGTGTTCTTCCAGTGCTTCTTTGTAGCATGTCATATCATTGTAGGGGGGTTTTGTCCCACTGGGTTTTCCTCCTCTACCTCTTTCTTGCATTTGTAAATGGGTACCTGATCAGGCCTAGTTGGGACCCATCTTTGCTTGCATGCATCTTCTTCTAGTGTTTTAGCTTCTTCCTAAGTTCATCTTAAGGGGGGGTGTTAGAGTAATAAGTTATTATGCTTAATTAATTATATCATACTGGTTAATTAATTAAGTTACTTATTCCTCTAGTTGCTTAAGCTAAACTTAGGCACATTAATAATTGATTAATTATTAAGTGTGCACACTAGGGTTTTATTTAGGGTTCCCCTTTTAGGGTTTCTTGCTCTCCTTCATAAGGATTGATCTCTTTGTAATATTTGAGATTCTCATAATGCATTTTACACTTTGAGGTTTATAGAACATCTTGTTGGTTTTGCATGTCTTTTGAATGTGACAGGTGATTGCATGCAGGTGATCTTGGATTCTAACAAATTCCACTAGCCATGTTGGAAATGGACTACTATAAGCAATACAAATAGAATTCATAAGAAAATTTGTGTTAAGTTGATGTCATTTATATAAGTTTAAACATTAATTTGTCTAAATTATGTCATGTTTTTCATTTTTTTCTTCAAACTCATAAAAATTAAACTTTTTTATGCAACTGCCATCTAATTCAATGTTGAATTCTGTGTCCAATTATTATGATTAATAAAATCATGAAAGGAATTTAGTTTATATTGTTAAAAACAAAAAAATATACTAAATATAAACATTTCAATATTAACAAAATCAATATATTATCTGAGATAATGTAAAATGATGTAGAAACTTTAAAATGTATCCTTCTACATTGTCTAGCATGCAAATTAGTGGTAAAAAGGTGATGCATCAACCAAAGATTGGTACAACAGGGAGTCAAATACATAAAAAGGGTGTTTCTGAGTCGGATAAAGAATTGAACTAGACAAATGTAGAAGCATGTGGGCCTGAATCACAAGGTCAACCCCTATTTTACCATTTCAAGGTAAAAACACATTTGGAACTCACCAAATTTGGTGAGCGCCAAATGTGTTGCTTTGAAATTTTTTCCAAATATAAAGAGGAAGGGAGTGAGACTTGAGATAGAGAGAGAGAGGGGATAGGAGTTAGAGAGATTAGTCTAGGTAGTGTGGTAGGGAGTGAGACCTGAGAGAGAGATACTTGAGAGGGATAGAGAGTTATCCAGTTAGGGTGGGGGCAAAGACCCGACAACGATAGAGGGGTTGAGAGGGATGGGACCTGAGAGATGCAAAAAGACCAAAGGGGGAGAGAGAGATGAAGTGTGGGAGAGGGGGTTGGAGTGAAATATATATTTTTAAGTTGGGTTGGAGGTACGTGAGACCTAACAAAGAGGTAGTGTGAGAGAGGGGATTGGAGTGAGATAAATTACTCTATGTAGCATGGGAGGGAGTGAGACTTGAGAGAGAGAGAGAGAGAGAGAGAGAGAGAGAGAGAGAGAGAGAGACTTGAGAGGGAGAGAGATTTATTTATTTAGGGTGGGGGGGAAGACCTGAGAAAGGGAGTGGGAGATAGAGGGATGGGAGACCTAAACCCTTAAACCCTATACCCTATACCCTAAGCTCAATACCCTCTACCCTCTACCCTCAAACCTAATCCCTCAACCCTATACCCTCAAACCTTCAACCCTTCAACCATCAACCCTAAACCCTAAACCCTAAACCCTGACCCCTGAACCCTGAACCCTTAAACCCTCTACCCTCTACCCTCAATCCAATACCATTTTAAACCCAACTAAACTCTCTACCCTAATCCCTCAACCCTCAACCCTTAAACCCGCAACCCTCTACCCTCTACCCTCAACCCTGAAACCCTGAAACCCTAAACCATAAACCCTCTACCCTCTACCCTTAACCCTTAAACCCTATACCCTAAACCCTTAAACCCTCTACCCTCTATCCTTAACCCTTAAACCCCAAACCCTTAAATCATCTACCCTCTATTCTCTACCCTTAACCGTCTACCTCTACCCTTTACCCTAGACCCTCAACCCTCTCTTTCTCTCTCTCTCTCTCTTAACCCTACACCCTCTACCCTCTACCCTCTACCCTCTACCCTCAACCCTCAACCCTCAACCCTCAACCCTCTCTCTCTCAAATCTATCTCACTACCTCACTCACTCCCTCTATCTCTCTCCCCTCTACCCTCTACCATTAAACCTAAACCCTCTACCCTCTACCCTTAACCCTTAAAACCTTAAACCCTCTACCCTCTACCCTTAAACCCTAAACCCTTAAACCATCTACCCTCTACCCTATCTCTCACTCTCTCTCAGATCTATATATGTCCCTCAATCACTCCCTCTATCTCTCTCCCCTCTACCCTTGACCATCTACCCTCTACCCTTAATCCTCTACCCCCCCTCTCTCTCTACCCTCAATCCTTAAACCCTAAAACCCCCAACCCTCAACTCTCTACCCTATACCCTTAAGCCTTAAACCCTAAACCTTTAAACCCTATACTCTTAAATCATAAAACCTAACCTATAAATCTTAAATACTCTACCCTTAACCCTTAACCCTTAACCCTTAAACCCTAAACCCTAAAACCTTAAACCCTTAAACCCTCTACCCTCTACCCTTAACCCTCTACCCTCTACCCTCAACCCTCTCTCTCTCTCTCTCAACCCTACACCATCTACCCTCAACCCTCAACCCTCAACCCTCAGCCCTCAACCCTCAACCCTCAACCCTCAAACCTCAATCCTCAACCCTCAAACGTCTCTCTCCCCCCCTCCCTCTCTCTCACTCCCTCTCTCTCTCTCAAGTCTCTCCCTCCTAGCCCCCCTCTCTCTCTCAGGTCTTTCTCTCTCTCTCCCTCACTCACTCACTCTCTATCTCAATCTCTCTATCTCTATCTCTCTCTCTACCCTAAACCCTCTACCCTCAACCTTCTACCTTCAACACTCAACCCTTATACCCTAAAACCCTCAATCTTCAACCATCTATCCTCTATCCTTAACCCTTAAACCCTAAACCCTTAAACCCTCTACCCTTAAACCATAAACCATAAACCGTAAATCCTAAACTCTCTACCCTTAATCCTTAAATCCTAAACCCTTAAATCGTCTACCCTCTACCCTTAACCCTCTACCCTCTACTCTCAACCCTCAACCCTCTTTCTCTCTCATGTCTCCCTCCATCTCTCCCTCCATCCATTCCTCCCTCTGTACCCTAATCCCTCAATTACATACCCTCAACCCTTAAACCCTTAAACACTCATCTATAAACCCTCAACCCTTAAACCCTAAACCCTTAAACCCTCTACCATCAACCCTAATACCTCAACCCTTAAAACTAACTAAAATATACCCTAATCCCTCAACCCTCAACCTTTAAACCCTCAACCCTCAACCATCTACCCTCTACCCTCAACCCTTAAACCCTAAACCCTAAACCCTAAACCCTCTACCCTCTATCCTAAACCCTCTCCCTCTCTATCCATACCCTAAACCATCAACCCTATAGGTACTCAAACCTATGCCCTCAATTATCAACCCTCTAGCCTAAACATTGGATCCTCAACCCTCATCTATCTTATTCCCTCCCTCCTCTTCTCTCCTTCTCTCTATCTCACTTCTCCTTCCATCTCTACTTCCATCCATTCCTCCCTCTCTACCCTAATCCATAATCCCTATACCCTATACCCTCAACCCTTAAACCCTTATACACTCAACCCTAAACCCTCTACCTTCAACCCTCAACCCTAAAACCCTAAAACCATATACCCTCTACCCTCTACCCTTAACCCAATACCCTCTACCCTCAAACCTAATCCCTCAATTCTATCCCTCAACCTTGAAACACTCAACACTCAACCCTAAACCCTAGACCCTCTTTCTCTCTCCCTCTCACTCTCTCTCAAGTCTCTCTCTCCAACTTGAGATAGGGGGAGAGAGAGAAGGCGGGGGAGAGAGAGAGAGTGGGATATTTTGGGATGGGAGAGAGATAAAGAGGGCGAGAGATATAGAGGGAGAGGATGAGATAGAGGGAGTGATAGAGAGAGGTAGTGGGAAAGAGATAAAGGGATTCAATGAGAGAGAGTGAGATAGACCTGAGAGAGGGTGAGGGGGTAGGAGGGAGAGACTTGAGAGAGAGAGGGAGGGAGAGGTAGTAGGAGGGTGAGACTTGAGAGAGAGGGAGAGGGAGAGAGGGTGGGAGATAGATACCTAAGAGAGAGAGGGAGAGAGAGAGATAGGTATGGGTGAGAGGGAGATACCTAAGAGAGAGGGAGAGAGAGAGAGATGAAGAGAGATAGAGGGAGTGAGAGAGAGAGAGGGGGTGGGAGGGAGAAACCCAAGAGAGAGGAGAGGAGAGGAGGAGGAGATACCTGAGAGAGAGGGATGTGGAGACAAAGTGGGAGAGAGGGGGTGGGAGGGAGAGACTTGAGAGAGTAGGAGAGAGAGGGAGTGGGAAATAGAGGGATGGGAGAGAGATATAGGGAGTGAGATATACTTGGGAGAGGGAGATGGGTTGGGAGGGAGAGTGTGTACTTGAGATAGAGGGATGGGAAAGAGAAAGAGGGATTGAGAGGGAGATAGAAAGAGATATTGAGAGAGAGGGGGGTGGGAGGGAGATAGAGATAAGGCATGGGAGAGAGATAGAGGGAGCGAGTGAGAGAGACATAGATACCTAAGAGAGGGAGAGGGGGTAGGAGGGAGAGACTTGAGAGAGAGAGAGAGGGAGGGAGAGGGGGTGGGAGGGAGAGAGAGGAGAGAGAGGGAGAGGGAGAGATATAGAGGTCGTGAGAGAGAGGGAACTGAGAGAGAGAGAGAGGGAGAGGTGGTGGGAGGGAGGTATGAGAGAGAGAGAGAGGAGGGTAAGAATTGAGAAAGAGAGAGTGGGAGAGAGATAGAGGGAGTGAGAGATAGAGGGAGTGGGAGAGAGGGAGTTTGTGTGTGTGTGTGTTTGAGAGAGAGGGAGTGAGTGAGATACCTAAGAGAGAGAGAGAGAAGGAGAGAGAAATATAATGACCGAAGAGAGGGATATGGGGTGCGAGAGATAAAAATATTAGAGTGGGAGAGAGAGAGGGAGTGTGAGAAAGGGGGTTGGAGTGAGATAGATTTATCTAGGTAGGGTGGGAGGGAACGAGACCTAAGAGAGGGGATTGGAGTGGGAGAGAGTAGTCTAGGTAGCATGGGAGGGAGTGAGACCTAAGAGAGAGAGAATTTAGATGGAAAGAGAGTTATCCAGCTAGGTTAAGGAGGGAGAGAGCATATGAAATGAAAAACCTCAACTATCCATCTACAATCATAAACCACACACTCTCAACATTATCAAAGTTGTCTCAAATAAAGAGAGGGGAAAGTTAGATTTTGTTCAAAGTAGGTCATTTCAGAAGCACCAAATTTGGCACTTACCAAATGACACATCACATTTGGCGCACACCAAATTTGGTGCTCGCCAAATGACCTACTTTGGATGAGTGAATTGATAGGATTTTCCAAATTTCCTTATATTTTTGTCTGTTCTCATCGTCACTTTTGCACGTCTTTCAATGCAAGTTTATTAAAAAAATGTGATGGAATTAAACTTTGTCTTAGCTATCTAAATATATAATTCTTGTTTTGTTTTGATTCAGTTAAGGTTTTGATCCATAAATTCTATTGTAAATGCCTCTATTTTTGGTCAAAAACCAACATGTGCTAGTTTTAGGATTGATTTTTACTCATTCATCAAAATGTGAAACAAATTACATTTTTTAAAACTAGACCCCATTCTACACACAATGAATTTTTTTTTCAATTTTCGATTAGTTTTCAAAAAATTTAGGGGGGAGCATGCTCAAATTTCTTCTTTTTAGGATGTGTCCAATTTCAAAATTCATAAAATATTATATATCCATTAAAAAAAATATCCAAAAAAATGAGGATAAACTACATGGTGTTAGCTAATTTGGAATTGTTTAGATTTTTGAAATTCTAAAAAAAAATTAATCAAAAAGGGGTGGGCCTCAGTCGCTATGCTATTTTTTTGATAAAAATAGGACTTGTTTTGCACCCCTTTTTGAGACCCTTAATCTTAATTAATTTCAAAAATAATTAGTAGCTTAGAAACTAGAATTTGAGTACTTCAACTCCTATTGTTGCCACATCTTGAAATTTTGAGTGTAACTACATTTTCTTGTGCAAATCAGATTTTGTTGATTTCAGAAAAAAAAAAAGTGGCATATTAAGTGTCAAAATTGTGTCACAGATCCATGCACTTACTCCTATTCTTATTTTATTTCATTTCAAGGATTGATTTCCAAAACTGGGTTTGACCAAGGCTAACCACTATCCACTAAGCCCATAACATTTTTACCTCTCCTTTGTGTGTGATTTGCAAGTCTAGGTTGTAGATTCCCTAAGGAGCAAGACTGGATAAAAGTTATGAAATCATTTGAAGTTGTCAAATTTGTCATCAAGCCTTAGAGAACATTGGAGAAGACGTACAGGTTGTAAATCAGGGTTTTAGATCTGAAAATCACTCAAGAAAGATAGAGTAGACAAAGAAGAGCAGGATTAGACTTTGAAGTTTCAGAAAAGCCTAACTAGACTAGTTCACCACTTTTGGTGAATGAGTCCCAGTTCTACTCAAAATTTAGATTTTTGCAGATTTGGATACCCTTTTGGAAAAATTCTATTCCCACACAATTTTCTAGAAACTGGACTGATTCGCCCAACTTGCAAAATAAGTACCACTCAACATTAAAGGCATAATTTATAGTATTTCAGAGCTCCTTCTAGTCATTTCCATTTTTCCAAGTGCACACCTTCCTTTCTATACTTTTTTGTGTTGATTCATTAACTTTTCTAGGTCATTTTATAGGGGATTGCATTGAATTAGGGTTTAATATTGCATCTTGCATTTCATTGTCTTTTCCAAGTCTAAACTTGGTGGTGAACCCCTCATTAGTGTATATTCAACCCCTAGAACAACTCTCTTACAAGATCTCTTTCTCCTTTGCATTGAGATCTCAAGGGTTATCCTTGAATGAAATTGAAAAAGTGGGTGTGCTCTATGTCCTAAAACCATACGATAACGCCATACCAATTTTTTTATCATTTCAACTTCATCATCTTCAAAGTAATCTAATGATTCTTCACATGTTATATCAATCAATTTCGTATGGTTCAAGGTGAGAGTTGTTTTAGGGTTACACATGATGGTGTTGATGTTTAATGAGGATCTTTTTGTTGCTTGCGTTATCTTAGAAGGGAAATATCCCAAACCACTTTTTGTTTCCTACATGTTAAGCTCTATAGGAACATAGATTCCTTGTTCTTTCTTTCCACATCCTTTTCCACTATATCCAAGTTGTTTCACAAGTTCATAACCTCTCCCATAAAACTTCTCCATTTCTTTTGGGTTTGGTGGTTGTTGATAATCTATCTCATCAAATTTTTTTGTATACCTTGTGTCTTCTTCTAGAATAGATGAGGTAGATTCTTGTGATTTTTCTTCTGAATTATGCGTTGACATCACCATTGGTTTCTTTTTTTTTAATTTTCTTTTGTTGTGATTGTGTATTCTCCCATAAACGAAGGTGTGAACTCTAAGGAATCCCAATCATCTTCCAATAACTTTGACACTTTTTCCATTTCTTGTTTCTTGTATTTCATAGGTTCTATATTTGATGTTGGAACTAATGTGTTCAAAGGACTTGTCATTCCTTTTTCAACTTGTAATTAACTTTCAGGCTCGAGTTCTATTTCAAGTTGGTATACTTTATTGTTATAGGCACACTTCATGATATGATGAAGAGTTGAAGACACTGCATGCATCTCATGAATCCAAGGTCTTCCTAAAAGAAGATTGAATGAAATATCATGAGGTATAATATGAATAGGAGTTTTTAAAGTAGCCTTTCCATTTGTAATAGGAGACATAATCACACCAAGTGGTTGCTTTCCTACATTTTAAAATTCTCGAATTGATAAGGAATCGGGTTCAATTATTGATTTATCTATGCCAATTCTATCAAAAAGAGTCACACTATATACATTAATGGTAGAGCCATTGTCAAAAAGGGTTCTCTTTATTCCCCACTGCAGCAACAAAAAAAATATCCCTCTTACTTTCTCTTGCTTGTTTGGGCCCTCGTAAACTAGGCTTAATGGTGCCTTGATTTAGTGTTGTAATGTGTTTGAAACATTCACATTAGGTCTTGGACCCTTGTGAACTAATTAACTTAAAATGCTACATTTCTAAAGTGTTGTGAAGTGTTGTAACACACTTTCACACTTTTCTAAGGTTTTATCAATTAATTGCACCTAATAAATCCCTTTTTAACCTTAATCATACTTTATTTAAGGTGTTGTAACATAATTTCACACTTTTCTAGGGTTGTCATTAACAATTAGGCTTATTTATGCTTTAATTGGCCTTCTTTTGCATCCACAAGCCTCATTTAATGCATCTTTTCGAGGATGATCCTGATATATACCAATATCCAATCATAATTCAAGTGTTTTCAAGTTGCATGCCCCAGATTTAGTGATCTGAGACTCATTCGCCACCTTGGGTGAATGAGTCCCACCTAGGTTTTTGGGTCACAATCCTCATTTTCCAAATTTCTAAGTGTTTATAAAAATGGTCCCATAAATTATGCCTAATGGGACTCATTCGCCACCTTAGATGAATGAGTCGTGTTTTCCAAAATCAAAATTAATTCAAAATTTTGGTAGGATTTTATCCTCCTAGATCTAATGTCGGCTTGTAGTGTTGTAATTTCAAGAACTCTTGCATAATTAATTATAAATACAAATTTCTTTCACTCATTTTAAACCTAGCAAGTAGAATGAGCATCCTTATAGAAAGTTTCAGTTCACAAGAGAATTCAAGAATTTACAAGAGCATTATGTTGAAAATGAAGATAAAACTGTAGTTAAAATGTAGCTTAAAATTTGTAAATCTTGTGTACCTATAGATTCAATTTTAGTCTTATTTGTCACAATCTCTTGTATATGATTAATCTCAAATTAGATCAATTTTAATGATGTAGAAAGTAGATAGAATATTGTAGAAGAAATATAAGACATAATAGAAAGGACACAACATGTACGTGGAGAAACCCTTTTAGGAAAAAACTCCACCAAAATTGGTCTTGATTGTATTATTAAACCTTTAAAAATATTACAATAACACTGATTCAATTCTCCTTGATATGCTTCCTTTGTTCTTCAAACAAATCTTCTTCACAACCTGCAATAATTTCTCACAAAACTCTCTCATACAATGGCTGCAATAATAGACAATATTCTTGCTTACAAACTCATAAGAGTTATCAAATATATAATCACCAAGCCTCTTGAGAAAATCTATGCCTAGGGTTGCCAAGTTGATTTCTCATATGCATGCACAAGTCAAACAAGAGTCTCCCTCAAAGTCGGCACCCAACACTAAAGTGTTAACCTTGTCGTTGTCAAAAATATCTCATTCGACCTCATCCTCAAAGTAGGCACCCTAACTGGGTCCCACTTAATTGAGCATTGTAAATATATTTTCCATGCAATACCTTTAACTCAAACATGCCAAGTTGGATGCCCAAGGTGGGCCCAAGTTAATTTTTGTTAACTGAAACATATTTATCACCGATTCATGCCCAAAAATATGCATGAATGATCCTTTATCTGTTAAATGAATGTATCCACATGTTATCTGTCCATGCAACTCAAGTCACTGAAGTTAACTAACGTGCAACTAAATATAACTAAAACATAACCGAATTGAAGTGAAGTGAATTAAACCTCGTAAACATAAATCCCTATTTTATAGGAACTCAACATGTATAAATCAAAATCCCTATTTTGTAGGAACCTAGGATGCATTTTTGAAGTGTACTCAATTCACCAACTAGTTAACTGAACCAAGGTGTGTCCCACCTTCCATGTAGGCTCCCATGTGCTCTTATTTTGTAGGAGCTCTCCCAAGGAATCACCACATGCTCCTATCATTTAGGAATAACTACAAATGTCAAAATTAAATGTTTATTTCATTCCAAAGTAATCTTTTCTTAATCCTAGTGTTGTGGAACACATTCGAAGGACTTGGGAGATATATGAAATATGTTTAGAATGAAATTAAATGGCATCCTATTCCTAAAATTCTCCCACTTGAAACTATACATTGCAATTATTCTAAACAAGGAATTAATATTATAAATCAAGTACATGGCTCAAGGCTAATGGCCTTCCTGCACCAAAAGAACTTTTCTGTAGGAACCAGTTTCATAAGATAATCTATAGTATTGACCAAAGTGTCAAATTTCTCAATCAATACATTCCTATTCTTAATTATTTCTCACACAAAGTGATACTACACATCAACATGCTTAGTACGAGCATGATACATAGGATTTTTGGCTAAACAAATAGCACTCTGACTATCAAATTCAAGTTCAATTTGCTTGCAATTAAAACCAATACTTTTCCCAAGTCTCTATAACCAAACTGCCTCTTTAGAGGCATGTGTATCAGCCATTTACTCTACTTTTGTGGTGGATAAAGAAACCATGGGCTTCCTCTTACTCATCCAATTAACTGCAACTCCAAACAAAGTAAACGCATAACTACTTGTTGACCTCCGACTATCCAGGTCTCCTGCCCAATCTGAATCAACAAAACCCTGTATGTCCAATGATTTATGCATAATATCAATATCATTAGCACCATGATAAATTGAATAGTAATCAGAAGTACCTCATAAATATCTAAATACCCTCTTAACATAAGTCCAATGTTCTTTACTAGGGTTAGACATAAACCTACTTAGAACTCCCATTGTTTGGCCTATATTTGGTCTTGTACAGACCATTACATACATCAAACTACCACCTGCACTAGCATAAGGAATCTCAGACATTTCCTCATAATCAAAACCAGATTTAGGACTCATGTATAAACTAAACTTCGTTGCAAATGGTAAAGGAATATTAATTGGTTTACTCTCATGCATGTTAAACAATTTCAAAATAGTATCAACATAGTTACTTTGACTTAAGAAAAGCTTTTTGTTACCTCTATCTCTGTTGATCTCCATACCAACGATATTTTTCAGCCCCTAGATATTTCATCTCTAATGTGCTAGAGAGTTGTGCTTTCAATTATTTGATCATTACCTTCTTGTTACCAATAAACAACATGCCATCAACATACGAGATAATAATTAAAAGTTGATCATCAATTATTTTTATGTAAACACAATGATCTTCCTCACTCCTAACATAACCAATTTTTAATGCAAAAGCATCAAACTTCTGGTACCACATTCTCATTGATTGTTTCAATCCATATAAATATATCTTTAACTTTCAAACCAATTCTTCTTTTCCTTTTACAACAAAACCATTAGGTTGCCTCAAATAAATCTCCTCATCAAGATTCCCATGCAAGAAAGAAATTTTCACATCCATTTGCTCTATCTCAAAATGAAATGCAGCAACAAAAGATAAAAGGAATCTAATAGAAGTTAATTTAGCAACAAGAGAGAAGATTTCATTAAAGTCAACTCCCTCTCTCTAGGAGTAGCCATTGGCTTTGGCTACTAATCTATCCTTGTACCTTTCGAGATTACCATCTGCTCCAATTTTCTTTTTAAAGATCTATTTACAACCAATGACTTTTCTTCCTTTGGGAAAACTCTCAAGATCCCACGTGTCACAAGTATTCAAGGAAACCATTTCCTCATGCATAGCTTGTGTCCAAATCTTGTTCTCATCCAAAGACATAGCTTCCCTATAAGATCTAGGTTCATCATTAGTACTCAACAAAGAAAATATGCAATGGAAATTAGGTGGGCTATACCTATCAACCAGATTCTATTGTCTTGTGGATCTTCTCAATGGGGTTTCTACCTCTTTCTCAATATTCTCATCATGAGAATCTATCTAAGAACTCTGTGAACTCTCCTCATCCAATCCATCCAATTGTTCTTCAACATGTGCATCTTCTTTCTTCTTAGTATTTTCCTCAAAATGTACTGTTCGAGAAGTATCCTTCTCCTTTTGTTGTTTTTCTCGTGAATAAGTTCTAAATTCCTTGAAAATCACATCTCTAGACAAAGTAATTTTTTGGGTTAGAGGATTCCAAAGCTTGTAACCTTTTACATTTTCATGATAACTCATGAAAATTAATTTCTATGCTTTTGGATCTGACTTAGATCACTTTTCTTTAGGCACATGAACAAAAACCTCACAACCAAAGATCCTTAAATGTGCAACACTAGAATTCCTACCTAACCATATTTCATAAGGGGCTTTGTCTTCAATAGATGAACTAGAAGATCTATTCATTAAATAACAACAAGTGCAGATAGCCTTATCCCGAAGGCATCAATCTAGCTTAGTACTACTTAACATGCTTTTAGCTCTTTCCATTAAGGTTTGGTTAATCCTCTCTGCTACTCCATTTTGCTATGGTGTATATGGAGTAGTTTTTTGTCTCACAATTATTGCATGCTTATAATAATCATCAAATTATGTAGAACAATATTCACCACCATTATCTGATCTCAACACTTTTATCTTATGATCTGATCATTTCTCAACTAAAGCCTTAAATTTTTAAACTTATTAAACACATGATATTTGTTATGCATAAAATAGATCCAAGTGTATCTTGAGAGATCATTAATAAAAGTGACATAATATCTAGATTTTCCAATAGATTCAATATCCATAGGACCCAAAACCTCTGAGTGAATAATCTCTAATAATCTTTTAGCTTTATTTTTTCCTTTAGGAAATGAAGATCTAGATTTCTTTCCAAACACATAATGCTCACAAAAATAATTTTTTCCACTATTATAATCAGGAATACCATCAACCAATTTCTCATTAAGAATGGGCCTAAGAACTTTTTCACGTATGTGGCCCAATCTATGGTGCCACAACATACATGTATTTTCAGTTTCAGTTACATTGGCTAATTTATTTAAATTGGAGGTATTCAGCTTAAACAAAGTCCCAATCTGAGATCATTTAGCAACCACCATATTCCATTACACCAATTTGCAACCATTTTTATCAAATGTCACATGAATTCTAGAATCATTACACTTAGATACATAAAGTAGATTTCTAGCAAGTCCTGGAATATGTAAAACATCATTAAGGTTATTAACCCTACCATCACTGAAACACAACATTACCTATCCATCGCCCACAATATTAGTTGTTCTATTATCTCCAAAGAAGACATTGCCTCCATCATAATCAGTCTTGGGAAAAGGTGTTGTTTATGCTGAAAAATTGAAAGCTGAATAATTTGAATTGTGAATCCAAATCAACTTCTCAACATAACATCAATGAAGCATCTCTATATGGAAGCTTTTGAAATTTGGCACCCAAATTGCTTCCAAGAGCAATGGGATAGGTGGATGGAGATGAATTATATGGAGGTATTACTGATGGGTTAATGTAGGTAGAATTTTGAGAGGGCATCAAGGATGTGTGCCTTTGTTGTTCTTGATGAATAGGAGATGGAGGGTTGTAGGGACCTAATATGGATGGAAGGGTTGATGAACTAGGATTTTTATGATAAGGACCAAGGATAGATGAAAGGTTTGATGGACTAGGATAAGGACCTAGGATAGATGGAAGGTTTGATGGACTAGGATACTTGGGTTTATTTTGATGGAATTTGGACTTACGATGGGTACCAATCTCTTGATTATTAGGTGTATAACCAAGGCCATGATAATATGGATTTTCTTGGATATAAAGGGGTTCTAGGATATCTTGTTCATGAAGTCCTACCCCTTTGCCTTTGTAGTTCATACTTTGACACATTCGTTTGCCAATGGGATATGTATTATTAATGAAACAAGATGCGAGTCTATTGTGAGGTGGATGCGATATGGAAGGAATAACAAGATCTTGGAGTAAACCACCTTTGATAAAAGTGAGGGAACCCATTTGATAGGTAAGGGGCTCATGGATAGATTGAATAGGGGTGATAGACTCTTGTGGAGGATTGTGATCATGAGGGAAATTAGGATGGGTGATAGGATCTTGACATGGGGATGATGGGGTACTTTGATCTTGACTTGGAAAAGAATCATTAGGTGTAGGAGATGGAATATATTGCTCTTTATTAGGTATGGGATCATCATGAGATTGTATGAAAGGCATATCTTGATCATGAGAAGGAGGAATATCATCATGGAATGAAAGGGTATCCTTGAATGGGGGTATATCTTGATCTTGATGAGGAAGGGAATCTTGAGATTTTATGGAAATAATATCTTGATCATGAGATGGTAGGACATCATTGGATATGATAGAATCATGAGATGGTATGGATTTAATAGATGAGGTGGAAGGAGGACTTGGAAGGATACTTTTCCCTTGAGATGGAAGGGGATCATCTTGGATTAAACAAAAAGAGATAAGGGGATCATCATGAGGTTCTTGAGAGATGGGATCTTGGTCAAATATTGGAAGGGCTTGTGGAATTTTGGTATCATTGGATGGAGTGGAAATAATTCTTTGATCTTGATGTGTAGGGGAGTCTATGCTAGCATGTTTTGGACTAAGAGATTGACATGAATTATTGGATGTAGTTGGTATGATAATAGAGGATGGTTGGATGGAATCATTAACTTGGGTGAAAGACTCATGAGGTTTATTTTGAATTA
This sequence comes from Sequoiadendron giganteum, assembly GCA_007115665.2. NCBI lineage: Eukaryota > Viridiplantae > Streptophyta > Pinopsida > Cupressales > Cupressaceae > Sequoiadendron > Sequoiadendron giganteum. Next base: position 218,604,624 of record CM021104.1, read on the forward strand.
TGGAGGATGAAGATAGATGCATGACATGGTAGGATTGCTCAATATTATTTGTGTTTGAGGACTTAGTTTTGGGATTCTCATTTAACCTTTGCAGAAAGTCATGGACATTAAACTTGGATGAAGGCTTATGAGATGATTTCATCACTTCATTCAAATGTTGGGATTCTAGGTGTTTTTCAAGCTCTTTCAAACGATGGTCAAGGTATTCAATCCTTTGGTTTCGTTCATAGGTCGGTGATGAATATGAAGGATAGTAGCTAGACATGTTTGGTTGATGGTTTTGGGAATGTTTTGAGGTATTTTGAATTACTAGGTGTGATGTTTGTTTGAGGTCTATTTTTGAACACACACACAAGACATAGCAGACAAAGTGTTTTTGAGTTTGACAATACAAGCACAAATCCTGAGGTTGGAAAGGACAATATCTGTTAGATTCCACATGGGTTTCCCCAACCACATATTCTTAGCATGTGAATCCAGAAGCTTGGCTGCATGAGCTCCCCCTTACAGTGCACTCACTTCTCAGGCCAACCAAGCTTCCAACCCCCATGAAACTCCCATGGCAGATTGATCACCTCTACTAAAAACTGCGAAGATGTGGATGCCTTCACATCGACCGGTGCTGCGCTAACAAATAGAAGGATTTTGGCAACTACACAAAGGTTTTGAATTCGGGACCCCCATTTGAGTGGCCATACATGGGGCACAAGATTAAGCTCCATTTAGGAGGCACTCCAGCCTGAAGAGGTTACGCTCAACAGGGTTTTGGGGAGTACTACTTGGTCCGTATGACACATCCGCACTTGTAATCTTAGGCTTTCCCTTAGGATTCACATTTATATACCGATCGGGGGTAGCTTGGCCAAAAAGCTCCGTTTCCGGTCTGAGTCACCTTGGGGTGAGTACTTTTTCCCACCAAGGTAGGCCCAAGTTCTAGAGTCAATAATCATTTCTCTTGCACCCAAGATCGCACAAGTGCGCAAGGGGAGAGGATACTTCGATTATTGAATCGGGGTGACACATAAAATAGATGGGTCTGGCTTTTTGATCACCTTGTTTGCACAAGGTGAGAGCATAATCACCTACCACCTTCAAGCACAACAAATAGTGTTCATTAAACCCCTAATTAAGCCTATGTGAGAGAAGACAATTGTTCATTTTAAAGCACCAATTTGAAAAGTTTTATAATCTAAAAGACAATTGGTTTCAAAATCATGTCTTCGACAAACGTCCTGCATCAAAATATCATTAGTAGTTTCATGTCTCCTTTCTTTGACAAACGTATGTTTTGATTTCAAATCTTTGCCAAACAAACCTACAAGAAAAGCCCAAAATTAGCCCACAAATTGATAGTTAAATTATGAAGCAAAAGACATTAATCTAAATTAAAGTTAAGCTAAAATTAGAAACTAATCTAGATTAAAAATTAATCTAAAATTATAAACTACTCTAAATTAAAAGTTAATTTAAATTAAAAATTAATCTAAAATTAGAAATTAATTAAAAACTAATCTAAATAAATAAAATAAAACTAATTTAAATTAAAAGCTAATCTAAATTATAATTATTCTAAACTATATTAATCCTAAATTAAATTAATTCTACATTCTAAATTTAGTCTAAATTAAAAATCAAATTTAAACAAAAAAGCTAAATCTAAATTAGAAATTAGATCTAAATTAAAAAGTAAAAGCTAAATTAAAAGTAAAAGCTAAATCTAAAAGGCTAAAAAAAATACTAAATTAAAATCAAAAGTTAAAATCTAAATTTAAATCTAAATCTAAACTAACAGTTAGATCTAAATTGAAAGATAAATCTAGATTAAAATTAAATGCAAACTAAATTAAATCTAAAATTAGTTTAAATTACGTTAAATCTAAAACTAAACTAAAGCCAAATTAAAACTAAATTAAAACTAAATTAAAAACTAATTCAATTAAAATTGACATAAGTTAGATTGACTGCTAAAAATTAAAATGGTAAACAATCAGCAAACAAGAATCAGAGGCAAATATTATGCCACAGTTGTAGACATGCACAAAATGCATTTGTTGAGATGGTGAATGCTGAAGATATCAAATGGATTTTGCTGAGATGGTAAATGCTGAAGACATCAAATGCATTTGTTGAAGACTTAAAAATCCTTTGCTGCCTTTGTATCACATAAAGTTCACAATTAAAGAGAAAAAAGAAGCTGATTTTATGAGCACAAAAAGATTATCAAAACCTCTCTTAGATTCATCCCAACTATTTGTGACTTCAAATCATGTCATGAAAACAGATTTTGCAGCTGTGTAATGGTAAAAGTGAATAGTGCAACAAGTATTTTCCTCAAAATTTAAAACCATTCAGCATTATTCTTCATTATACCAAATTAGATTTGAGATTAATCATCAAACGTTTTCTTGTGCACCCAAATAAAAATTTGTGAAAGTATTTCATATGAGATAATAGAAAATATCTTCCATAGTTCTCACACAATCAAAGATGAAGAGAAAGTGACTATTGAATCAAATCCAATTTTAAATTAAGAGCCAATGGATTATTTAAATCTGCAACACACTGTAACTAGAAAACCATTGGGCCCTTCACGTCAGGTTCACCATTTTGTTTATGCTGAAAAATTGAAATCTGAATAATTTGAATTGTGAATCCAAATCAACTTCTCAACATAACATCAATGAAGCATCTCTAAATGAAAACACATGTAAAATTTAACTAATTATGCAAACTAAAACAACATGAGCATTCAAAAGAAATCAAACTCCATTGTCATCCTATCATCAAGATCTTGTTTTCAAGCATTTTGATGCTCTCAGATTTTGCACAAGCACAAATGCTGCAAGAGGCTATGATGAATGGATTCGAATGATTCAAAAGTCCCTTTTTTGGTGAGAAGAGGGGGTTTATATAGATGAATGCATAATGTGAAAAATGAGAAATGAGAAATGAATGGAGTGATTCATTCCACGATTCTTGTTTGGAAGTTCAAAATGTGCAATTTTGAGCTAATTTCATGGAAATGATTTATGAGTTTAAAGTGCATTTTTAAGCTAATTTCATGGAAATGATTTATGAAATTTATGCGAATGGATTTTAATGATTAATGCAAATATTTAAATGAAATATGCAATATTTAAATGAATTTATGGAGATATGATTATGCAACGAATTTAAGTGATAGATGATTAATGAAATGATAAGGATCAGTGAAATATGCAAGTGGATCATCTAAATGAAATGGATAAATGTTTAAATGATTTTATGAACTATATAAATGGATGATGATTAATGTGAATGCAAATGATATTTTAGTGATTAATGCCTAAATGATAAATGATTATGATTAAATGCCTATAAATGCTTATAATATTTGAATAGTTTTATAAATATGGAGATGATGGATCAAAATGATTATGAGGACATTTTTATGCGTCTACACGTGCCTCAACTTCTCACTTGAACCTCTAAAAAAGACTTGATGAATCCAACTTCAGTTCATGCTGTTATCGATTTACCACTGGGAGAATTTTGTGGAGGTGCAGTTGCGCGGGTTATCACCTTACTACGAGCCTCTTCCTTCTATCTGGAAGTTGGGTGGTGTTACCGCTATACCGCGGTGTCCCTCTTCTGCCTTTGTAGTGGTGTGGTGGTCTTGGCGGTTGGCTTGGGAATTCACCTCTTTAACGTGGGAGGCTTCGCTCAATCTAGCGGTTGGGCGGTGTTACCGCCATACCGCGGGTGGCTTCACCTTTGTCCGGTGTTTGGGCGGTGTCACCACCATACAACAAAGTTCTTTTCTTTCCATGGCGGTAACACGGTGAAGGGCGATGGTTAGACAGATGAAAAGCTACCTCTGTATAGTGAGGTTTTCTGGAACGATTAATAGTTAGGTGGTGGCACAACCATACCACGGAGGTCTATCAACCTTGAAGCAGTGTCGTGGTGACACTGCCATACCACGGTGATTTCTTTGGCTTGGAATGACAACACGGTAGAAGGAGCTCGAGGCTTTGTTGGCCGGTCTGACTTGACAGTCAAAGCGTTGAACGAACGATGTTACAAAATGTGGCACGTTTTCACTCATTGATTTTACATCGCTGTTGTAAATCAATAGTTATTGGCCGAATATTTAAATATTTGAAAGCGGTGTATGCATTAAATGTAATATTTGATTGAGTGGCTGAAAAATTAGAATTTAGGAAACTATTTGTAACAAAATTAAATGTTGGTGTGGCCAGATACATGATTGCAGGGCGGTTTGATCAGAGATCGGGTTGCTTGTCAGGGAAGTGTGTAATTAAATACACACCATTGGTTGTTGATTGAAATAAGTGAGAACATACGATAGGTATAGAGACTAAGGTGACAGAGATAGAGATTTCATTGTATGTTGCAAGAGCATTGTAACAATGAAAGTATCAAAATCGAAGTCTGCTGTTGTGAGCTAACTATCAGAGAGTGAAGTATATAACTTTCTATGTAATTGTTTACTGTAATACAAAGTGATTTCTCCTGGTGTGGTGGGTTTTTCTCCCGTAAGGGTTTTCCCATGTAAATCTGGTGTTATCTCTGTGTATGTTTTATTTCTGTCTTTCCTGTTATACTATGTTTGTGCATCTTAAATGAAAGAAATTTTTAAATGATGGTTTTTGCACTTCTCATTTGAAGTTTTAGCATTAGGAAAACGTATTCCACACCTCTATTTTTCCTTTCAAGTGGTATCAGAGCCTGGCCAGTTGTGTTATCCTTGTCAGTAGGGTTGGTTTTTTGTGCTAATCCTGTTTCAGTGGGAGTCTTGTAAAGAGAGAACCAATTTTTGTTTAAGATGGAGAGTACATTAGGTAGAGTAGAGATTGAATATTCAATGGTGGAATATTTGAGTTGTGGAAACTCAAAATGGAAGACTTGTTGGTGGATAGAGACCTCTGGATTACTATGTTTGGAACTATGCCACAAAGTATGAAACAAGAAGATTGGGATATTGCAAATTGAAAAGCTAGAGGCTTGATAAGACTTTGTCTGACCAATTCTGTACTCTTAAATGTTCACGAGGGGAAGACTCCAACTTTATTATGGAAGAAGCTTGGTGATATTTATCAGGGAAAGTATCTGGTAAATAAGTTATTCCTGAGGAAGAAGTTGTACTCCTTGAAAATGGAAGAAGGAGCATTTGTTGCAAACCATCTGAACTCATTTAATATGAGTGTTTCTCAGTTGGAATCTATGGGTGTAAAGATAGAGGAGGAGGATCATTGCATGCTTGTGTTATGCTCCTTACCTGACACTTGGGATCATCTTGTAATGGCTATTGGAAGTATGACAACTACTTTCAAGATGGAAGACGCGGTTGCCTCACTATTGTCAGAAGAAATGCAGAGGAAGTCTTTAGAGATGGCCAAAGAGGCTCTTGTTGTTCAAGGTATATGAAGGAGAGAGGCAAGAAGAAGGACAAGAATTCTAAATCCAAATCTAAAGGGAGATCAAAGTCTCCTAGTAAAAATTCAAAGGTGAAATGCTGGAACTGTGGGTAACCTGGTCATATCCAAAAGGATTGTAAGGAGAAGAAGAATAATAATAATAACTCTTCGGACAATGACTCTTCTTAGAGTGATGTAGATGCCTTCATTGTAGTCTTGGTGACTCAGACACTAGATGATGTTTGGTTGATTGACTCAGGTGCATCTTTCCACATGACGTCTCACAAAGAGTGGTTCAGTAAGTACGAAAAGTATGATGGTGGAAAGGTGTACCTAGAAAGTGATTCAACACTAGAGATTGTTGGTTGTGGAAGAGTCAAAATAAAATTCCCTGATAGAAGAATCAAAGGGATTGGTGACGTACTACACATACCAAGTTTGGCTCGTAACTTACTTTCTGTTAGTAAGCTTAATCATGCTGGTGTGCAAGTTTTTTCTCGAGTAAAGGTTGTAAGGTGGCTAGAGGCACAATGGTGTTGGCTAAGGGTGTAAAAATTGGCACTTTGTACAAGGTGGATGAACATCTTGTTCAATGTAACATCTCTGTAAAGTCAAGCAAAGTTGCTTGCGTAGAGAAGGAGGATGAAGCTCTTCTGGGTGAAAATTACTTGGAGGTGAAACTCCCAATAGAAAAATACCATGTTTTGGCATCATAGACTCAGTCACATAGGTGAGAAAGGTTTCAAAACCTTGAAAAATAAAAAATCTTGTTGAAGAGATTGTAGATTGTAACCTTGAGTTCAATTTTTGCGAACATTGCATTTATGGAAAGCAACATTGTGGTTCATTTTAATCGAGTCCTCATAAATATTCTGGTGTACTGGATTATGTTCATTCTGATGTGTTTGGTCCAGTGAGTGTTCCTTCGTTATCAAAGTCAAGATATTATGTTTCCTTTATTTATGATTATTCGAGAAGGGCATTTGTATACTTTCTTAAAATTAAATTAGAAGTGTTCAGTTGGTTCAAAGATTTAAAAAACTTGGTAGAGAATCAGACTGGAAAGAAAATTAAATTTTTGAGGATGGATAATGGTGGTGAGTTTTTCTCTATAGATTTCGAAAGGTACTGCAAAGACCATGGGATTAAAAGGCACAAAACTACACCTTATACTCCACAACAAGATGGAGTTGTTGAAAGGTTGAACATGACGCTAATGTAAAGAGAAAGGAGTATGTTGAGCAGTGCTGGTTTAGAGCAAAAGTTCTAGGTCGAGGTTATGGCTACAACAAGTTACTTGGTAAATCGTTCACCTTTTTCTACTCTTGTTGACAAAATACCTTTGGAAGCTTGGTTTGGTAAGAAGCCCTCTCTAAGACATATTCATGTCTTTGGCTATGAGTCATATGCATATGTGCTGAATGAGAAAAGATCTAAGTTGGAGAACAAGGTTGTTAAATGTATCTTCATCGGCTATGGTGTTGGTGTGAAGGGATACAAGATTTGGAATCCTGATAATAAGAAGGTTTTGTATAACAGAAGTGTAATATTTCACGAGCTAAAGCTTTCAACAGCTGATCCACAGTTAGAGATAGATCAAAGAGGAAAGAAGAATTATGTAGTTGAAATTCCTCAAACTCCAAAAAAAGAGGAACTACATGGTGTACCTGAAATAGAGGAGAGCTCTAGAAACTATGAGAGCTTTGAAGAAGAAGAACCACAACCTCATCCAAGAAGATGGTCTACACATGAAAGATATCAACTTGATAGGTATGGTTTCTCTATGTTGGATTCAAACTGTGCCTATTCTTTGATTACTAGCACTAATGAGTGTAGGACTGTGAAAGAGGCAATTAATATTTCTGATTCAAATTCCTGGTTGGAAGCCATGAATGAAAAAATGGAATCTCTAAAGAAGAATGATACCTAGGATTTGGTACCTTTTCCTTAAGGGTGAAAGCCTATTGGCTGTAAATGGGTATTTAAGAAAAAGACTGGTCTAGATGGAAATGTTGAAAAGTATAAAGCGAGGTTGGTTGCAAAAGGTTATTCCTAGGTAGAGGGAATTGATTATGGAGAAATATTTTCCCCTATAGCTAAGCTAACATCTATCAGATTTCTATTGTCACTTGCAGTTACGTATGACTTAGATATTGAACAGATGGATGTGAAAACAATGTTTCTCCATGGAGAACTAGAAGAAGAAATTAATATGTCCCAACCTGAGCACTTCATTGAAAAAGGTAAAGAAATCCTGGTCTGTAAGTTAAAGAAATCTTTGTATGGTTTGAAACAATCGCCTAGAATATGGTACCAAAAGTTTGACACCTTTGTGTTGTCCATGGGATTTGTGAGATCAAAATTTGATCATTGTGTGTATTACAAATCTGAAAATGATCACACGATTATTATTACCCTGTACATGGATGATATGTTATTCATAGAAAATAGCAAAACTATGATTTCTAATCTTAAGTCTCAGTTGTTTACAAAGTTCGAAATGAAAGATCTGGGTGCAACAAGGTATATTTTGGGGATGGAAATAACCAAGGATAGAAAGAGAAGAAAGATTTGAGCCAACCAGAGTAAGTATGTTAACACTATTTTGGAGAGATTCGGTATGAATGGTTGCAAGCAACTAGTTGTTCGAGTTTTGTAGGGAACAAAGCTATCTATTGAAGATTGTCCAAAATCTATTATTGAGATGGAGGACATGACTAGGGTGCCTTATGCAAGTGTTGTTGGCAATTTAATGTATGCAATGGTCTGTACAAGGCCAAACATTGCCCAAGCAGTGGGAGTACTTAGCCGATTTATGGAAAATCCAAGAAGGACACATTGGGATCTTGTTCAAAAAGAGTGTTTAGATATCTAAGGGGTACTTTAGAATGTGCTCTGTGTTATAATGGAAATTTTTTTGGAGCACAAAGGAATCTCAACATTCATGGATATGCGAATTCTAATTGGGTAGGGGACATTGATAGCATAAGACCCACCAGTGGATATACTTTCATGTTAAAGGGTGGTGCAATCAATTGGATGAGCAAGCGATAGGATGTAGTCGCTTTTCCCACTACGAAGGTAGAATACATGGAATTGACACACGCCTACAAAGAAGTTGTTTGGCTCAATCATTTGTGTTTTGATATTGGTTTTGATGCAGGGAAGATTACTATTTGTTGTGACAATTAGAGTGCCATTTTTTTGGCAAAAAATCCAACTTTCCATGCCACGATGAAACATATCGATGTGCACTATCACTTTGTTACAGATATGGTGGAGGATAGAAAGTTTAGTTTAGAAAAGGTGGACACTTTGAAGAATGTTGTAGATGCATTGACAAAGCCAGTGAGCATGAACAATTTCAAATGGTGTGCAAGTTTGATGGGCCTTGGGGCCTATGATCGTTAGTAAATTCAAAGTATGGAGGAAGCCAATAAGTCTTCGTCAAGTGGGAGATTATTGGAAAAAGGTGCCTCAACTTCTGGCTTGAACCTCTAAAAAATACTTGACGAATCCACCTTCAGTCATGCCTTTACCTCTTTACTACTGGGAGAATTTTGTGGAGGCACGGTTGCGTGGTTTACCACCTTACCGTGAGCCTCTTCATTTTGTCCAGTAGTTGGGCGGTGTTACCGCTATACCACGGTGTCCCTCTTCTCCATTGGTGGTCGTGCAGTGGTCTTGGCTGTCGGCTTGGACGTTCACCTCTTTACCGTAGGAGGCTTTGCTCAGTCTAGCGGTTGGGTGGTGTTACTACCATACCACGGGTGGCTTCGCTCTGTCTGTTGGTTGGGTGGTGTCACTGCCATACCACAAAGTTCTTTTCTTGTCATCGCGGTAATGTGGTGAAGGGCGACGGTCAAGCAGACAAACAGTTACCTCTATACTATGAGGCTATTTAGAATGACTAGCGGTTATGTGGTAGCATCGCCATATCGTGGAGGTTTGTCAACGTTGAAGTGGTGTCACGATGCCACCACCATACCGCAGTGATCTCTTTGTCTTGGCGTGGTAGCACGGTAGAAGGAGCTTGGAGATTTGTTGGCCGGTTTGACTCGATGGTCAACGCGATGAATGAATGGCATTACGACACGTGGTACATTTTCACTCGTTGATTTTACATCGCTGTTGTAAATCAACATTTATTGGTCGAATGTTTAAATCTTTGAAAGCGGTGTATTCATTAACTGTAAGATCTGATTCGGTGGTTGACAGAATCTGAATTTAGGAAATTCTCTATAATATAATTTAATGTTGGGGAAGATCGATGCATGATTATAGGGCAGTTTGATTAGAGATCATATTTCTTGTTAGGGAAGCATGTAATTAAATACACCCCATTGGTTTTTGATTGAAATGAGTGAGAACAGATGATAGGTATAGAGACTAAGGTGGTTGATATAGAGATTTCATTGTATACTGCAAGAGCATTGTAACAGTGAAATTATCAAAACTGAAGTCTACTGTTGTGAGCTAACTATCGGAGAGTGAAGTCTACAACTTTGTATGTAATTTTTTACTATAATACAAAGTGATTTCTCTTGGTGTGGTGGTTTTTTCTCCCATAAGGGTTTTCCCACATAAATCTGGTGTTCTCTGTGTATTTTTTATTTTTGTCTTTCCTATTATACTATGTTTGTGCATCTTAAATGAAAAAAAGTTTTAAATGATGGTTTTTGCACTTCTCCTTTGAGTTTTTAGCATTAGGAAAGCATATTCCACACCTCTTTTTTTCCTTCAATCAGTATATTTTGAGATCCATTCCTTGTTAGGAGTCATATGATAGGAGCAACCTAAATCAATAAGCCAAGAGTCATCACTAACATTTTTACATGAAATAATCAATGAATCATTACCATCATTCGAGGATTTCTCAGTAGAAGCATCATAACTCTTTTTCTTGCTCTTACAGTCCTTCTTTATGTGTCCTAGTTTCCCACAGTTCCAACACTTAACTTTACTCTTACCAGGGGTTTTACATGATCCCTTGGACTTACACTTTCCTTTCTTGTCTTCCTTAGATTCCTTTTCCTTAGGTCTACCTCTTATAGACAAGGCATCTTGGGAGCCTGTTTTAGACTTCCTCCTCATCGTATTTGATAGGAGAGTAGGAATTATACTATCCATCTTCAGATCTACACCACTAACACTGATAGAAACAATTAGATTTTCCCAAGATTCTAGTAAAGAACAAAGTAACAAAATGTATTTATCTTCATCTTCTACCTTTACATCTACAGATGCTAACTGACTCATAATCAAATTAAAATCATATAAACGATGTGCAACAGAATCAACATCTTTCATCTTTAAAGAATATAATTGTCTTGTAGATACAACTTGTTAGTAAGGTTTTTGGTTTGATAGATATCACCTATCCTCTTCCACAGATCAAATGCGATATTTTCATTTGAAACATTCAAGAGACCAACTTCAACAAGACATAATCTTATGGTTTCTCTTGCCTTCATATCAAGCTTAGCCCAATCCTCATCTGACGGATCAATGTAGGTATCTTTGTCTTATTACCTAAAACTAACTGTGTTGATCTCTCTCTTAAAGGAGATCTTCCATTTTTAGTTTCCACATCTCATACCCAGATCCAGTGAACCTTTCAATATTTAAACAAGAAGTAGAACCCATTGCAACACACTACTTTTACAAATCAATAATTGACACAATATTAAAAGCTCCCACTACAGCCAAAAAAACTTTAAACTTTTAAGAGAAAGGCATCCCAAACTCTACCCAACCTCTAGCTCTGATACCAAATGTTGAAAATGAAATTAAAACTGTAGTAAAAATGTAGCTTAAAATTTGTAAATCCTATGTAACTGTAGATTCAATTTTAGTATTCTTTTTCACAATCTCTTGTGTATGATTAATCTTGAATTAGATCAACTTTAATGTTGTATATAGTAGAAAAAAGATTTTAGAAGAAATATAAGACATAATAGAAATGACACAACATGTACGTGGAGAAACCATTTTGGGAAAAAAACTCCACCAGAATTGGTATTTCTTGTATTATTTAACCTTTGAAAATATTACAATAACATTGATTCAATTCTCCTTGATATGGTTCCTTTTTTCTTCAAACAAATCTTCTTCACTGCTTGCAATATTTTCTCACAAAAATATCTCAGACAAACTCATCAGATTTATCAAATATATAATCACAAAGCCTCTTGAGAAAATCCATGCCTAGGGTTTCCAGGTTGAGTTCTCATATGCATACACAAGTCAAACAATATTATCCCTCAAAGTTGGCAACCAACACTAAAGTGTTAACCTTGTAGTTGTCAAAAATATCTCATTCGAGCTCATCCTCAAAGTAGGCGCCCAAACAAGTTCCCACTTAACTAAGCATTGTAAATATATTTTCCTTGCAATAGTTGTAACTCAAAGATGCCAACTTGGGCACCCAAGATGGGCCCAAGTTAATTTTTGTTAACAGAAACATATCTATCACCGATTCATGAAAAACAATATGCATGAATGATCCTCCATCTATTAACTGAATGTATCCACCTATTATCTATCCATGCATCTCAAGTCACTAAAGTTAACTAACATGCAACTAAAGATAATTGAAACATAACTGAATTGAACTACACTGAACTAAACTAAACCTTGTAAACATCATCCCTATTTTATAGGAACTCAACATGCATAAATCAAAATCCCTATTTTGTAGGAACCTAGGATGCATTTATGAAGTGTACTCAATTCACCAACTAGTTAACTGAACCAAGGTGTATCCCACCTCCCATGTAGGCACCCATGTGCTCCTATTTTGTAGGAGATCTCCCAAGGCATCACCACATGCTCCTATCATTTAGGAATAACTACACATGTCAAATTAAATATTTAGTTCATTCCAAATTAATCTCTTCCTAATCCTAGTGTTATGGAACACATTCCAAGGACTTAGGAGATACATGAAATATGTTTAGAATGTAATTAAATGACATCCTATTCCCAACAAATTCAAGAGTCTTCAAGAGAAAATTATCAAGCATTTTAGAGAATTCTTCAAGCATCAAGCATCATGACAAAGTCTTCATGTATCATATTTATTTTTGAGCTAACAATTGTGATGTAGGGTTTCATGATTCAAGCTAGCATTTCATTCAAGATCTATCCTATTCAAGCAAGATTCAAGATCTACATCCATTAGAGCCATCTCACAAATTTTTGTAGTGCTTCATTGCTAGGGTTTGGTGAGTTACAACATCATATTTTGTTCATTCATCATTCTCCATTTTTATTTCATTCCATTTCAAGGTTTGATTACCAAAACAAGGTTTGACCAAGGCAAACCCCTATTCACTAACAATCAACAAGTTTTTCTCCTCTTTACAAGTGTGATTGTATGTTTATAGATTGAAGAAAAGTGGATTTGAATCCTTCAAAAGTACCAAAATGACAAAGTTGCAAATGTCGTCAAAGTTGTCAATACTCATGAAAACTCAGATCTAGGGAAAAATATCCATCGAATTTGCATGAAATCAGTGAAAAAGTGCTTATTTGATCCATCTTCTGAGGCTTGGAAATTTTTAGTTCAATATTTTACTCTTGGGACACTTCACAAAAAAATTGGGACTAATCCCCTAGAAGTGGAAAACAAGTCCCATTGTAGGTGCTTTTTAGGGGTTTTTGTAGATTCATATACCCTTTTCTCATAAACCTGTTCCTATGTAGAAACCCTGATCTAGGAATGATTCACCTAGAATGGCGAATGAGTCCCAGTAGGCTAAAATTTTTGGATTTTTAGTGTTTCAAAACTTATTCCTACCTTCTTCAAGTTTCCAAGTGCATACTCCTAAGATTTCACTTTTCTATTCTATTTTTCATACATTTTTAGGTCATCTAGATAAGGATTGCATCAAATTAGCGTTAAGCATTTCATCTTGTATTACCTTTGTCTTTCCAAGTCTTAACTTGGTGGTGAAGCCCTAATTAATTTACAATCAACCCCTAGGATACCTTATTGTTAGGTTGCTTTCTTCTTTCTTTATTGGATTGAGATCTCTAGGGCCTCCTTCAATGAAACTTGAGGGAAATAGGTCTAGGTCTCTAAACACCTAGTTAGTGTTCTACCTCCCAAAAGATGGAACACTATTTTCGTTGTTTCACCCACCCATCATAGGTAGCTATTATCATTAAGGCATCATTTTTATTTCTTATTTCCAAAGGAGGTAGCTCATATTGATGAAAAGTAATATCTACGTTATCCACATTCATTCCTTGAATTAGAGTTGCCACATCATTTGAATTTGTACTGGAAGGAACCACTACTTGTTGCAAGGCAGTTTGAAGCATAGTATGATAATTAGGTGAATTTTGAATTAGATCCCATAGGGATATTTTGCAGGAGTATGCTTAAGTTGTTCAACAAGATCATACTCCTTCCCATTATTCAAAGGTAAATGGGGGGGCAAGTTAGGCAAGACGAGGTTAGGAAAATGTAATGATGTTTGAGTTGGTTGCTTTTATTATGGATTGTTTTTAGTGTTATATTTATGAGCAATGGAATTGTAAATTGATTGTTGTGAAACATTATTCTTAGGTGGTTCAAGGGTGAAAACAGGTTTGTTTTGAGTTTGAGGTTTGTATGAAGGTGGGTAAAGGATGAGTTGAGGATGGATCACATTAACTTCTCTTTGTTTTACTTTGTTTTAAGAAGCCTTAGTGGATGAACCTTGCGAGATGAAATCCTCAAGGGCTTCATCTAACATTTCAAATTCATCACCAATAAAAGGCTTGAGGTTTAGGTTAACTTGGAAAAAGAGATTTGATATATCCAAACAACTATGCTTTTTCCAAGTGGTTCATCGATTTATAGGTGTTTTTGGTTTTTTTTTCTAATGAATACCAAATGTAATATAATCTAATTGAACTATGAACTAATGATAGGAATGAAAAGTACAACAATGTAATTTTTTCCACAATTGAAATGAATCTAAATTAAGCTATATCTAATAAAATGCATGAAACAAAAAATCAGTAAACTGAAATAAAAATCTAACAACAAACTAAGGTAGAGAAACATGTTTTTTAATGCTATTATATGAGCATGAATTTGTACCCTAACACAAATTCCATTTTACCCCCTTATACTTTAGAAAACCAAAAGCAGAGGTTTAATTCCACTTAAGCCTGCTACTTGCATTCCACTTGGCGCCTTGTTTGTGTGCCGGTGGGGGTGTTTTTGTCACAGATGCTCACATGACACGCTTACATCCCTGGTAAATTCTTACAGTTGGAGACTGTAGACGCATTACGTTTTTTATTGGGATTCAAAGAGTAACGTCCCTCTTCGGTTGGCAAACCTGAATATGGTCATTTTTCATCTTCTTCATATTCTCACTTCATTCTTCCATTCTCAAGTTTTGAGAGATCTTGAGTTCATCACTCATATTTTCTCCACTCTTTCAAACATTTTTTCAAACTTTTTAGTAGCATTCTTTCACTCCATTGCTGCAATCTACCACTCCACCACTTTGATAGCGCGAGCACAGGACAAACACCATGGCAGTAGAGGATTGAGCTCCTCTCATTCACCCCTCCACAAGCCTTGAGCGCTTTGGATGAAGGCGGTAAGATCCTCTAATCTCTTCTATTGTATTCAGTTTAGTAAGCACATACTATTTTGTAGTGTTTCTTGCATACATAACTTGTATTTCCCTTCTTTATCATTATTTCTATCATTGCAAACTTGGTTGTTCGTGGAGGTGGAAACACCAAGACGGGGGTCTGACTGAAGCAGGCCCCTAACCAACCCCAACACTCTCCCTCTTTGATTGTACAGGTGGAGAGATCTCAAAGCAAACTGGCGAGAGGACTATTCTATGAAATCATCTTCATCGCCCTTGTGGTAATACATTTCCTTTATCACGTCAATCTGTACTTTTCATATTTCTTAATATTGTTTTGCCATTCTAAAAAATTGTAAACTAAGTTGTTAGTCCTTCCTTAGAGAAAAACCTTGTCTCTCTGGATTTCTGGTCATACGGATGCCAGCGCACCTGTGAGATGCTAGCACACCGCGTTGTCATCCCAGAACCACGCTTCTATCCTCAGACAAAGAGCTACCTGAGACACAGAGTTGACTCTAGAAAGTGACTCTTCTAGTCTCCCTTCAACTTCTGGGATTGCAGAGTGATCAAAGGACACATAATCCTTGTCATATTAATCCTTTCTATCCTAACCTTCCTTTCAACTTAGGTAAGCTAGGGCAGCCTTTCCGCTCTTGGCCTTTTGTGACTTGGGGCCTTGTAGTGGGTGGTCCCCCTCTCTTACATTTTTGGTGAACCCGACATGAACGAACATCTATCCATTTGTCGGCATCCTGAACTCTTTCTCATATACCACTTGGCCATTGTACCCTGGTGTGTTGTGAAAATTTATGAGCTTCACGACCTAGTCTACGACCTCTGGGAATATTGTTAGAAGAAGTTTGTGACACCTTCCAATGGACAAGAAGAAGGTCTCCTCTAGCTTCACTGCCGACCATTTCTCCGGTTTCGTGGTTGGTCTGTCCACACAGGAGCACGTATCGCGAGGCAAACCTAAGTTTCTTGATAAAAGTGATTGCATCCCTACTCCTCCTACGTTGTTGACCTCTTCATCCATAGATGAGAATGAGGCTATTTGTATCACTTTTGAGTACATCATGAGCCTCAGTAATGGGTTAGGTGCATTGGAAAATCACCTGAAAGGAAACCCAAAGATGGCTAGGGCTGCTAAGGTGATCAGTGAAATAAGATACATGGTGGAAAAAGACCAAACACGTGTAGAGCTCTTATCTAGTCTCGCTGGTTTGGACAAAGCATGTGCCCCCTCGAGCCATGGTCACATGATACGAGGTGGCCTCTTCAAGGAACGTGAGAGGCAGCTGTATATGTCGATGCCTCCTACATCTATTTATATGGTTGACGTAGTCCATTCGGTTAATATACCCTCTATTTTGAAAGTTTTGAGACCATCAAAGTAAAAAGGAATCCTCTGGGATTCCACTTCACCCCTTTTTCACCTTCGGTGGTGGATAATTTGGTGGAATGATAGGCGGAGGCTTTGGTGGTGGAAACTTTAGAGGTGGAGATGGCATTGGCAAAAGTCATGGTGGTGGCTTTGGCTCCAACGGTGGCTCTGATGGAAGTCACACTGGTGGTGGAAGCATGAGTGGTAGTGGCATCGGTGGTGGCATCGGCGGAAGTTAGATTGGTAGTGGCACTATCGGTGGCAACTTTGGCAGTGGTCACGATGCTTCTCATAACGGTGGCCCTAGCAGTGGTTCCAGTGGTCCTATGTCTTATAACGACCCTATTATGAATACCCTTCTTCATAATATGGGAAGATACAAAACCAGTTAACGAACCTCTCCTAAGCCTCAGCCCAGCCTATCTTCCAACCCTTCTTTTGACACAACCCGTTGTCGGTCGTAATTATAAATATCCCTTTCCCACAAGGGATGGAGATTCCCAAATTTGAGAAATACGGTGGTAAAGGGGACCCACAAACACATGCATTCTTCTTTAACACCTTATGCACATACTTTTTCGATCATGATGCGTTGATGGACAAACTATTTCCTCGATCCCTCAAAGATACAACACTGGATTGGTATTGTTCTTTGCCTGATAAATCCATCTTTATGTTCGATCAGCATGTGAACCGGTTCCTGTAATAGTTCCAATCCAATATTAGACCAAAGATGGCCTTTTCAGACCTTGTTAGATGCAAGCAAGGGGGACAATGAAAAGGTTATAGAATTTCTAGCATGATACCAAGCGCTCTTCTCACAGATATTGTATCTATTACCCGATTCTGATGTACAAAAGGTCTTCATAGGGAACTTACAAAGGCCTTGGCAAGAGAAGTTTTCCCTCATGAAGTATTCTTCATTTACACACTTGTGTGTGGCTTTATGAGAATACCAGCAGATGGTAACTTACAATTCAGGGGTCCTCCCATGTGCTCCCATTCTAGAGGAAGATCTATAGTATCGATCTCGAGAAGAGGCAGAACTATTGCAAATGTAGTAGCTGTTGTGGATAAAAATGGCCTCAGACACGACCGAAAATTTACAAAGCTATCAGAGTCTTATTCTTCCATCTTGCAAAAGTTGGTGAAGGATAAGATCCTTACCCTGCCACCTCCTAAACCAGTTAGAGAACCATACCCTAGCTGGTATGAAGAAAACAATTATTTTTAGTACCATTGAGTTAACGGACATGATACTAAATGTTGTATGTGCTTGCGTCATGAGATATAGGATTGCATCGAGGATGGTAGTATCTGTCTTGATGGAGGTAAGAAAAACATGAAAAAATAGTGGTGAAAGCTAATAGTGAATTGCAGATATATACGGACCTATTTCCATCACATTCTGCTAACATGATTATCGATCTCGCTGATTCTACTTCTCACTCGGAAGCATATGTTAACATGGTTACCATTGCTTCCTCTCCCTGCCTTACGACTGATTCACCGGATATAACATTTACTTTGCAAGATGTACCAACAAATGGTAGGCCTTCTCCACTTTATATTCTCGCTCGCCTCAATGGCAACATTGTGACATGGATCTTGGTCGACCCCACAAGTAGAGTGAATGTCATCACGGAGGAGACATTACTCTTGAACTCCCTACAAAGGGAGGAATATGAAGAAACAAAATCCATCATCCACACGCATGATGGACTTTCTCTTAAAGCCTATGCTTCGATAACGTTGTCCGTCCTAGTTGGACCTAGGAGTGTAGACATGGTCTTTGATGTTATCCTCGAGTCAGACCTATTCAAAGTGAGGCTAGGCATAACTTGGCTAGCTTCCATGAATGGGGTCGCCTTCGTAATTCATAAGTGCCTTAAATTTTCCCACGAAGGTGTCATGCACGTAGTACATGACACTAGATATTAGCCTATGGTATCTCATGGAGGATTTTTGTTGGATCAATTTTGGCCCACTCCCATGGGTCCACTCACACAAAGGACATACCTACTTTACAGTAACTATGTGAATTACAAAATTAGGGGCAAGGGATAGCCGAAGCTGACCCTTACTATAGCTGAGCTTCCAGCTGCCTGCTCTTCTTGAAAGGTAAAGGAGAAGCTCGCTCCCTCTCGGGTAAACTCATTTACTCCCCTTTCTTGAGAAGAGTATGAGTTGAACAAGCCTAGGTTCTACCCGCTAAGTCTGATGATGCCTCCTTGCCGAAAGCCCAAGGTCAGGATATCGAATCTCCCTAATGGGTCCCCAAGACCCTGGTACTATTTGTATGGTAGAAAAAATGGCTCATGAAGAGAGTTTTCCCCTCGACCTCTTCCTATTCCCCTGAACAGAAAAGAATCCACCTCTAAGGTGGTGGAGTCGACTTCTCCCACCATTTCTAAACCTTCCCCTCCTCCCGTTCAGGAGTCTGCCCTTCCGTTGCAAATAGTCATGGAGGGCACTCCCATAGCTGAACATGACCCTTCTATCCCTTTGCAGATCCCGACTCCGGATTCAAAGAGCCGTAGGAATCGCCTTGCGCACTAGCATACACACCAACAAAAGGCTCTCCTATCTGAGGAAGCCTCCTTATAGAAGAAGGAGGAGGAGAAGACTGCACCTCTTTTTGTGTCTTCCTCCTTCCCTCCTTCCATCTTTGAATCACTTATGGCTCCCACTATGAGCGCACATGTGCCTGGAAGGGTGCAAGTGTTCATCGCTCCTTTGGCAGAGCACCCTTTTTTGAATTTCATCGCAGAAGTCTTGCCTTTCCCAAAGCTTATCGACATGGTGAACACTTCAGTTGTGTCCGTTGTGGTTCTTTCCTCCTCTCCGTCGACCCTCCTTGTGTTCATCTATGGGGATTTCACCTCCTCTGATGAAGAAGAAAGTAGAGCATGGCCCCTCTAGCAATAGAGGATATAAGAAGAGCCCACTTTCTCCGAAAGGTGGCCCCAAATTGACTTGTTCTATCTTAGTAACGAAACCAGTCCCTGCCTCCCTTGAGTTTGTCACCGCTCCCGAGTCTCTTGGCGAGCCTAGCGGCGAACCTTGGGTGTAAAATTCTCTGTCCACCGAGGTGAAGAATATCACTCCCGTTAAGTGAATGTTTAAATCAGTGGATGAAGTTCTAACCTTGTTAGTGATCTTTGTAAAGTCATTAACCTTGGAACCACAAGAGTTGAGTGATGGAGACCTCACAGGTCCCTCTTCCTTGGTACTTGTTGTGGGAGGATCAGAAGCTCCTCCCCTTAACATTACACCATTTCAAGCTCATCATCCTTCCCCCTACGATGATCTAGAGTGGGAAGCTGACGACCTCTTGGTTGACCAATGTTAGGGGGAGACCCTCTTCTTGACTATAAAAGGACCTTTCCTTTCCTTTCCTTTTTCTTGATATTTAGATTAGATGAGTGTGTGTTATGATATGTTCCCCCGTAGTCATGCTATATGTGCCTTGATGAACCTTGTCACCCCTGTTGGTACTTAGATACAGGCATGGTGTTTGTGTTATAAACCTTCTTCTATATGTATCTCTATTCTTCCATGTTCGTGATTGACTTTCGGTAAATTGGGGATGATGCAAAGCGTCAGGACGATTTAGGCCTCCTTCCATGTTTACCCAACTTTTTAATTTTTACTTTTTCTTTCATGCATTTTTCTTGATCAGGTTGGGGATTGATGATCTTTCGCCTCTTACTGCGGTTACCTAATATATACAAATAAAGGTATATTTGACCCCACATAACCAGATCCCCTTGTGCCCACTGTGTGTGATCTATTTTCTTTACCTTGCTCTTTATCTTTCTCTCTTCTTTGCTTGAGTTGTCCCTTTCATGCGTGACAACGCCTCTTCTACATCACTTAGTCTTTAGAAAATGCATTCATGGCCAAACGAATATTTTCTCAAAGAACCTTCACACACTTCTTTATTAGAATTGCATTCTCAACTTGAAACCCTAGCTGAAAATGTTTCCTTCATAATGGGTTCACAAAGAAAGGACTTGGAAATCCTCATTCGAAGCGGGAATGGTCTTAGTCTTCCCCTCGCATGAGCGCATCTCCTTCCTTTTGAATTCCTTGTGAAGTGAACATCTTTCAAAAGGATTCCTTGATGACGAATCGATTCGAGAAGGAAGACAATAGCTTTTGAGCATTGTGTCTCTTGAGTGGACCCCTCCCTTTCACCCCAAGTTCTCATGGCACCCCTTCAAAATTTTTAAACAAAGTTCTATGGCATCTAGCTCAAGGGTATCTCGACTAGACCAAATTCACACCTCGACGTCTAGTCTAGGGGCACCCCGACTAGATCATCTTTGCATCTTTTCATCTAGCTTGGGGGTAGCCCGACTAGACTTTAGCTTTCAAGCAATGTGTCCCTTGAGTGGACCTTCCTTCCTTTTGAAGGGTTCCTGAGGGACCCCTTTGAAATTCTTACAGCCTATTGATGGTCTGCGTGACTATTCTTTCATTGGGCTGGACAATCGCCTTTTGATGTGTTCTATCTACGGGTAAACATGTCGCCATCTCTGACTTTGTAGAGTCCCTTTTACTAAGTCTCCCTCATGTGAGAGTTCCTAGGGGATACCTTCCTTGTAGGTCTGCGGGTTTGTAAGGTGCTTTTCCTAGTTTCCTTCATGTGAGAGTTCTTGAAGGATACCTTCCTTGTAGGTATGTGGGTCTATAAGGTGCTTTTTCTAGTTTCTTTCATGTGAGAGTTCTTGAAGGATACCTCCCTTGCAGGATCGTGAGCTTGTAAGGAACTTTCATTCTTTAGCTTTGTAGTTCCACAAAACTATGAAGTTCTCTCCTACACTTTCAGGTTTTCCAAACTGAGCTCTGCTTTGTCATCAGTTCAGGTATACATTTCTTACTTTGTTAATTTCTTACTATTCTACTTTACCGAAGCACTCATCAATACTCGTGCTCACTAAAGTGGGGGAAAAATGTATGAGCGTGAATTTTCACCCCTAACACAAATTCCCTTTTACCCCCTTACACTTTAGAAAACCAAAGGCTGAGGTTTAATTCCACTTAAGCCCGCTACTTGCATTCCACTTGGCACCTTGTTTGTGTGTCGGTGGGGGCAGTTTTGTCGAGGACGTCTGCGCAGTGCGCAGACGTCCACGTAGCGTGCTTACATCCCTAGAAAATTCCTATGGCTAGAGAATGCAGAGGCGTTACATTTTTTATTGGGATTCAAAGAGTAACGTCCCTCTTCGGCTAACCGACGCGAATATGGTCATTTTTCATCTTCTCCTTTATATTCTCACTTCATTCTTCCATTCTCAAGTTTTGCGAGATCTTGAGTTCATCACTTCACATTTTCTCCACTCTTTCAAACATCTTTTCAAGCTTTGTAGCAACATTCTTTCACTGCATTGGAAAAATCTACCACTCCACCACTATGATAGTGCAAGTACGTGACAAACACCATGGAAACAGATGCTTGAGCTCCTCTCATTCACCCCTCCAAAAGCCTAGAGCGCCTTGGATGATGGTGGTAAGCTCTTCTATTCTCTTCTATTGTATTTGGTTGAGTAAGCACATATTATTTGGTAGTGTTTCTTGCATACATAACTTGTATTTCCCTTCTTTATCATTATTTCTATCATTGCAAACTTGGTTGTTCATTGAGGTGGAAACACCAAGACAGGGGTTTGACTGAGGTAGGCCCCTAAACAACCCCAACACTTTCCCTCTTTGATTGTACAGGTGGAGAGATCTCGAAGCAAGCTGACTAGAGGACTACTCTACGAGATCATCTTTGTCACCCTTGCAGTAATACATTTCCTTTATCACGTAAATATGTACTTTTCATATTTCTTAATATTGTTTTGACATTCCATAAACTTGTAAACTAAGTTGTCAATCCTTCCTTAGAGAAAAACCTTGTCTCTCTGGTTTTCTGGTCGTATAGTCGCCAATGCACTTGTGAGACACCAGTGTGTAGCCCTATCGTCCTAGAACCATGCTTCTGTCCTCGGACATAGAGCTACCTAAGACATAAAGTTGACTCTGGAAAGTGACTCTTCTAGTCTCCCTTCAACTCTTGAGATTGAAGAGTGATTGAAGGACACATAATCCTCGTCATTTTCATTCTTTCTATCCTAACCTTCCTTTGAACTGAGGTAAGTTAGGGCAACCTTTCTGCTCTTGGCCTTTTCTAACCCGGGGCCTTGCAGTGGGTGGTCCCCCTCTCTTACAGCTATACAATGTAGTTTAAAATCTAAAATGGGACTCAATCACCCAGAGGGGCATATGAATCCCATTTAGGGTTTTTAAGGGTTCAAATAGTGAATAAGAGTCACCACAAAATACCCAAAAACCAGGAAAAACAACCTGTACTGGGACTAAATCACCCAGAGGGGTGTATGAGTCCCAGATTAGGGATTTTGCACAAATTTAAAAAAAAAAATTTAGTGAATTTTATGTTTTCTAGTTTGAATGATGTCTAAGATAAGTGCAATTATAGTTTTCAAATGAAATTCAATGATGTAAGAGGTGAAAATGCAACCTATATGCACTTTCACTAATGTAAGATTTTGAAACCGTAGATGCAAATTAACTAATGCAAAGCTAATGCAAGCTAGATCTAGGACTATGATGCACTCCAAATTAGAAACAGGGCTATTTTAAAGGCTAAATTCACCAAAATGAAACCTAGGAAATAAGGTTTCACCTTCTTAAGGAGAGATGAAATAGTTAGGAGGCTTATTTCACCCAAGTTTCACTCAGGAAAACCCTAGAGATCTCAATCCAAGGATAGAGTGAGAGAAAGATATATACAATAAGGTGTCCGAGGGTGTGATTAAATACTAAAAGGGGGTTCAACACCATGGTAGGCCTTGGAAACACAAGAAATGTAAATAATATGCAAGACCTAATGAAATGATATAGAAATGAACTCAAATCAGAATAGTAAACTGCAAAATGTAGAGGTGCACCTAAGAATCTGAATGTGCTTGAAACAAGGTCTGAAATCTTAAAAATCTAGTTTTCAAAGAATACTAGGACTCATACACTAGGTTGGGTGATTTAGTCCCAGTTTAGGGTTTCAGGGTAGAAATTGGAATCTGGCAGTGACAAATCTAAATCTTCTAAAATCCAAAAAATCTATTATACTAGGACTCATACACGACAAGTGACATATTAGTCCCACTTTTGTTTTTCAAAAAATCAAGGTTTGAATCTATTCTTCTATCTTCGCTCTTCCTTCCCAGCTTTGCTTTCGGATTTGAACCTGCAAAACATAATATTGTATTGATTTTCTTATGGGTTGTTTTCCTCGGTCAAACCCCTTGTTTGGTAGTTACACCTTGATGGAAATGATAGATCTTGGAAGTAAATATGAATGCAAGTCCTAATATTAAGTGCATCTAAGATTAGGAGATCTAAAATGCCATAAGAACCTATTCTAAAGTGCTAGAATAAGATGCATAAATGAAATATAGAGATGATGACTTATTTTGGGAGATCTCTAATCACCCTAATATGCCATAATAGTGTATGCCACTTTATTTAGGTAGAAATTAGGGTGATAATGGAGGATGGAATCACTTAGAAAACAAATCATTAGGCTTGGGTTGACAACTAGTTGCATCTCCCCAACCTAGAATCCATCATGATTCACCATAGGCAACCATCATCAATCCTTGACAATGCTAGATCTTAATGAAAGTGAGCTTGAAGACCTACAAAATCACTATAATGTTGCTCTAAGACTTCAACTTTGCTTGATACTTGCTCTTGAATGATCTTGTGAAAGTATGCTTGAGTGCTCAAGTTGATATAATGAATGCTTAGACCTTGAATTACTTTTCTAGATGAAAAGAATGATTTGAAACCTTGTTTATATAGAAACTTCATCTAATTTACAGTTTATTAGATCTCAAATGCCAAAATCAACCAAAAATTTGGATCAAAAACTTCAATTTCTTGCTCAAACCCTAAAAAGGGGCCACATGGGACTCATCTACCACTTATGGCATATGGGTCCCACCTTGGGGGACTCATACACCCAAGGTGGCATATGAGTCCCATCCTAACTTTTTGGGGTGAGTAAATGTTAGATTGTTAGAAAATTGAATGAATTTGTTGATTTTATCAATATTTTAGTCGAAATAAGCCTTGACATCTGAAATAAAGGGTCTTGATTTAAAGGATCAGAAATGTAAAGGTGCTAAAAGAGGTCTAAAATAAGTGTGAAATTGTATCGTCTCCAAGAAGGGAGATATATTATAATATAAAAAATGTTGAGATATATCATTTTACAATCTTCAAACCTTATTAAACCTTAGCCTAACCGTAACCCTAATCTAACCTTAATCCTCATTTAACTTTAATTTAACACTAACCCTAATTGTAACTCTAATCTAACCCCAATCGCCCTAACCCTAACTTCAAGCTTTATCATAGAATTCTAATTGACCCCTAACTCTTATTAAATCCTAATCACAAACATAACCCAATTTTAAATAATAATGTTATATAAATTAATAAAGTTAAACATAAATGTAATTACGATATTTTTTAAAGATAGATATGATAGTTTTAAATTTACTAATTTAAAAGCTTATTTTTATGTGTAATAATAAATTATTATATGTTATTTGTATTTACTTTTGTAATTTTAAATTTATTTTAGATATGCACTTATAATGAAAAACCTCTATATTAGACTATATATTTAAGTTATATTTTTATACAATAAAGTCTTAAATTAATATTAAAAAAAATTATAGATATAATATTAATTTTAAATCAAATACAATACGAAGGACTTTTCCTTTCTGAAATGTTTTTATTTTATTTTAAATATTGAATATTTTCTAGGTTAATCTATTAGTTTAGAAAAAATACAATGACATCAAAGATTTTTTTTATATTTTGAAGATTATGAATATTTTTTAATTTTGAGTATATTAATTTAGAAACTTATTTTTCTAGATTTTAGAAACTTCTTTTTATGTATAATAATTTAACAAAAAAAATTAATCTTATTTTTATAAATAATTATTATTTTAGATTGAAAAAGATTAGTTAAATAAATCTATATAAAAATCCTAAATCTTATTACATAATCTTTATAAAAAATGTCGAGATATATCAATTTATAAGAATATCTTTTCCAATGTTATTGTTGCAATATATTCATTAATTACATTGCTCTGAACTTTTGAAAACGGTTAAGCAAGATTGCCTTTTTCCATGCCGTAATTAACTGGTAGACCTTTTTAGTTGTTACTGTCATTTTCTATATTCACCAATTCCTTTGTTTCAACTGTAATCTGTGACAATTTTCATTGTGTCCGTGATTTCAGGTTCAGTTATTATGTACACGGATTTTGTACAACCCGATTTTCATTGTAAACGTCCGACGTAATAATAATAAAAATGATATTTTGTTTTTTAAATATGTAAATATGTTTTAATGTTAAATATATTAATTTAGAAATTGAAATATTAAATTTAGAAAGTCAAATATTAAATCTAGAATATCTCACATAATGTATTTCCCCATTTAAAGAAACCTTAGGAATTGATTGCAAATAAAAAATAAATAATATCTCACATAATGTATTGCCCCACTTAAAGAAACCTTAGGAATTGATTTTTTGTCTACCTCACAAGCAATCCAGACCATACAACCACCCCATGCAACTGGTGGATGTGCAGTAAAATGAATCGCAAAAAACATATCATGAACTTTCCTGCATATGGAGGAACCCGGAGCCTTACAACGAGTATGCAAGGCATTCTACACACTTCCATCACTTTTTATGAAGCAAACCCAATTTAACTGCATTATACATACAGATTGTAGACATGTTGGATTTGAGAACTCAACCTATGAAGGATACAAGATTTGAGGAGTGGAGTCAAGAAAATCTATGCCGATAATAGTTGCAATAACATGCTAAATCAGCGGGCAATCAATAATGAACAAATTTGCAAGCTGCTCAAAATTGATTACGTCACTTTCTAGGAGCCCCCATTTACCAATTGGGTTGGGAATTCACTCATTCCTCTGTGACTCATTCCTCTGTGCAAGAGCCATAGCTACAATGTGAAGTGAGATATGGAGATGAACCATATCTAAATAAGATCTTTCTACTCCTTCCTAAGTAAATAAGATTCTTGTCTAACCTCTTATAAATTAATATCATTTCATATCCTGCTAAGATAGAGTTTGCTTTTTGGACAGCCAGCAGATGCGAAAGCGGGAGGGAGTGATGAGCAATGTGCTGGGTGGTCTTGATCCGTCGACGACAACCCCAATGCGTATGTTTTTCACCCTTACAATGCAGTTCCTGTGAGTTCTTTTGTCGACGATCTGTACGATAGAGAGCTATATAAAGTCGTAAGCTTCTTCAAGGTTGTGCAGGATTATGAAGATCTCAGAGAAGCCATACGTCATTATACTGAACCCGTGATGTCTGCTTGCTCGGTTGCCTCAGTTTTTATGCTTTTGATGCTCTCTTTAGGTGAGGTACCCTTAGCCCCAATTCCTTGTCAAAGGCAGATTTTGTTGTTTAGTGCCCTGCAGTTTTTACTTCAGAATCGTAGGAAGGTTGTACCAATCTCAGCCTCTAGAATTGCAGTTTATGGAAATCTTTTGGCATATATGATCCGTGTCCCAACATTTGGGGCACTGAACAAATCTTTTGTCAAGTTGTTCGGTGAAGAATTATGGTTGTCACAGATTTTTGGTTTGAAATTAAAAAAAATGTAGTTGTACCCAAACGTTAAGCCTTCGCATGTCTCAGTTCAAGGGCTATGTGGACTTCTATCGTAAGGCTGGGCTGATCCCAACCTACAGGATTGTAAATTATGATTCTTTTCAGTAATCGTAATCTGACTCCCAAATTTGAGGGATTGAACATGTTTTTTTTTTTGTGAAGTTGTATAGCAAAGAATGATGGTTTCCACAAATTGAGAATTTTGATTCTACAAAAATGCAGCTAGGTATGCTCAAAATCTTGAACCCTTGAGAATCTTGGTTTGAGGTTTATGTAACCCTCACGAACCTGTTATATTATTATTTATTGCAGTCTAGTATAAATGGAATACCCTGCTGTGAAATCTGCTTCCATCTTCTTCGGATATTCACACATTGCCTGGGATTTTGCATCTTGTGAGGTTAAATGTAAAACAAGAGTACGTAAGATCTTCACTTTGAACTATTTAAATCTAATGTTTTTTTTTATCCTTGCTTTTCACCGTATTGTAAACAATATTGATTTCTCGGCATATAAATCTCCACAGCATATAACTCCATTCCAACACAACAGAGTTGAAATGTTCAAAATTTCATGTCTGTTGAATATCTCTCCCAGTATTCATTGTTGCTTTGCTGATAATGTTCAACCAGTTTCCCAATTTGCAACTGTTTAGAGTGTTATAAAAATGTACTGCTAGAATAGCCTCTTTATTCCTAACCTACTAAGCAACAACTAGTTTTAATTACTGATAATTGTCATGTTTTTTTGTAACCGGGCCTGAAATTTCAATCGCGTATGTCAAAAGTACAGCTTACTGAAAAGAGTTTAGAACATATACTCAAAAAGAGTTTGGAAGATTTTTTATAAAAATAAAAATAAAATATAAATGGAGTTTTATCTGGAGACACATCTTGAAATGTTTTGGAAATCTAAAACACATTAATCAGAGTCCTACCCCTTTTGTATGCTTTTCAGTAAATTTGTATTTGGAAGAGAATTTTTAGCAATACGTTTTTTAATCAGGATTTCGAAGATTTTAAACCCAGGTCTCAGTGCTAATACTAGTCCTGCAAAGCATGAGCAACCGTCCTATAGGTAATTGAAGCCCCTTGGGTGTTCAGTCATTGGTTACAAATGCAAGAGATGAAACAGATAATGAATTTAAGTGATGAAACGCTCACGCCTTTTTTGTGATATCAATACTATATTGAAATTATTTAATAGAAATGCTAGTCTGGGTTCTTGGAGATTTTTCATTAACCTAAATTTTTAGCAGTGAAATCTATGATCAGAGTTTCTTTCTTATGTATACACTTTCATTCTTTCTATTGGCTGGGCTTTCCTTGATTGGTGTAGAGTTACTGCTATGTTAGCTATTCTTGTAGAGGTGGAAGCAGACAAGCAGGGTAGAAAATTTCTTGCAAGCAATGCCATTTAGAGTAAGAGGAGGTGGTGGAAGGTTCGCAGGGAGGAGTACCTATCAAGCTCCTATTAAAGATGAGAATGGGAATATTAAGAAGCTTGACCCATCTACTTTCTTTTCTGTATGCATTCTAGCTTATTTATCTATAGGTTTTCACATTAAAGTACTATTTTGCAATTTACAGTGCAATTGGATGCAGTACATAAAAGTATTGTCGGTACAGCTAGAGATTACAATGAAGGGTGAAGAGTTTGTGTCTAATCTTATGTCCTCATGCGGCTGTTTGATTTCATTTTTTGCTTAAATTTAAGCAGTGGGAGTGTTCCCATGCATAAATTTTATTGTTGGGAAAGGATAATTTGGAATCTTTTCCTATTTTAATGGAGCAGCTACTGTTTAGGAATTGAAAATAAGTTGTGGGAAAAAAAAAGGAGCTGGAAGTAGACAGTAATTTAAGCTGATTTCTAAAAAATAAGCAGAAAAATTAAGCATTTATGGGGCCATCAGCTCCACAAATAACTCCTAAATAAGTTGAGCAGTGGCTGTTAGCCAAAATAAGCTAAGCAACCGCATGGGGACATAAGATAAGAGGAGAAAACTTGATCATTTTTGAGAACTATCACCCTATTACATTGAAAATCAAAAAGGAGAAGACTCGTTAGTTTGTATTTTCACAGGTGGATTTTTAAAGCGTTTGTCAGGTTTTGTTTCCTGAAATAAGGGCTTTTTTAAATTCTGAGAAAAAGAAGGATTTAGCTGATAAATTCCTTGAATCACCATCCATCTAGATTCGGAAATTTGATCTTCTTAAAGGATTGATTGTTTTAATGGAAACAGGGAAGTGTTTGCAAATATTTTTCGGTGTTTACGAAATATTTGATAAAAAGAGCAGAAACACTTGAACTGTTCTGGTACGGTACAGGGAGAGTGGGTGAAAGGCTGAAAGAGTTTGTGATTTACACCATAAGCCCTAGCATAGCTTTATATTTGTGCCTGCAATACTTTTTATGACTTCCTGTAGCTACATAAATAGGGAATTCTGTTTTTAGTTTTTTATTCATTTTATTGAGCTATCTGACACCCAAGCTGCTATATTTTTAAATTGTGTTTGTTTATTTTTGAACAACGAATTGTCAAACTTGATGTTTTTCTTTTCCACTGGGAGTGATAGCTGAAATAGAACGATATTCTGACAGGTACAAACCAAACGTGCGCATAAATCGTCCTCCACTTTCTTCTGTTCCAAAGCGTGCTGCAGCATATTTTCCTTCAGAGATATTGAACCAAGGTATGCATTCTTAGATATTCCTTTGGATTTATTTCATTTTCACTAAATATTGCGATAAGATGTTTCCTTTTCGAGGAATTCATCTCAGCATATTGATTAATTTTGAAGAAGAAATCTATTACTTCATTGAACCACTTCCAGAAAATGATCATTCCAAGTGATTAGTCATCAGTTGTGTCACTAATCCTTATAAAAGGTCCCCCACTGAAGCTGGTGTCAAAAGCCCCTTGTTTATCGCATCACAGTCACCCATTGAAGATGACAACTTTGAAGATGACAACTTATGGTTAGAGTGCATTCGGAGAATGCTTCAAGGGTACTAGCAATCTAATAATACCACGTTTAAGAGAAAAAATCTCCACACAAGGACCACAGGCTTGGTACATTCGTATGCTCGAACCTTCTTAGTAATAAACACTCAAGACATCACAGTGAACAAGAAGTGGAAGACTTTCATGCATTTAAGATTTCCTAGATTTGCCATTCCTTTTGATTGTATACGAATTTCGTGAAAAAGTCATTCATAAAATTTTAACTCGAGCTAATAAGACAAATCATAATCGTCGATTCTGTTCAGCAATTTGTGGCTAAAGGATAATAACTCTTCCTTGTTTATTAGTATCCAAGCAGGCATTCAAATCTGACCTCAAGATTTTAATTTATTTGTTTTTCCACAAGGACCCAATGCACCCTTCAGTCTCTTCTTTGGCTCTTCCACAACCAACATTGGTAAATAATGTTTTATTCCACAAGGAACAACAGGTTGTATCTTGGACTTATGTGAAGTCTAATGTTTGGAAGGATTATCTACAAATTAATGATAATTAGTGGAGTTTCTTCTCACTCATCTTTGTAGTTGTGTGTACTATTTACAACCGGAGTTTCTCCTCATTGTGAACCCATCTCTCTCCACAAAACCACAATCTGTCTTCTCCATCCTTTAAATAGTTTTTCCTCATTCCTCAAAGCCAAGGCATCAAGCATTCAATATCTAGGATATTTCCTATAAATAATCATTCTGGCCTTCCCTCTCTAAAATACAAAAAGGATGCCCCATCTGCAAGAATCTTTAGTAAATCATTGCCTTTCCCTTGTTTAACATTATATCTCAAGTTGTGAAAAATCCTTGTCTAAGAAAAGTATGGAATTTCCAGAGAATTATATACGAGCTTTCTCTGAAAATTGGAGATAGCCCTTATACCCAATACCAACATAGACCATTAATAAAGCCTTTCTCCAAAATAAATCAGCCACATCCTGCATGTTTTCAACCAGAATGTAGCTCAGCTGCAGTCATTCAGGATAAGTGACTCTTATAATTATGCTCCGAAAGAGGGATAATTTATACTCTTGGATGAAACATTGAAATAGTTTGCTATCCTAAATGGTTACTATTTGTCCCCATGCAACAATTTTTTGGTTTGTAGAGATCCAAGTTGGAGTTTTCCTTTTTAGACAATTTGTTATCCACATCATTTGAACACCTAACCTTCTCCTTAAAGTACTCTGCATGCAGGAAACATATTTTTATCAACTGTTAAGACAGCCAAGCAGATTAGCCTGTTTCTCTGGCCACAGCTTTACCTGCTATTTCCCCTGCTTTCTATGATAAAATAAATGAGTAAGTCCTCTCACCATCCTTTGCCCTCCACAGTCAACAGCTGGTTGAATGACTTGAATGCTCTTCTGGAGGAAGCATCTGATTTAGCCTAGCGCTGCACTGTACCCTCATACTCTCATCTTTTATCTCGTTATAGAATGAGCACAAAAATCAGCCAACTCACTGCAAATATAGAAAAGCATTTAGCCTCCACACCTTCCGCCGCTTTTCTGCACCAACTGCAGCAGCATGTGGCCAATCAGCAAAGAAACCTTAGGAATTGATTGCAAATAGAAGCATCTCAAATGACACACTATTCATTTACTATTACTCCAGACATCTTAAGAGCTACCATAGATATCTCAAATGACACAACAAAATCAAATTTTTTGGAAGAAATGGCTGGTAGATGCATTTGGTTTCCATGAATAAAAACATCTAAAGAGCTACCATATATATCATATAATCACCCTGTAATTTGGTGGAGGCTAAATTTTATTATTGGTCTTTCTCCAAACTTTTTAATTATGGAGTTTGTTCTAGATCAAGAAACTGCGAAAAGAAGCCTATATTTGATAAATTTATCTGATCTCTACTCTAAAAAGTCCACACCCAACCAATTTTTCCATCATGCTAGCCACACAAATCACAGAATAAACTGGAAATTATGAATGGTAGAGGCTGAAATGGAGTTTGATCAATTATGAATACATGGTAATGTCAATCAAATTATGAAAAAAAATTGAACACAATTAAAATATTCTTTAGACGTATCAGAAAGTTCCACCACATACCCAACGAACTCCCCAATAATCATGTAATCTTTAAACCACATGTGCAAACTGTAAACATCCGCTTACTATAAACAATTAATTAAAAATCAATATAACAATAAGATGGCGGTGTGGGGCAAGGGATGGTGTGTTGCAGAGTTTGGCTTCCAGTGTGGAAAAGTCCTTTGTTCCCAAGCTAGAATACTTGCTGAGTTTGGTGTTTTCTTACAAGGATGCTGTGAAAATAGTGGTAAGGGCTCCTAATATTTTTCACGTTGAGTGTGGATAATAATCTTCAGCCAAAGATTGATTTTCTAACCAATGAGATGGGGCATAAAGCTGAGGATTTGCTGGATTTTCCACAGTATTTCGGTTTCAGTTTAGAGAAGAGGATTAAACCTAGACATATGTTGTTAGTCAAGTACAATGTTTCTTTAATGTTGCCTGATATGCTGGTATGTTGTTCAATTGAAAATCCTCCCTAATTCATATTCTAAAACCTTTATATGAAAATAGTAAACATTACCTTAAAAAAAATATCAAATAAAGAGCCGTTGAACCTCATAACTCATGTCAAATTATTCAATTGCAAGACGAGATCTCTGGAATCCTCATAATAATTTCTATAAGAGCTGTAGACATTGCTGAAGAATGCCAAGAAGGCATCAAGAAGGAAAGACCTGTCAAGGAAACAAAAGGCTTTAGAAAAGGTTATATTGTGAGCGCTTTTTTTTAACAATTCCTTATGTTTTTTTCTCACGAGATTCTTATATCTTGTTTACTATCTAGATTGTCGTAAGTGCTAAAGTTTATGTAATAAATGATAAATTAATGAACATATATATTTTTAACATATCTCTCAGTATTTTTATATATATTATTAAAAATGTATATATACTAGTAACATAACCTCTCATATCATTTAAAATTTCATATAATTTATGATATTTTAAAAATTCAAACTAAATGTAGTCTTATGTAGAGCATGAAACCCCTGACAAATTTCACCCATCTTGTAAAAGAAAAAAATGATGTAAGTTTGCTATTCTTAACAACTACTATACATTGCAATTTTAATTTAAAATATTTTAAAGAAAATTACTCTCTGAATAAATGAAATGTGTTTTATTAAATAGAACAAAAAGACAAACCAAACCATGCCAAATATAGTTTCCAAATAGATAATGTGTTGCTCTATAAAAACGACCAATAATTTACAGGAAACAAACTTGATATCATAAATAATTGTTTTCGTATAAGAAATCTTAACATAGGTGACTAGTCTACCTGTTCAGTCTTGTCATCCCCATCATCCATTTGGGATACATGGTGATCTCTTATATCTTTTAAATCAGCCCAGATCGAGCATACTGGACACTGTAATCATTTGCATCAATATACGATTAACCAAGGAAATGCAAGAGCAAGATAAAATAAAATTAAAAAATCGAAATTAAATTTCACTTACCTCAAAAGCACTGTAAATTCCTTTTTTCTGCAATGCATTTGGTTATGCAAGATCTGTCAAAGAAATGGCCATAGGAAAGGGAACTCGAGTTCCACAACTAGGAATATTAGAAGTCTTTTGAAAAAGAACACTAATAGGGAATAGAGTAAAACATGCAAGCTCTTGTATTTCTTGCATGTAAATCATACTAGATTTTATGCTATTGACTTCATGCATGCATGCAAATCGGGCACTTCATTCCGTTCAAAACATATTTTCTCTTCCTAGAATGTTTTCAAGCTGCTCCTACACGTTCTTGTTGCATGCTTCCACGATCACATTCTTCTTCTAGTTTCTCAAATGTATTGTAGAGTTCCTGCAACATGTGTCTTGCATTTTCACGCTTTCGTTTGTTGGCTTCTTCTTCCTCTTTAGCCCTTTTGAGCTCCTCCTCTAGTCTGTGGTTTCTTTCATCCAATACAACATTTTTTGCTTCAACTTTAATTAATTAGTCTTCCACATCACACAACCGTTCACAACATTCATCAGAAGAAACATAAGGTATGACCTTCTCATCTTCATCCTTTCCATTTTCACTTCCTAGAGAGAGAGGATGTTTTGCTCTCTCCACAGGCGAGTTCTATTCATCTGGGGAAGACTTTTGTTCACTCATTTCTAATCTCCATCTTCCTCACGAGCTCGACAATGCAACAAACCCCACTTTTTTATGAAAACATTAAAAAAAACTTAGCAACATTAATGAAATAGTTGTGCATCATTTATAAAATCCACAATGGTCTTCATTAAAAATTGTTGCAATTACCAGTAAGTTGTTGATAAATCTAAGAAAGAATTTTTTTGTGATGCAGACCAAGCATGCAACAAATCTCAACCGTATTCTCCATATAGTTTCATTTCCATAAAAGGAACTGCACTCCCACTCCCACCAATTTTGTGTTGCTCTCCAACCCCCATCGACATGATTTGAAATGATTCAATCACTTATAATGCCTCTCTTTCCCGTGGATTTGAACTGCCAGTTGCGCACGTCAACTTAAACCACGACTAGGTTTTCGCTCTCACTGTATAACGCCTCTCGGCGTAAGAATAAATATCTTAACTCAGTGTACACCTCTACAACCTGTTGGTTAAGCTATTTATTATTACATCAAGAGGCATTATACAGTGAGAGTGAAAACCTAGTTGTGATTTAAATTGGTGTGCATAGCTAATAGTTCAAATATGCAGGAAAGAGAGGTGTTATAAGTGACTAAACCATTTAAAAATATGTAGGTGGGGGTGGGAGTGCAATGCATCATTGGCGGGAGTGGGAGTGCAACACCGTTTATGGAAATGAAGCTATATGGAGAATGTGGTTGAGATTTTGCTTCATGCTTGGTCTACATCACAAAACTTTCTTTCTTAGATTCATCAACATCTTACTGGTAATTGCAATTTTTTTTAATGAAGACCATCATGGAATCTCTAATGATGCAAAACTATTTCATTAATGTTGCTGGGTTTTTTTAATTGTTTTTAGAAAAAAAGTGGGGTTTATTGCATTGTCGAGTTGGTGAAGAATATGGAGATTAGAAATGAGCAAACATAAGTCTTCCCCAAATGAAGAGAACTCATCTATGGAGAGAGGAGAACATCCTCTCTCTCGAGGAAGTGAAAATGGAAAGGATGAAGATGAGAAAGTCATACCTTATGCTTCTTCGGATGAATGTTGTGAACAATTTCATGATGTGGAAGACCAATTAGTTAGAGCTGAAGCAAAAATTGTTAAATTGGGTGAAAGAAACTGTAGACTAGAGGAGGAGCTCAAAAGGGCTAAAGAGGAAGAAGAAGCTAGCAAGAGAAAGCATGAAAAAACAAAACACATGTTGCAGGAACTCTACAATACATTTGAGAAACTAAAAGGAGAATGTGATCATGGAAGCACATAACAAGAACATGCAGAAGTAGCTTCAGAACCTTTTAGGAAGATAAAATATGTTTTAAATAGCATGAAGTGCCCGATTTGCATGCATCCATGGAGTCAAGAGCATAAAATCTGGTATGATTTACATGCAAGAAATACAAGAGCTCACATGTTTTACTTTATTCCTTGTTAGTGTCCTTTTTAAAAAGAGTTCTAATATTCTTAGTTGTGGAACTCTAGTTCCCTTTCTCGTGGACATTTCTTTGGTAGATGTTGCATAACAAAATGCATTGAAGAAAAAGGAATATACGGTGCTTTTGAGGTAAGTGAAATTTGATTTTGATTTTTAATTTTTTTATCTTGTTCTTATGTTTCTTTGGTTAATCTTATACTGATACAAATGATTATAGTGTCCAGTATGCTCAACTTGGGCTGATTTAAATATATAAGAGATCACCATGTAGCCCAAATGGATGATAGGGATGACAACTGAATAGGTAGACTAGTCACCTCTATTAACATTTCTTATACGAAAACAATTATTTATGATATCAAGTTTGTTCCCTATAAATTATTGGCCATTTTTATAGAGCAACACATTGTCTATTTGGAAATTGTATTTTCTATGGTTTGGTTTGTCTTTTTGTTCTATTCAATAAAACACATTTCATTTATTCATATGAGTAATTTTCTTCAAAATATTTTAAACTAAAATTGTAGTGTATAGTAATTGTTTAGAAAATAATGATATTCACCATATTATTTATATTTCAGCAAACTTACATCATTTTTTTCTTTTACAAGATGGGTGAAATTTGTCTTGGGGTTTCATGCTCTACATCAGATTACATTTAGTTTGAATTTTAAAATTTCATAAGTTATATGAAATTTTACATGATATGAGAGGTTATGTTACTAGTATATATATTTTTAATAATATATATAAAAATGCTGAGTGATATATTATTAAAATATATATGTTCATTAATTTATCATTTATTACATGAACTTTATCACTTATGACAATCTAGATAGTAAACAAGATATAAGAATCTCATGAGAAAAAAAAAGATAAAAAGATGAAGGGCTTTTAAAAAAAGTGCTCCCAATATAACACCTTTTTAAAAGCCCATCAAAAAATGCTTGCTATTTTGGTCTTACATTCCTATGATATCTGAAAAGTATCTGCAAAAAGTTATCTTTTATTTGCATCATCAAATACACGGTTTTTTGTATATTTTATTTTATCTCGAGGTTTTCTGTATTTTCTAAATCCTTACAAAATAATAGAATGAGTGGTTTCATCGAAAAGTTCTCTTTTCTAAAGCCTTTTATTTTTTTTATCAATTCTTTCCTTCTTGATGCCTTCTTGGCATTCTTCAACAATGTCTATAGTTCTTATAGAAACTATTATGAGGATTGGAGAGATATCATCTTGCAATTGAATAATTTGAGATGAGTAATGAGGTTCAACGACTCTTTATTTGATATTTTTTTAAGGTAATGTTCTCTATTTTCAAATAAAGGTTTTAAGAAAATGAATTAGGGAGGATTTTCAATTGAACGACATACCAACATATCAAACAAATTTACAGAAACATTGTACTTGACTAATAGCATATGTCTATGTTTAATCCTCTTCTCTAAATGGAAACCGAAATATTGTGGAAAATCTAGCAAATCCTCAACTTTATGCCCCATCTCATTGGTTGAAAAATCAATATTTAGCTAAAGATTATTATCCAAACTGGCGTGAAAAATATTAGGAGCCCTCACCACCATTTTCACATAATCCTTGTAAAAAAAAACTAAACTCTGCAAGTATTTTAACTTGGGAACAAAGGACTTTTCCACACTGGAAGCCAAACTCTACAACACAACCATCCCTTGCCCCACACTACCATTCTTTTCCCCACACCGCCATCCCCTACCCTTACCATTTTAGACTGAGGAACATTCATTTCCAAATGGTGATTTATGTGAACGATGGATCTATTGGAGAGTAAATAGTTACTAATACATGTTGGAAACCTCATATATTCCTATTCATGTGTAACCATATCACTCTATCCAATTGTCCACGATGACAATTTTCATTCCCTCTGATAATTTTTGTAGATATTACAAATTAGGGTTGTTGGGGGAGCAACCTATGAGCCGCTGGATGAGCATCATGAATTCTCCGACTTCTATGTGTATTACCTTTGGAGAGTGCATGCAAATAATAATCAGAGGTTTGTATTGAATCCTCAGCGGCGGATTCAGCACCTGATGCGATTCTCTGGAAATATTAGGTGGCACCACCCTCAGACCCTGCAATTCCTTTCTGCCTACATTTTCTTGCGTAGAATTCATTATTCGTTTGGAGTGATTCTTATCAAAAAAACCTTCGTCTAGCCAAAGCTTCAATTTTCCTTTGCATTTGCTTCAGTATTTGATGTCAATGGTATTGTGTCACCAAAAAGTGTAGCCTTTGACACTTTTTCACTCATTTGGCCTTTTCCCTTGGATTTTGGCTTTGTTTTAACTTGATTCAATCTTGAATGCTTGCAAATCAACAACTATCTAATGGTGTTTTACAAAGGTGTTGTGAAGTGTTGTAACACATCTTGCCACTTTTCTAAGACCCTTTCAACATAATTCACCTAAACAATCCCTTTTTACCCCTTTCCAAGCCTTGCGCCAAGGTGTTGTAAAGTGTTGTAATGCATTTTCACACTTTCCTAGGCTTATCATCACTAATTTAACCCTTTTCTTATGTTAATTTTTCCCCTTAATGTACTTTTAGGTCTGACTTAAGTGTGTTTTGGGAGGTAAACCTAATAAAAATTATTAATCACCATTTAATTCCCGACCACCACTTGAATTTTCCCAAGTGGACAAGGTCGCCACCTTGGGAAACCTAGTCCTTTCTGGCTTAAAATTCAAAATTAAAACATAAATCTAACAAGAATTTGCCTCCAAAACCGTAGTGTCGGCCTATCATCTAACATTTTTGAGAAATTAGGGCATATCTTGTATAAATAAGGGTTTTCATCTTCATTTTTCCTCACTTACCCCCCTTAGCTTATTTTAATCTTCTCAAGCACTCTTGCACTCAAGCTTCAAAAGCAAGCAATCAAACACAAGGCATCTCAAGCAACCTCCATTGGAGCTCGTTCTTGCATGTTGCTGAATTCAACAACAAAGGATTTTGTGAGTGTTTTACATTAGTTTATCATTCAGTCATCTTTCCTTTCCATTTCTATTTCATTTGGATTTGATTATCATCAATGGGGTTTGAATAAGGCAAACCCCTATTCTCTAACCCTAATCCTTTGTCTCCTCTTTGCATGTGTGTTTTTGCAGGTTTTTGTATGTAGGTGTGTCAAGGAGAAAGGTGTTAGAAAGGTGTCCTCAACTCATCAAAATTGCTCAAGTCAACAAAGCCCTAGTTGAAGCTTGAAGGCCTCTTTCAGTCTGTTTTATGTAGAATCTAAACCAAACACCTATCAAGAACCAAAGTGCAGACTGAAGGCCCCAATCTCCACATTTGAATTCTCAAGAATTAAAAAGAGGACTAGGTCACCGACAATGGTGACCTACTCCCTCTAAATCTATCTTTTGGGTTTTTGTGGATTCAAACACCCTTTTGCCAAAAACCTGTTCCAGAAAAATTTATGGGGAAGAGAACTAGGTCACCCATTCTGGTGTAAGTGTTCTTGTACAAATTCTTGGTAGATTCTAGAACATTCCAGAGCTCTTCATCTGCAACTTTCAATTCCTAGGTGCACCATCTCTTCTTTCTCTAGTTTCCTTCCAGTTTATATAAATTTGGGTCATTTAGTTTGCAATGCACGTAGTTTAGATTTACATTACTTTACATTTCATAGTTTAGTTAGTTTCATTACTTTACAACATTTGGCCACACTTCATACACACAACACAACCCCAATCCAATCCCTTCCTGTGAATGCAATCACCAAAAATAGAGCCATATCACTAAGGTGAAAGAGGGCCATTCCTAAACCAAGTGCTCCTAGGTGAAAAACCCTAGGGCCTATTATGGGGAATCCTCTTTCCCTTATTAGAGTATACATTTTTGGTGGTTCAGGCATCAACAACAGTTTTGAACAAAAGTGAAGGATCTAGAGCATATGCCCCTATAAATTAAATTACGTGAAACAACTAGGTTGGAAGAGCACTAATAATTGGAAAGTGGCGGAAAAAACATTTCTTTATTGTGTTTTGATGTACACGAATAAAATCAAGCAATAGTGGAATGCCTCTTGGTGTAATAATTTAGACACTCTAGACGTGGGATGATATACTTTTAAATTGTTTTAAAAAGTAACTTTAATTTATATAATACGTATGATATATTTTATCTATTGTTAAAATTGAGCTATATATATTTTTAAATGGTATATATTACTTTATAAAGTTTTGAAGTATTTTATACAATAGTTTAAGATGCAAAGGTAAAATCACAAAGCTGTGTCACACTTTATAAACGAAACAACCAACCTTGATCCAACTTTTAAAATTGAATCACTAAAAAGTGGCATATATGTTTTGAATTTTGAAATGATGTAAACTAGTAAAAGATATATTTTTAAGTATATTTTATGTTTGTATTTAAAAATAAAATAAAATAAATTATTTTAAACTAGTTTTTAATAAATTAACACTATAATTTAGTTGCATGAGACATCAAAATTTTTATAGTAATTTTTTTTCTTTCAATTTTTTTGTGTTTATAACTTGAAACTTTAGTGCATGGATATATTTTTTTCTAATTTTGATAAATATGTATTTTTAAATAAATATTAAAATGTGGGTGAATAAAAAAGTAGTTGTTTCCATTAACGTCAACTTTCATATTAAATATTTATAATGGAAAAAAAATTATACAATCTTGAAATAGATTCTTTTATCTAGTGCATCATATTTTTTTTAATAAGTTTTAGTGTTTTTCCTTGGCATGGTAATCAACCTAATATTTTGTGCTGATAACCTACTTTTAGTATAAATAAAAAATAAAATATAAATAATAATTAAACTATTAAAATTAATATATTTTTTAAAGCTACACTTATGAATCTACAAAAGGGTATTTTTATATTTTAAAAAAAATGTTATTTACATTAACAAGAGTTATTGAAACTTCAAGTTTTTCGAATTATTTTTTATTTTTGGTAAATTGGACTCAAAGTGGTGCTCCATATATTTCTAGCCAACAATTTTAGTTGAAAAAGTTGTGGAAGTATCTAACTTAGCTAGAATGAATCTTATTAGATTATATGTTTGACGAAAATTGATTTTTAGTTAGAAATACTTAAATTCAGTTATGCTGATCTGGCTGAAAGTGTGACATAGCTTTGTGCTTTTACCCATAATTTAGTATTTATTTGTATTGATATATTTATAATTGATATTCTATTCTATGAAATATTTGAAATAAATTATGTGCATATCTAATATATATCACAATAGAATGATGATCTTACAAAATAACATTCTCAATAAATAAAAAAATTCGATGCAATTAAATTATTTCAAATGATGAACTTAATATTTTCTTTTGTGCTTCTAGATAAATGGGTCAAGACTATTTCTAATGTGTATGTTATCTACATGCAATACAATTATAATAATTTGATCTTTTATTCGAGTTATTATTAAAATAACAAATAGAGAATCTAAGGGATTGAAAAAATCTATTGATCATACACCATTGTTTGGGAAAATATTTAAATCCATAAAGAGATTTTTAAAAATTACATGCATATCTTTTCAATTACTTTGTTGTTTAAAACCTTTTGAGTATGATTTTTTTTATCTCTTAAGCATCACTTTTTATGAATATGTTTTTGATACCCATTGGGTGTATCTCACAATATTTGTAAGTTATAAAAGAAAGAAATACCCTAATGGTCTCATTTTCATAATGGAAGCGAAGGTTTCATCACAATCCTTACCATGTTACTAAGTACAAAATTTAGAAATCGATCTTACTTTATATTTGGATATTTTACTATTTAAGTTATATTTAACATTATATATATATACCTATGATAATCAGTAACTTCTTATTCTAGAAGGAGAAAATAGATACCATATATATTTTTAATTAGATCATCACACTCTCATTCCATTTCATTCTTTCACTTTTATGTTAATCAAAATTTGTGGTTTCATATATCTATAAATAGATTATTGTAGATTTGTATAAATTATTTGTGAAGAGTTTGACAAGGTGTGTTTTATCCTTCTTGTTTGTGGAAGTGTTGTTATATGTTTTGTCACTTAATATTTCTATATCTTTGTTCTTGAATTCTTAAACTATGATTACATTTATGTGAGTTTGTGGAAAATTAGATCCAAAGTTTCTCAGTGTTTGATTCATGGAGAATCTACATATTAATTTTGGTTATTTCTATTTTCATGTTACTAAATGGTGTTGAATATATTTATTCAATTTTTTGAGACTTTAAAAAATAAATTATTTCTTTAGTTTTAGTTGTCCAGAGCATGTTGATCATTCTTTTCTACCACATTTTAAATTTTGCATGTGTATAGATCTTACAAGTTAGCTAGTCTATATTTTTTGGATTGTAATTTCTTGATCACCGTTGTACATTCACTAGTATGTTGATTGTATTAGGCTTATAGATAGTTATTGGAATTTTTGAAGTAGTTGTGCATATTAACCTATAACTATTGTTTACGATTACATAATAGGTTCTATATCATATTTTAGTGGAGGTTTTTCATAGTAAAATACTTAACAATATCTTCTATTGTGGAGATCATGGTTTTACTTAAGTAGTTATTATGTCGAGAGGCATGTCTATAGTGACAACACAATTCTTTGTAAACAAAATCCTTTTTTCAATAATTTTGACATCCTTGCTAGCTGTCATTACATCGAGAGGAAAGTCTACAGTGACAACATAATTCTTTGTAAAAAAAATCTTTTTTTCAATAATTTTGACATCCTTGTTGGCTATCACGGTGGTGGATATCATAGTAACAGTACTAGTGGAAGACAATGAGGCACATGTGACATGAGTAACACCAAAAGTTAATATAACTATCGACTCCATTCCTAATTGTTGAATGCCAAAAAATCATAACTGAAACGTAAAGGTGCAGTGTTAAACATATACGGTAGGCATCAAGAAAGTTGCACTATGAGATACCTTCTTATTATGTTGGGAGACCTAGTCATCACTTTGGTTTACACAAAGCAATCACACTAGACATAAATGGTCCCTCTCCAAAATCATGTTCCATTCCAACCAAAAAATATTGTATTAGTTATCATTATCATCATCCTCAATATGGTCATTGCATCATGTTAATAAAATACTTAAAAAATATTTTAGTGTGATATCATACTGGTTCCAAAGTTGCATTCCATGACTAAGAAGAATCAAGCAAATGCAAACACATTACTCACACGGAGCTTAGTTTTTATTTCTATAGGTCTATTAGATGGGAAAGTACATGGAGATGTTGGATCTTGCTTTCACATTTGCATGTCGATCTATCATAAAATTTTCAACTTTAGTATTTGCAAAAGTGATTTGAAATAACGAAACAACTGTAGGGAGATTGCTTTTGGTTCATTTCATTTTAAAAACATTTTTCCATACATAAGGGTTTCATAACTATTTCATGCGAACAATACCCATTTTTGTCATCGGCATTGTTGAAAGCATACCATAATTTATTTAGAATCTTGAGGTAAGTCACTTGCATGGTTTTATTGAGTTGTTTTTAAATTTTTTACATGATTGGATCATTTTTTTGTGCAACCTCAAGAAAGGGAAAAGATAAAAAATGATGTAGTCGGGGATGGGGGGTTTTGTCAAACAACCCATCCAAGCAACCATAACATAAAATTCATTCTCATAAATAACAGTTCAATGGAAAATATTTTTAAATCTTCAATTTCAACAACACATTGAGAAAATCAAATCCTCCTTGAAACAATCTACAGGCAAGAATGACTTCAATCCCACATCACAACCCACTCTCTCAATTCCCTTGCATTCCACTTTAACAAAATTCCATTTTTTCTTCTTCCAAAATGGAGTTACAATTGCAATAAATGCCCACTCATAGGCATGGGCATGATAATTTTTATTTTTGGAAAATTGGAAAATCTCAAAGATATTTAAATAATTAACAAGTGAAGCAATTAATCCATTGTTTTTTCACATTCCAACATCAAGCCTTTGTGTGCTTGAGGAGTTGAGCATTTAAATAAATTGAGCCTACAAGGAAAACCAAGACAAAGAAACTCAAAATTAAAATAAAATATTTTTGGGGATGTAGGATTGCTTGGTACCCCTAGATGCTCCTACATCAAACACCCAGGGTAAGATGAAATGTTCCATGAGTTGGAGCTCATGAAAATTTGAAGATCTGGTGTTTGTTCTTCATCCATCTTTTAATTTGTCTACCTGATTTTTCCTTTTCACTTTACATTGCACCTTTTCGTCTCTTCCTTCTTTTATCTTTCCTCTCAGAATATTCAACCCATTAAAATATTATTTCCACCAATATGTGTCTTCCCACTCTATTCCATCATCTTGACCATCTTGTACCTCAAATTG
Source organism: Sequoiadendron giganteum (assembly GCA_007115665.2). Lineage (NCBI taxonomy): Eukaryota > Viridiplantae > Streptophyta > Pinopsida > Cupressales > Cupressaceae > Sequoiadendron > Sequoiadendron giganteum. Next base: position 218,648,830 of record CM021104.1, read on the forward strand.
TAGCATATTATTGCTGCACTTTTCCAATTCTATTTCTTTATATCCCCTTGTCATTTCATTTGAAGAAAAAACAGTTGTAACATCATCTTTGCAAAACATAGAAAAATAATTCATTACCTCTATTTTCTTCTCTTTCTCTACTACTGCAATATACTCTTCCATATTCTCATATTTACCAATCCCAACTATGTCAATTGCACATAAATTGGTTTAATCAAAATTTTCACAAAATTCAGATTTTACCTCATCATTTGATGCTACAAATTTTGCTTCGACCACTATTGCACCCTGGATAAGTAATTTATTTCCTTCTTCTTTTGTTGCTGCTCCAATGTTCTCCTTTGTCTTCCTTTCTATGTTTTCTTCTTTAAATTTCTGCCCCAAACTTTTTTTTGTTTCCATGCCCTCCAATGGACCAAGCTTTGCTACAATTTCGCTTATTTTTCCCTCTGTAACTCCATTGTTACTCACCAACAATACTATCCTTTTCAATTGTTTTCTCATTAAAAAATTATATAACTAGCTCTTTAACATCAAATTTTCTTTCTCAAATATCATAAAAATGACATTTTACCTGTAGGTTTTCTTGCTTCTCTACTATTGTGCCAATCTTTTCCTTTTTATTGTCTGCTACAATATTGTTCCTTTCTTCTTTTACCTTCTCCTTTGCACTCAACTGAGTCATTTTCTTCAATATATTTATGTCCTCCCAAGGATCAATCGCTGTCCCAACTTTACAATTACTTGCTTTCATATAACTCTTCATTTTCTCTACATGAAAATCGACATCAATATTTTCTTTGCAAAGTTCATAGGAATGAGATAATACCTTATTTTTTGTTGTTGTGACATCTTTTCTCATGCATGCAACTTCATTTTTCACCAATTTTATGTCTTCAACAAGATGTATATCAATTTCTACTTCTTTTTTTCCCTGATTGTCTTCCTTATCCTCTTTCTTAGGGTTCTTTTCTTCTTCTTTAGCACCATTTGCATGATATTTTATTGGTTCTTCTTCTACAATTTCAACTACTTATCTTGCATGTAAATCATCATTAACACAAGTAAATGATACCTCTTTTTCTGTTGTATCCTCCTTATTTTTATCATCCTGTAGACATGCAAAATATACGCATGTATCTAATCATACTTCATTCAACATTATTCCATCTATTAATTAAATAAACCAATTTAATTACTTCACTTCTCTCAAAATTAAATAAATCCAATTATTTAATTATCTCCTATAGTTCCTGATTTAATTAAATCACATATATCTAATTAAATCACTCATATGCATTTTTCTCTCATTTGATTTAAAATAAATACAAAAATTGAAATCAAATGTCATATCACCTAAACTCTTGTTAGATTAATCAAAATCTTGATTAGTTTAATCCTAATCACCTAAATCCTCTAGATTCATCCACTTGCACAATAAATCATTTTAATTGATTTATTAAAAAACCTATTTTCCCTCACAAGGGCATATTCTCAAAGAATATGCCCTCATTAACTCTCATGTTTGACTTTTTTGGCCAAACACAATTCCCCCCAAAACCTTCAACCATACTCATTTATTGCCATTTCCAAATTTGAATGGGCACATTAGCCAAAACTTGCACAAGCATGGGTCAATCCCATTGTGACAAGTGGCTCTCTCTCATTTGATGGGATTTAGTCCCACATTGCCTAATCTTGGCTTCTCCTCTCTCAACTTCTCCTATAAGTTCAATGCATTTTCTCTCATTTGGATAATCGACAATCTACAATTTGAGCACTATCACTATAGGCAACTTGAGTTCATTTAGCATCTCATTGTCTATCATCTCATTTACTTATCAAGGATTGGGAAAGGGCTCTTTCACATATTAAAAGAGCACCAATCCACCATAGAATAGATATACTTCATGTCTTCTTTGCATGCTTAAATTAGTTTTGCCATTTATTTTGAAGAATGTTGTATTATTTTATGAGGATATTGGAATTGTGCTAACCATTTGTAGATTTTGATGTCCAAAAAATGGCGCTAGAAGGAGGGCACAACATATTTTGCTTTGTGGGTATAAATAAAAAAATATTGCTAGAAGAAGATTTAGTTTGTTACCTTGTAGCTTTGTGGGTATAAATAAAAATATTGCTTCTAAATCTTCTGGAAAAACTTGTGTGGTTGCAAGATTTAGTAGTTTGTTTCTTAAGCAAATAAAATCTTGTATATGTTGACATATTTTCAATCTGTTAGTATACTATGTAAGTAGCAAGGCAGTTGTTTACTAATAATTTCAGGCAGAGTTGTGTGAAATCACCTATGAACAAGTTGCACTTGTTTACAATCAAATCGTATGTCTAAATTGTTTACAACCATTTGGATTGCATGTGATTTTCTAGTTCCATCCTCTGATAAACTTCAGGCTATGATAAACTATGATTATGGTTATTCATGGGGACATTAATTTTTGAAGACCGATCAAAGCCCGGGGCCTATCTAGGCTTGTTTGGCTTTATGTCCATCGATTAGGCAACACCCTTCACTTCATGAGAAGCTGATACTGGTGATTTTCCCATCTTGTAGGAAACTAGCATTTGTATCTATTGCTTGTGCCTGATTTTGAAACTAGAAAAAAATGACAGTTGGAATCATATTGTTGGATGGCTTCATGGGGAAGTTTGACTTCACCAATCATGTTTGAAAACCCATATTGGTGTTGGCATTGCTCCTGTCCTCCACCGCCTTTTGTATTCCTTGTATAGAGTCGTTATATGAAGGCTTGCAATGGCTCCCATAACCACTTAAGTTGCCACCTCTTTCGGCTCCTAATGTAGAAATTTATGAATTTGGTTTCAGAATCAACTCGCTCGATACCAAGAATACCTGCCAGATCTTTTACATATACCATCAAAATTTGGTACTTACCCTTGTTGCCCAGTGTCAGATCATCCTATTGCCTATCCTAGTGTTCCTATTACACAAGAGGAAGATATTGAAGTAACCACCTCTGTTGGTATGCGTATTAATTTGGTATTTTTCCATGATTTGAAGACTTTCTTGTTAATGATTATGGCTAATAGTTCATGCACCTTGTCTATACCTCTACAGATCTACCAGACGAAGAGGATGCTGGAAAAAGTTGAGGAATTTGGGCTTCACACCTGCCACCATCAATCGATTGAAATTTTCTAAAACATCTTCAGTAAATCTGTTTTGTACAGGCCTTGTTGTAGCTTTATTCTCTGCGATATTTCTTACAGTTCTGGGGGCCGGTATGTTTAAAGTAGATTCCTTTGAATTTGAAGACCACGCTCTACCTATGTTTGCCTTTGCTAAGATAAAGTTTATTTTTGTCTGAATGCGTTCATGGTTCCTCTATTGGCTTTTCCTCCTGAAAAAGAGTAATCTAAAGAGATCAAATCATATTCTGAACAGGCCTTTTTGTAGCTTTATTCTCGTACTGTTTGTTACAGTTCTGGAGGTCAGTATGTTTGAAGTAGATTTCTTTGATTTTGAAGACCATCCCCTGCCTATGTTTGCCTTCACTGAGATACAGTTTATTTCTCTCTGAATGCATTCGTGGCTCCTCTATCATCTTTTCCTTTGGGAATGAATTCATCTACGCTTTCTTGAGTTAGAAAGGAATAAAGATATCACTGTCTTTTAGCCGATTCTATCAGGCAGTTCACATGCCTAGTCTATGCTTCCACATGTTAGATGACCCTCGTTCAAATCATGATCTCACAGCCAAATCTCATACAAATGAAATCATTTTCAAGAACAAGTTGCTCGCGTCTTCTACTTAGTTCACAAGTATAGTAGCTGAGAGTAAAGTAGTACGCCATTCCACTGTGTTTGCATTTACTCATTTTAACGTGTTTTTTGTTGTTTTTCCTATGTTGGCAAGTTCAATGCCAAGAGGCATCAATTATTATAGCTACAGTCATAATGGTTGAGATACTTTGAGAATATTTTATGCAGGAACAATATCATTCTTGGGCCCATTGATAGAATCAGAATCTCAAGATATTGGTAGATTATCAGCGAAAAGTCTTCAACATTGATGTCTGATATTAATGAATATCTTTTTTTGTAGAACCTACCTTCCTTGCCTTCTATCAGAAGTTCAACTAACATGATCTGATGTACGCCAGTCCATTGTAGAATGAGCTCTGAGCGTATCCAAGAGGATCTAGAGAAGTCATCCAAATATGATACAATCAATTAGAGTAAGTCTCCACATTATTAAATGCGCTGATGCACGCCAGTCCATTATCTTCTGCAAATAATCAATTGTAGTGAAATCCATTTGATTGATGGGGTTTTTAAGGGAGTTAAAATGATATAGAATAATAAATTAAAGAAGGAGAGGTCACAACGTCATTAGGAGATAAAATGATATTGGGGATCAGCTTTCCAAAAATCAACAATTGTCCCCATAAATCAGAATTTTCATCTCAAATATCAATTATTCTCGTAAAAATCATTTTTCTAATGTTGTTTTGGTATATATTGATTTAGTATTCGAGACTAATGATTTGTCTAAATGCTCCTTTTTTGTTCTCAATTGGACTCAAAGATGATTTAATAGCTTCAGATAGTTTTATCTTGTAATTTTTGCATCAATGTATTATCCACTAGCACACAATATATATCAAGCTTATTGCAAATGGATCTTAGGGCAATAATTGAACAAGTTTTATTACTTTTAGAAAACTGATTTATGGATCTTTCTTATTGCAGATGGATACTTCTCGTGAATATTTATCTATGTTGGGAATTATTCCCAAAAATCTATTTTAATTACATGCGGGATTAGCAACCTAATTAATTAACAAATGATTACCTCTTAGCATCTCTTTTTTTAAGTGGTCTTCTTTTTTTGGATTTTTCTTGAATATATCGATATTGGTTTGCAAATTTGAATATGTCGATGACTGATTTGCAGAATTCTTAAAGCAACAAGGTGGAGAAAATCCAAAAAATATCAAGCACATTGGAGTTGAAGAAAATTAAGCATCAAACTTGAATGAAAGCATTTTTTAATTCTAATTGAAATAACCTAGGGGCTTCAATTCCCGCTCTCGTTTTCTATTTTAAGTCAACTGACTTCATCTTTTTGGGCTTAAAATTAATCCTCAATTCATGCTTTGTCAAAATTGGATTAAAAAATTGACCTTAGAAACATACTAGAATTTCAATTTGGTCTAAAATTGAACAAACAACTCTCACATCTCGTTTTGGTGCTTTAAAACGAATCAAAATCATTGCTTTTGAGGTCTAAAATGAACAAGTGTTTTTCATGTTTTGCAATATTTTTTACAAATTAATATCATTTAAAAGGCGTATGCACATCTCTTGCACTTCACGACAATCTTGAGAATCAAAAGCCTTTTGGTGATATTAGTTTGTTTAAAATATTGCCTTCACATTTCGATTTGGGAACTTAAAATTGAACAAAACATCTTGCAAGTGTGAGTAAACTTATTGCGAGTGTTCTCCCTTTGTTTCTAAACAAAGGTTGATCAAACAATGAATATGTTTACTCGCTTTTTTTTATCTTAGTGGGCCTGCCTTGTGGGAAAAAGTAATCACCCAAGCGAACGACCCAACTGGGAACACGCTAAAGCCAAGCGACTTCCAACTGGTATATAAGTGTGGATTCTTGAGAAAAGTTCAAGAATCACGAGGATTATTCTGACAAGATGGACAATAATGGACTCTCGCTGACGTTGGATAATCCCCCACAAATGAAATGCCCGAACTAAGACCCTTGTTTAGAAAAGGCCAAATCCTTGTCTATTTTGCTGGTGCAAAAGGTCATGTCCTTTGAAGCCATCCCACATTATACATGCAGTTTTGTTGTAGAGATGGAAAGTATGCCATGGGAGATTCATGGGTACTAATGCTTGGCTGACCCGAGAAGTGTGTGCTGTGGAGGGGAGCCAGTGTGGTCAAGCATTTAGCCATCCACACAAAATATGCATAGCTGGATTTATCCAAGTGGGAACCCAACAAAATATTGTCTCATCAGCCTAGGGTTGTACATGTGCTTTGAATCGAAAACACTATACTTGGATCCAAAATAGTGGAAAACAAACATTCAATGAATCATCAAATTTCAAACCCTTTGGAAGAACAAATACTTTGGAGGTGTCCAAATGTTACTGCTTGTCCCTAGGGGTTCTTATCTCTAGAAGGCTTCTAAACATTCAGACATCTCAAATTGTTTCTCCCAAAGTCAACGCTAGGTAACCTTTGCCTTGATTTCCTTGATTTCCACATAATGCACTTTGTGGGATGAAAGAAAGTTAGGACATTGGATATTCAGTTTGAAAAACATAATCAAGAAAGTGTTTGTGTCAAAAAGAACTGAATCTAAGCAAGGGAAAAGATAAATTAAACCCCACACATGTGCTTGCAAACTTTTGTCTTATGGTTTTCCATGCAAACATTGCTATTTTGGTTTGAGTTACTCTTAGGAAAAAAACATGTTCTTCACTACCTTGGTCTTATAAAAAATTCCTCATAGGGTCATCTAGGATCAAGTCAAAACACTTCATCCATCCCTCAACATCAATCAAGCATCATTTCACCAACAACTTTTGGAACTTTGAAAACATCATTCATGCTATAATTTTTCATTACATTTGACTTAATACACCTAGTCAAGTTATCAATCCTCTTGAAAAAATTTACCTTTAGGATAACACAACTTCCTAAGGTCTACTAGTTCATGATCACTTTGATTGGCTTAATACACTTGGCCAATTCATTCTCTTGTGTGAGTTTTCCCTAGGATAACACAACTTCCTAGGGTTTACAAGTGCATTATCATCTTGTTTGACTTAACACACCTAGTCAAAATATCAACCAATCAAAATAAAATCGAATCAATTCCTAAAGTCTAGCATTGATCCAAAGTTCCTAGAAGTTCAAACACCCATATCACTCACCCTTTCATCTTTCATCTCATCATTGGTCCTAAAACACCTTAGAGATTCACTTTTGCAACTCGATCTCAACACAAGAAAAACATGGAATTCAAACTCAACTCATACATCATGAGTAATCCAAGTCAACCAAACTATCCAAGTCTCACAATGCCAATTGATTATCGAAAGTCACATTTATACATGGCATCATTATCTCCTCCAAACCTCAAAAGTACAATGAATGTGAGTATGCCCAATCCAAAGTTTGGAACACCTTTCCTAATGATAGACTTAAATCCAAGTCCAAATTTGCACATCTATCAACCAAACGCTCAATGCATGAGTTTTCCAAACAAAATTATCCCACCAAATCCATACATGCCAAGTACAACTTTACCAAACATGACCATTTCAAATCCACACTTGGTAAACTTTGGGGTAGACATGTTTGCAAATCCCATCAATGTTGTTCAAAATCCAAGCAATATGATGCAAAATCAAAGCTACATAAATCAAGGCAATATGATTCCCAACCACAACAATGTTCAATTTCAATCTATCATGCCAAATCTAAACATCACACTGAATCAGAGCATTATCCAGAATCAACTTGTCCATGATCCCAAACAAACACCACAAGGATGCATTCAAAAGCTACTTGCTAAACAACCAATTCAACCATATGAAGAATGTCAATGTCAAATCTTGCGAAACAAAATTTCTACACTCAAAATTCTCATCGATTCGCAACAACAAATGACAACCATCCAAACAACCCCAATGGTTAACACATCTACCATTTCTCAAGTGTCTCAAGGACCAAGAATCTCAATCGCACGATTCAGCACTCAAACCTTGGCAATCAATGAGACCATTCCGCTCACCCCAACAATCAACACCATCCCCAACCCACCACCATCACCAAAACACAACACAACCAATTCATTCTCCATCATGTTGCAAGCCGCTCAACAAGCTGCCCACCAAAAGGCACTCCAAAACCAACAAGCTGCACAACTAGTTGCTTAGCAAGCACAAGCAGAATTAGCCTCCCAACAAGCTGCACAAGTGGCTCAAGTATCCCAACAAGCATAGGCTCAAGCTCAAGCTGAACACCAAGCTCGACAGGTGCAAACACAATTCTGAACACTATTGCAAGCAATCCATCAACAAGTGCATTAACAAGTAGCTCAACAACAAGCCCAACAAAAAGCATTGTTGGCACAACAACGACACGACCAACAACAAACATTGTTGGCTCAACAACAAACACATGCATTACTTGCTCAACAAAGCTTACAACAGATTCCCACCACAATTGTTGAAATCAAAAATCAAGATCAATCTATCAATGAACACTTTGAAGATGTTTCCACCTCAGCCAATGATCAAATCAACACACACCAAGAGCCACTTTTCAATCATGATAAAAATCCACCAAAAATACCCAACAATGATCCAATTCAAGAAATGTCAACATCACTTGATCCTATGGTTGATGAAATTGGTAATCTCTCTTCCACAATTGTTGAAAACAATGTTCAAGATCTTGAAGATGCTTCTACCCCATCCAGTGATCAACTCAACATTCATCAAGAGCCACTTTTTAGTGATCTATTTCAAGATGTGTTACAATTATTTGATCCCATTGACATAATCATATATCCATCGACCAATGATCATATCGAAAATGTTTCTACATCGCCTTATGAGTTAGAGGACATATCTCAAGAACGTATTCCAAAGCATGATCAAAATCTTCCATCAAGGTCTACCAATGGCCCTTCCAACGACATATTGACATCCTTTGACCTCATGGATATTGAAGGAATCCCTAGCTCAACACTTGATCCAAATCCATTCAAAGAACATGTGGATATTAGGCCACTTCGCATGCCTAAGGACGATGTCCAAAAATCCCTTCTGAGCAATCCATCCTTTGAAATTGACCCAAGGCAAGAACTTGATCCAAAGCATGTCGAAAGAAATTCTAAAATCACTTAAGATCAAGAATTTGTATCTCCAACATACTATAATGATCTAATGGGCACTCTTCTATCTATACAAGATGTCGCAAATGATGATCATATCCATATAGCACATATTCCTCCATCTACCCATGAGATGCTTTCTTTGGATGGACACACAGATAATCTTCATTCAAAACAAGAGTCTCATACTCTTGACATCATTGCCAAGGAACAAGAGTCTCCTACTCTTAACACTTGTACACATGATCAAAGTGTAGAAAAAGCTTGTAGAAACATATCAGAAATAGATCATGAAGAAGGCTTCTACATAATTCATGAATTAGAAACATCATGTGAAAGCATACCACAAATGAATCATGAGTAAGGCTTTTACAAGGACAGTAAAGCATCAACACTTCTTGAAGAAGCATTACAATCTGATATCTCACAAAATCAAGCTAAGGATATCAATCAAGAATTCATCCCACATATGGAGGATCCTATCACTTATAAAGTTGGATCACTCACCTTTCTCAGGGCAAGCTACCTCATCAACAAAGAAGTTGTCACTTTTGAAGATTCACCACGGAGCAGAGAAAGATTAGCACCTTGTTTCCAAGGAAAATCATATCCTATTGCAGACAAATTTTTTTAGCAGATGAATTATCAAGGTAGAGGATTAGGCCTACATGAATAGGGTATCCTAGAACCAGTGCAGATTGTTGGCAATCCTAAGAATCAAGGCCTTGGTTACTCTGTAATCAAGGGATATAGACATATCATGGATACTTCTATAAAATTGGGGGCAACTTCATCTCAAGAAAACATCAACATAGGGAGCACGAAGAATCCTTATGATGAAACCAATGTCAATACTACAACCTACCACATCATGAATCCTCATCCACCCATCATCCCATCCACGAATTGGGACCAACAACAAAAGAAAGATCTAAATCAAAGCATGAAAAATGTCATCAAAGTAAAAGAAGCTAAGAAGCATGAAGGACAAATCAAATATAAGTGGATACCAAAAACTACAAAGAAAGATTATCCCTATCAAACTCCATCAGTCAAACAAACTATGGGGCAAAATAAAAAAGGGAAAAGTATCCATCAAAGACGTCCACAAAAGAAAAAACATACTTCTCAAGTGACATACAAAGTGTATCAAGCAATTGGTCCTAATTACATGCACACTTTCATATCCACCCATCATTTCTCATTTTCCCAAGTTTGGAGAGTCAAAGGTTCCAAACTGTCAACCAATCCATATTTTATTCCTAAACACACTCCATCCACTCTTCCATGCATGATATCAAATTCTCACATTGACCATATGTTGGCAATGACCCTTCATCATAAGGATTCAGAAGGCACTCTATCGCAATGTGCACACAAAGACAAAGTTAACTCCGCTATCAGCAAAGTAGATCAAGAATCTCAAAAGCTACTTTCAAGTGCACATATCTTGGCAAAGCAACTTCTTGAAGCAGGATATCGATGGCACATTATGACAAAAGCATCAATATCACCAGTACCAGGTGATTCAACATCAGCTTAAAATTTCTCAGAAAATACAAAAAAATCAAAAAATATTAAAATAAAATAAAAATAAAATAGTAAAGAAAAAAATTGTCCTCTAGTTGAAACCACTTCGGTGGTGCTTTGGATAAGTACCATGATGAAAACCTAGGAAACGGGCATCATGTGTAGAATCAAGCATCTATGTGCATCATTTCAGGAGAAAGCATCTTATCACATCCATAATAAAGCCAACATTCCATCGATATCATTCATTCATCCATGAACCATTTATCCAACCAATGGCTATCTATCTACCTTATCTAGATCTTGATAAAGGTTTGGTGAACGCTTTACACTTGCTAGTGGTAAACATCTTGACATGGGTCATTTTCATTGATCCATACCTACCCATTCATCCATCTATCTATCCAAGAATCTACCCATGGCATTCCATACATTGCTAGACACTAGGGGCAGATATTTACATCTTGCATCGAGAATAAATCTTGATATATATCCTCCAACTTATGTGGTGATCTGAACATTTGCAAACATGAAATCAAATTGGTCAAGCATTTTTGAGAACCAAGTCAAATCATTAGCCCATGGCATATTTTGACAAGAAGACGTTCCTTATCAAGTTTTATCTTTCGTCGAACATCAATTCAAACAATCAATATCAGTCACATCTAATGTGCACATCAACATCACATCAAAATCATCAAAGCTATTTTGTTCCAAATCAAGCTTCATCAATCTTGATCAATCGAATCCAATCAATTATCACCTTGTTTTCCTTAACACACTTAGTCAAACTATCATCTTGTGCACATGTTTACTCTAGGATAACACAACTTCCTTAGGTTTACAAGTTCATTATCATCTTTGTTTGGCTTAACAAACTTAGTCAAATTATCCAATCCATCATCAACTTGTTTGACTTAACACACTTAGTCAAACTACACTCTTGTATGAGTTTACTCTGGGATAAAAGAACTTCCTAGATTTTGTGAGTGCATTATCACTTTTTTTTGACTTAACACACTAGTCAAACTATCAATCCATCAATTTGATCAATCAACCTTAGCTTGATTTTCAACAAAATCCCAAAATAGAACACTGATATCATCACATTGTCAAAATCATGTGAAAATTCAAAAAATCCAAAAATCCAAAAAAAAAACATTTTAAACAAATCAAAAAATACAAAATAAAAAAATCCAAATCATCAAAAATCCAAAAACATGTCGAAATATCAGAAAATATTCAAAAATTCATCATTGAGTCTTGTCAGTCTTCCACCTTGTCCAAACTACGTCGTCTCTGAGTTTGAATGTAGGCAAGGTTGATCTTTGATCATCCCCTGAGACATTTAGGTTAGTCCTTTAGGCATCCCTCGCATTGGTAATCCGTTTGCCCATCCATCTTTTCTTTGAGTCAAGTTTGTCATCAGTCGAACTATGTGGTCTCTGCGTATATAAAGTAGCCAAGGCTAATCTATGGATAAGCTCTCGAGACCCCTAGGATAGGTCTTTAAGTTAGTCTCTTCATCTTAAACTTCAAAAATACCAAAAAAATTTGTAAAACATCTCAAAATACCAAAAACAACCTCAAAATATCTGAAAAATCCAAAATGGTGCATCCATATCATCTCGCTTTCACCCGCAAATTTTATCACTCATAATAAAATCAATCGTTGCCTTCACCCTTTGGTAAGTCAGTCAGAAGCAAGTCTAGCAGGTTCCAAAGTGAACACTCTAATCGTCAGAGTCTTGAAAGTCTAGATCAGTGAGTCAACAAGTTGGTCAACTCAGAATATCAATAGCTTATCACCCAAATCAGTCCCATCAAAACCCTGATCACAACATGTCCTAGGATGAAGCTTTCCTGTGATGGACATAAGCATCAGGTACCCCACAATAGTTAGTCTTGGCTAGCGGTATGAAGAAAATTAGCTTGTTTGGTTTGCTTTATTTGGCCTTTTATTGACTTATCTTTTTTTTTGCTCATTCCAAGGACCTCTCAATGATGCCTAAAAAAAATAGGTTCAGAGAGAAAGGAATGGGGCAATGATCATTATCTTTTGATCTGTTGTGCTTGTTGGATATTCTTGTAAAATAACTTCATCATGTGTACTTTTTTTTGTTTGTAGGAATGATGTTTTAGGTGTCTTGTCAAGCCTTCTTATGTTTTGACCCGAGATGTCTGGAATATCTAAACCACATTTTGAATAAGGTTATGTTTGTCAAGTGTGAACAAGAATATTCCTATCTGTTTGATGAGTCAAAGTCCATCACACTAGGCGCCACACCATCTTGGTTCTTAATACCTTGATGCATCACACCTACGTGTGTTATCAAACATAAAGAAAGGTATGCTCTTTATCTCTCCCATCCTTGGTTAAGCAATACATCATCAACATTCATCATCATATCCAATAAAGTCTCAATGACTAATAGACTTGTTGGACTTCTACATCTTCTTGAATTTAAGGGTTCATCTCTCTCATTCTTCTATCCTTTTTCACACTAACAATGCATCCATCCTACATTCATCTTGCATCTTTCATAATCATTTCATATCATCATAGCACAATGCATCCATCCTGCATCTATCTTTCATCTTTCATAATCATTTCATGTCATCATAGCACAACATCATCCATCACATCCATCTCACAGATATTTCATAATCATTTAAGTTGTTTAGGATAATATAAATTTGTTATTCTAAGCATCTTCTAAACATCTCATTTTCATCATCATTATCATATAGATCATATAGTCTAACCATCCATACATTCATTTTGAACATCTTTGTCGCAAGATCCACCTCAATCTTTTCGCTCGATCTCTCGAGGGGGCAATGTACTAACGTACTTCTTTTTGCTGGGGCATCTGAAAAAAATAATTTTTTTTTTAATTTCGATGTCGGTGGCATCATTCTTTGAATCAATGCAATGAGTACATTGCTTCAAAGAGGGGTAAAATTTAGACATGCAAAATATACGCATGCATCTAATCATACTTCATTCAACATTATTCTATCTATTAATTAAATAAACCAATTTAATTAATTCACTTCTCTCAAAATTAAATAAATCCAATTATTTAATTATGTCCTATAGTTCCTGATTTAATTAAATCACATATATCTAATTAAATCACTCATATGCATTTTTCTCTCATTTGAATTAAAATAAATACAAAAATTTAAATCAAATGTCATATCACCTAAACTCCTGTTAGATTAATCAAAATCTTGATTAGTTTAATCCTAATCACCTAAATCCTCTAGATTCATCCACTTGCACAATAAATCATTTTAATTGATTTATTAAAACACCTATTTTCCCTCACAAGGGCATATCATTAACTCTCATGTTTGAATTTTTTGGCCAAACACAATTCCCCCCAAAACCTTCAACCATACTCATTTATTGCCATTTTATATTACAAGAATGTCCAAAAAGCACAATAGACAAAAAGATGTCAGACATGAACATCTTTATGAAATATTGCATTTAGTTAAACATGCTAAGACATTTAATAACAAAGAAAAACTAAATAAAGCATATAAACATGAATGCAAACTTATTCCATAGTGGATTGGTGCCACTTTGTTGTGTAGGAAGCAACCCTTTTCCAATCCATGATAAGCAGAAGATGCCAAGATGATAAGATGATGATAGTGATGTGATGAAGAGCAAAGTTAGTTCTCACATGTAGAGAGTGACCTTGCATAAAATGTGTTTTTGTGTTGTAGTTGTTTTGGAGAAATGATTTGCATTTTATAGATTCAAGGGTAGGAGATTGAGAGATTTTGAATGAATGTGGGATCATTCATAAGCCAATGAAAAGATGCCACTTGTTAAGATTTGAGAGGATGAGGAATGTGCAAGTTTTGGCAAATGTGCCAATTTGAATTTTGAATTTGGATGAAATAACATGTTTAGGGGGGATGAAAGGTGCATTAAATGCCAAGTTTGACTTGTGCAAGAGATGTGTAAGAGAATGTGTAAGAGCATTTAATGCTTTGTTGGAAGGGACAAGCATTTGAGAGGGAGATTCAAAATTGGAAGAATATTCCATCTTGATGCCCTTTTGAAAGTAATTAGAAGAATTAATAAATCAAAGAAATGATTTATTGGTGCAAGTGGGTGGGTTAGTTAAGAGTTTGGATTTGACTCAAGTTGAGTCAAAAGCTGGACAATGGGTAATTATGATTAGAGGTTAATTAATCTAGATTAATTAACTTGGATGATATTAGGAGTTTGACATTTGATTTAGATCATTTTATGAAATTGAATCAAATGAGAAGAACTGAAGGACTTAATGAAATAATCTGATTTATTTAATTAAGCATGATGAAGCTTAGGGAATTAATCAATAAATTTTTTTAATTGATTAATAGGAGAATTCGATGTTAATTAGAGTGGGATGCATGATGTTAGTTTTGCATGTCTACACATCCTCTTTGTTTTTTTCAAGTCTTACAAACAAAACATCCTCAAATAAAATAAATTCTTGAGAATTACCATTAAATTTATGGTCCACAGTGACCATTTTCTCCTCCTTTCTCCATTCCTTCTTTATGGTTCTCTTCTTTTCTTTCTTTTCTCTAACCACAATCATGTGGGCTGATCCCACATGTTCTTTCCATGTTCCTTTTTTTCGCTACCCTCTTTGTCAAATCTCTATTTTTCCTCTTTCTTCTCTTTGTTGTACTCTATTACAACCTCTTTTCCTTCTTCATTTCCTAGACACAAATCATTATTGAACACAAACTCATTATGAAACAAAAAATGTAATTTAACTTCATCTATTTTTTGATTTTCTTCAATTGTATCTTTCTTTTTCATTCCCAAGCATTCCTCAAGGGCATCTAATCTCACTTCTATCTTTCTCAACTCTTCAAAGAGCTTCTTTTCTCTCACTTTTTCCCAATACTCTTCCCAAAGTAACATTCTCACATATCCTCTACTAAACCATCTTTTCTTCTTCTTCAAAGCCATTTTTAGAGACTCACAAGTCCCTCTTTAGTTACAAGTCTTCCTTGCAATAATCTCTCTCTTGTTTATCCTCTACCCAACAAATAGTTTCTAGAAGACACACCTCTCTCTCGTGCACCTTCTACCTAGCTTTAACCTCTGTTGAAGGATAAAGTCACAAGTCCTCTTTCATACCTGCAACATAACTCACACTCACACATTCCAACAAACCCCAATCCTTCAATTTTTTTTCTCAACACATATCCAAGAAAATTAACTTACTCATTGCTGTAGCACATAATAGCCAATCTTCCAACTCTGATACATTTGATGCAGTCGAGGATAGGAGGTTTTTTCAAACAACCCATGCAAGGAACCATACCATAAAATTAATTCTCATAAATAAGAATCCAATGGAAAATATTTTTAAATCTTCAATTTAAACAACACATTGAGAAAATCAAATCCTCCTTGAAACAATCTACAGGAAAGAATGGCTTTAAATTTTAGAAATATGATTTGAAAAACTTATAAATCAACTACAAAAATTATCAAAACAACAGAAAAATCACCTCTCCAACTCCTCAGCATGGAGAATGGGGCACCTAAATTCTCACCCAAATTCTCTCCTTCACACTTCTACTTGCCTTTTTCCTCTTTCTCCATCTCAGAACTTCTAAAACCATCACAATCTAAAACCCATCACATTGATGGGAATTTTATTTTTTGTTTGCATGGGATTCATCCCTTTGTATAGAGATCTGGTCATATATAGTTTTTAATCATGCCAACTGCAATCTTTTTTTTTTTTGTGAGCCAATTGTTAATGGTTTAGTTGAACTTGGTGGAAGTATAAGAGCTCAAGACGCTATAGATTGTAAGTCAATATTTTTCGAAGACATACATAATTAATAAAAAATTATGTATTTGTTTATTTAAGAAGATCGGTTGTCTTTTCTTTGTAAGAGAAAGATGAAATTTGCATTGATGGATTGTTAACTACTTTGACGGTTTAATAAAAAACACAAAAGTTTCAAATAAAATTAATTGTGGCATAGTGAATTAAATATGAAGTTACAAACAAAATTATTTGCAATCAAATAAATATTGATATTATTTTATTTAAATTATTTTATCATTAAAGGTGAATCTATAAACTAATATTAAGACATTAATAACTCTAACTCTAATTATTTCACTTATAAATAGAAACCTAGACTCAAATACTTATTTTTGTTTAAAATATTTTATTAATGTCAAATTTATACACTAATAAATTAAGATATTAATAACCCTAACCCAAACCAAAAATTTATCCTACAACCATAATTAAACTCACCCTAATGTAAACCTAATAGTAGGGTTAATTAGGATTAAGATTTAATTAAGGTTAGGGTTAGAGTTTAATTAGGGTTATTGTTCAATTAGGGTTAGGGTTAGGGTTATGACTAGGGTTCAATTAAGATTAAGGTTAGGGTTAGTGTTAGGGTTATCATTAGGCTTAATATTATAATTAGGTTATTTTTATGGTTTAATTAGGGTTAGTGTTTGATTAGTAATAGGGTTAGGTTAGTGTTAGTATTAAATGAGGGTTATGGTTATAGTTTGATTATGTTAAAGTTTAATTAGGGTTAGGGTTTTGGTTCAATTATAGATAGGGTTCAATTATGTCCATAAGGTGCAATTAGGTTTATGATGAGGGTTTAAAAAGGGTTTAAAAGGGTTTAGATTGAATTAGGGATACACATAGGGTTTAATTAAGGTTATAGTTACAATTGAGATTCATTTAGGGTTATGAATAGGGTTCAATTATGGTTATTGTAATCATTAGCATTGTGAATCAATTGGGGTTATAATTAAGTTAGGTTTAGGCTTCTAGGAAAAATCTTGGGGTTACGACTAGGGTTAGGTTTATTAATGTTTTATTATGATTAGGGTTCTATGATAAAGCATGGGGTTACATTTATGATTGGGGTTAGAATTAGAATGAATGTTATATTTTAGATTATAATTAACATTAGCATTAGAGTTGGCTTTGGCGTTAACACTATGACTAAAATTATATATCTAACCCTAACCTTAACCCTTTCGAAGACTAACACTAATTATAATTGTAACCCTAACCCAAACCCTAATTCTAACCCTAAACCTAAACCTATATCTACCTTTAAAATTTATTACAACTCTAAACCAAACCCTATCAATAACCCTGATTATCATCCTAACCTAAACCTATAAAAAATTCTTTAAATTATATAAGTAAAAAAAATTAAATTAAATTAAATATTTAATAAAATATTATTTTATTAGGGTTTAAGGATACGATTAGGATTCAATTAAGGTTATGGTTATGGTTATGATTAAGTGTAGGGCTAGGGTTCCATTAGGAATATGATTCTGTTAGGGATAGGGTTAATTAGGGTTAGGCAATAATTAAGGTTATGTTCAATTAGGGTTACAATTAGGGTTCAGTTAGGTTTTAGTTTAAACTATGGTTAGGAATAGGGTTTAATTATATAAGGGTTAGGTTTTAAATAAGGTTCATTTTTAATTAAGGTTAGTTTTAGGGTTTGGTTAGGGTTAGGGTTATAGGTAGGGTTTTAGTATAAATATTGAATTACTATAACATATAAGGTTACTGTTAGGATACATTTAGGGTTATATAAGGGTTTAATTATGGTTATTGTTGGGGTTAGGTTTATGAATCAATTAGGGTTATACTTAAGTTAGGGATCAATTACACTTATTTTTACACTTTTAGAATGAATATTAGGGTTAGGGTTAGGGTTATTAATGTATTGTTATAATTAGGGTTCTATGATAAATCTTGGGGTTATAATTATGAATAGGATTAAAGTTAGGATAAAGATTATAGTTTGGATTAGAATTAGTAAATTTACAATAAGGTTATCTCTAAGGTTAAAATAATGATTATAATTCTCTATCTAACTCTAATATTAAACTTACTTCTAAGACTAATGCTAATTATAATTCTAATCCTAACCCAAATGAAAATCTTTATTGAAGGAATATCTCCATAATTTTTCATATGGAATCAAACATTTCTTTCAAGAGGGGCGTTCTTGGTGATGACCTTAATGCAGATTCAATAGAGACATTTTTAGATTTGATGGAAACAAGAGTATCTCTTCGCATTCATGTACTGCACTATGAGATATCTTCTTATTATGTTGGGAGACCTAGTCGTCACTTGGGTTTACACCAAGAAATCACACGGGACATAAATGGTCCCTCTCCGGAATCTTGTTCCATTGCAACCAAAGGGTATCGTATTAGTTATCATTCTCATCATCCTCTATACGGTCATTGCATCATGTTAATAAAATACTGAAAAATGGTTTTTAGTGTGATATCATAATGGTTACAAAGTTGCATTCCATGGCTAAGAAGAACAAAAAAAATGTTAACACATTACATACACAGCTCGCTTGGTTTTGATTTCTATAGATCTATTAGATGGGAAAGCACATGGAGATTTTGGATCGTGCTTTCACATTTGCATGTCGATCTATCATGAAATTTCAACTTTATTATTTGCAAAAGTGATTTGAAATAATGCAATGGCTGTAGGGAGATTGTTTTTGGTTCGTTTCATTTTAAAAACTTTTTTCCAAGTAAGGCTATCATAACTTTTTCCTGCAAACTCTACCCATTTTTGTCATTGGCATCGTTGACAGCATGCCATAATTTGTGGAGAATCTTGAGGTAAGTCACTTGCATGGTTTTACTGAGTTGTTCTTTAAATTTGTACATGATTGGATCATTTTTTTTTGTGCAACCTCAAGAAAGGGAAAAGAGAAAAAATGATGTTGTGCATCGATCTACAATTCAAGCATGAGCTTGCATGGTAGACATAATAAAACATGTTGTATTAACTATTATTCTAAGCATTTCCTAAATCTTGCATTGGTATTAAAGTAAAGTGTTACTCTTTCTGCTAATATATTTATGATGTTTGCTGCAACTCTCGAATAATTTAATAATTATTTTTTGATGTGATTGAATAGGGATGGTTAAGGCAAGAGGAACTTAAAAATTTGCAAGTGGAGAGTTAGACGAATCACATGTTTAAGATTTTAATTACCTGGCGATGGTGCTATTGGTGGGGATTTGGGTTTGTACGTGCATGGGATTTATCCCAAGATAGAATAATTGTAGAGTTCGGTGTTTTCTTACAAGGATAGTTTGAAATGGTGGTGAGGGCTCCTAATATCTTTTGTGCCAGTGTGGATAATAATCTTCTGCCAAAGATTGACTTTCTAACCAATGATATGGGGCATAAAGTTGAGGATTTGTTGGATTTTCCATAGTATTTCGGTTTCATTTTTGATAAGAGGATTAAATCTGGACATATGCTATTAGTCAAGTACAATGTTTTCTTTATTTTTCTGATATGCTGGTATATCATTCAATTGAAAATCCTCCACAATTCATATTCTAAAACCTTTATTTGAAAATAGTGAACATTACGTTAAAA
This sequence comes from Sequoiadendron giganteum, assembly GCA_007115665.2. NCBI lineage: Eukaryota > Viridiplantae > Streptophyta > Pinopsida > Cupressales > Cupressaceae > Sequoiadendron > Sequoiadendron giganteum. Next base: position 218,668,739 of record CM021104.1, read on the forward strand.
AAATATCAAATAAAGAGCTGTTGAACCTCATAACTCATCTCAAGTTATTCAATTGCAAGATGAGATCTCTCCAATGCTCATAATAATTTCTATAAGAACTGTAGACATTGCTAAACAATGCCAAGAAGGCATCAAGAAGGAAAGAACTACCAAGGAAACAAAAGCCTTTAGAAAAGACAATTTTTTGATGAAACCAGTCATTGCATTATTCTATAAGGATTTAGAAAATATAAAAGACCTCAAGATAAACTCAAATTTGCAGAAAACTGTGTATTTGATGATGTAAATAAAAGACATTTTTTTTTAGATACTTTTTTCAGATATCATAGGAATGTAAGGAAAAAATAGCAAGAGTTTTTCGATGGGCTTTTCAAAAGCTATTATATTGTGAGTGGTTTTTTTTAAAAGCCGTTCATCTTTTTATCTTTTTTTTTTCTCATGAGATTCTTATATCTTGTTTACTATCTAGATTGTCGTAAGTGCTAAAGTTCATGTAATAAATGATAAATTAATGAACATATATATTTTTAATAATATATCTCTCGACGTTTTTTATATATTATTAAAAATGTATATATGTACTAGTAACATAACCTCTCATATCATTTAAAAGACAAAAAGACAAACCAAACCATGCAAAATATAGTTTCCAAATAGATAATGTGTTGCTCTATAAAAATGACCAATAATTTACAGGTAACAAACTTGTTATCATAAATAATTGTTTTCGTATAAGAAATGTTCACAGAGGTGACTAGTCTACATGTTTAGTCTTGTCATCCCAATCATCCATTTGGGATACATTGTGATCTCTTATATTTTTTAAATCAGCCCAAGTCGAGCATACTGGACACTGTAATCATTTGCATCAATATACAATTAACCGAGGAAACGCAAAAAAAAGATAAAAAAATCAAAAATCAAAATCAAATTTCACTTACCTCAAAAGCACTATAAATTCCTTTTTCTACAATGCATTTTGCTATGCAAGATCTGCCAAAGAAATGGCCACAAGAAAGGGAACTAGAGTTCCACAACTAGGAATATTATAATTCTTTTTAAAAACAACACTAAAAAGGAATAGAGTAAAACATGCAAGCTCTTGTATTTCTTGCATGTAAATCATACTAGATTTTATGCTCTTGACTCCATGCATGCATGCAAGTCGGGCATTTCATGTTGTTAAAAACATATTTTATTGTTCTAGAATGTTCTAAAGCCGCTCCTGCATGTTCTTGCTGCCACTCTCACATTCCTCTTTCAGTTTCTCAAATGTATTGTAGAGTTCCTGCAACATGTGTCTTGTTTTGTGATGCTTTCACTTGATGACTTCTTCTTCCTCTTTAGCCCTTTTGAGCTCCCCCTCTAGTATGTTGTTTCTTTCATCCAATACAATAATTTTTTGCTTCAGCTCTAACTAATTGGTATTCCACATCTTGAAACCATTCACAACATTCATTTGAAGAAACAGAAGGTATGACCCTCTCATCTTCATCCTTTCCATTTTCATTTCCTCGAGAGAGAGGATGTTATTCTCTCTCTACAAGTGAGTTTTGTTCATCTAGGGAAGACTTTTATTTGCTCATTTCTAATTTCCATCTTCTTCATCAGCTTGACAATACAACAAACCATGCTGTTTTATGAAAAAAATTAAAAAAACTTAGCAACATTAATGAAATAGTTGTGCATCATTCAAAGATTCCATGGTGGTCTTCATTAAAAAATTGTTACAATTACCAATAAGTTGTTGATGAATCTGAGAAAGAAAGTTTTTTGATGCAGACCAAGCATGCGACAAAATCTCAACCGCATTCTCCATATAGCTTCATTTTCATAAGAAGTGATGCACTCCCACTCACACCAATGATGTGCTACACTTCCACCCCTATCGACATGCTTTGAAATGGTTAAATCACTTATAATGCCTCTTTCACGTAGATTTGAACTGTCAGTTGCGCATGCTGATTTAAATCACAACTAGGTTTTTTCTCTCACTGTATAATGCCTCTCAGAATAAGAATAAATATCTTAACACAATGTACACCTCTACAACCTGGTGGTTAAGATATTTATTATTACATCAAGAGGCTTTATAGAATTAGAGAAAAAACCTAGTTGTGCTTTATATTGACGTGTCCAACTTGCTGTTTAAATCTACTAGAAACAAAGGCGTTATAACTGACTGAACCATTTCAAAGCATTTTTTCTAGGGGTGGGAGTGTAGTGCATCATTGGTGGGAGTGAGGGTGTAGTTCCTTTTATGAAAATGAAGCTATATGGAGAATGTGGTTGATATTTTGTTGCATGCTTGGTCTGCATTAAAAAACTTTCTTTCTCAGATTCATCAACAACTTACTAGTAATTGCAATTTTTTTTAGTGAAGACCATCATGGAATCTGTAATGATGCACAACTATTTCATTAATGTTGGGTTTTTTAATTGTTTTCAGAAAAAAGTGGGGTTTGTTGCATTGTTGAGCTGGTGAAGAATATGAAGACTAGAAATGAGCGAATATAAGTCTTCCCCAAATGAAGAGAACTCGTATGTGGAGAGAGGAGAACATCCTCTCTATCGAGGAAGTGAAAATGGAAAGGATGAAGATGAGAAAGTCATACCTTATGTTTCTCTGGATGAATTTTGTGAACAATTTCATGATGTGGAAGACCAATTAGTTAGAGCTATTGTATTGGGTGAAAGAGAATGCAGACTATAGGAGGAGCTCAAAAGGGCTAAAAGGGAAGAAGCCAACAAGCGAAAGCATGAAAAAATAAGACACATGCTACATGAACTCTACAATACATTTGAGAAACTAAAAGAAGAATGTGATTGTGGAAGCATGTAACAAGAATATGCAGGACCAAGTTCAGAACATTGTAGGAAGATAAAATAATTTTTTTAATGGCATGAAGTGCTTGATTTGCATGCATCCATAGAGTCAAGAGCATAAAATATGGTATGATTTACATGTAAGAAATAAAAGAGCTCATATTTTTTACTTTATTCCCTATTAGTGCCCTTTTTAAAAAGAGTTCTAATATTCCTAGTTGTGGAACTCTAGTTCCCTTTCTAGTGGCCATTTCTTTGGCAGATCTTGCATAAAACAATTCATTGCAGAAAAAGGAATTTACAATGCTTTTTAGGTAAGTGCAATTTGATTTTGATTTTTTTTTTTATCTTGTTCTTATATTTCCTCAGTTAATTATACATTGATACAAATTATTACAGTGTCTAGTATGCTTGACCTGTGCTAATTTAAAAGATATAAGAGATCATCATGTATCCCAAATGGATGATGGGGATGACAAGACTGAACAGATAGACTAGTCACCTTTGTTAACATTTCTTATACGAATACAATTATTTATGATATCAAGTTTGTTCCCTGTAAATTATTGGCCTTTTTTATAGAGCATCACATTATCTATTTGGAAATTGTATTTTATATGGTTTGGTTTGTCTTTTTGTCCTATTCAATTAAACATATTTCATTTATTCATACGAGTAATTTTCTTCAAAATATTTTAAATTAAAATTGTAGTGTATAGTAATTGTTAAGAAAATAATGATATATATTTCACCATATTATTTAAATTTCATCAAACTTACATCATTTTTTCTTTTACAGGATGAGTGAAATTTGTCCAATGGTTTCATGCTCTACATCAGACTACATTTAGTTTGAATTTTTCAAATCTCATAAGTTATATGGAATTTTAAATGATATGAGAGGTTATGTTACTAGTATATATATATATTTTTAATAATATATATATAAAATTTCGAGAGATATTGTAACATTGAAAAAAGGGTCCTTAGCCTTTTTAGTGCTTGTTCAACTCCTTCTTGTGGATTTTGGACTTAATATCATCTTGATCTAGTGTTGTGAGGTGTTTTACACATCCACATTAGGTCTTGGGCCCCTTTTAAGCTAAATTCACTTAACTTTGCCCTAATTTAATGTTGTAAAATGTATTTATTTGCATCTTCACATTAAATTTGGGAGGCCTGTAAATCAAGTTGACCTAATCTAGTGTTGTAATATGTTCTACACATTCACATGGGATTTAAGGACCTTCTAAGCTAAATACACACAATTTTACCTTAATTTAGTGTTGTAAAGTGTATTTATTTACACTTTCACATTGTGTTTTGGGCCCCCTATTGCATTTATGACCTTTACATCATCATTAATATGACCCTATGACCATACATTATGTATCCCAAAGCTTATTTTGGTCAAAAACCTGATAAAATCAACATATAAACTTAATTTATGCATTCCCCGACACTTTGGCCCCCGAAATAGCCCCCATGTGACCCTTTCACCACTTTGGGTGAATGAATCCCATCGAGGAGGGACTCATTCACCCAATATTTTTTATTAGTCCCATTTGAGCTATTTTTGAGGTTTCAGCGAGAAAAAGTAGGTTTTTAATTCAAATTTATTCAATGTCAGCCTTGGAGATCAAATTAACAGTCATGTGAGTGGATTGCCTATATAAACAATCTTCCAAATCATTATTTCATCTAAGAAATCTCTAAGCATCTCTAAGAAATCTGAGAAATCCAACCAACATCAAGTATTCATGTTATCAAGTCAAGCCCTCAAGAGTTAAGCATTCTAAGGTCATCAAGATAGCTTTCAAGATCATTCAAGGGCAAGCTTCTTCATCCATTGTTGCAGCAATTCAAGATCCATCATCATGTCAAATATATCAATCATTAAGCATTTAGTGAGCTAGTGTTTTGATGTAGCATTGAAGGTCCAAGACCAAACATTGTTCTATTCTTATTGTCAAAGATCAAGATCTACATCCTTCATGGCCATTTCATGTTGAGTTGCAAATTTACAAGACATCATCTACAAGACATCAATCAAGGTATCATTTTTCATGTTTCATGTCCTATGTTAAATGTTTGATGTTCATCTTTCATTATTTCATCATTTGGTTTAATTACCTAAATGGGGTTTGACCAAGGCAAACCCCCATTGCCTAACAATCAACAAATTTTCTGCTCTTTGTATGTCATTACAGATCTAGGTATCTTGGATCTTGAAAGATCATTGAAGAATAGGCTTCAAACTTGTTGGAGTCATCTCTCTATTTGCAAGGTCAAGATCTTCAAGAAAAGTTACTTACAGCCCCAAAAATTAGGGTTTCGGATCTAAACACCTGGAGTAACAGAAAGAGCAGATTGAGAGGAGCAGATAAGAACTTTGAATTTCCAGAAAAGCAAAACTAGATCCATTCACCACAAGTGGCGAATGAGTTCCATTTTTGATCAATTTTGAGATTTTGGCATTTTTGAATACCCTTTTTTGAGAAACCTGTTCTTATGCAAAAAACCTGATCTAGGATTGATTCACTCAGATTGGAAAATGAGTTCCAGTGGGCCAAAATTTCAGAATCACTAGCTTTTCCAGTCTTCATTCAAGCCTCTACAAGTTTCTAGGTGCACACTTTCTGTTTTGCAGTTTTCTATGTTGTTTTGTTTACTTTTCTAAGTCATTTTATATGTCATCGCATCAAACTAGGGTTTTGCATTTCATCCTCCATTGCATTCTCTTTCCAAGTCTAAACTTGGTTATGAACCCCTCATTTTACATCATTCCATCCCCTAGAACAATCCCTTTGTTAGATTTCAATCTCCTTTGCATTGGAATCTCAGGGGTTGTTCTTGAGTGAAATAAAGAAAATAGCCTCTCTCCTTTTAGGTCCAAAACCCTCAGAGCGAAAAGAGAGCACATTATTTTCTTGGTTTCAAATATATTATTAAAAATATATATGTTCATTAATTTATCATTTATTACATGAACTTTATCACTTACGACAATCTAGATAGTAAACAAGATATAAGAATCTCATGAGAAAAAAAAGATAAAAGATATGAAGGGCTTTTAAAAAAAGCGCTCACAATATAACAGCCTTTTAAAATCCCATCGAAAAACTTTTGCTATTTTGGCCTTACATTCCTATGAAATCTGAAAAAAGTATCTGCAAAAAATTGTCTTTTATTTGCATCATCAAATACACAGTTTTCTACAGATTTGAGTTTATCTTGAGGTCTTCTGTATTTTCTAAATCCTTACAAAATAATACAATGAGTGACTTAATCAAAAAATTGTCTTTTCTAAGGCCTTTTGTTTTATTGTTCTTTCCTTCTTGATGCATTCTTCAGCAATGCCTACTATTCTTATAGAAACTATTATGAGGATTGGAGAGATCTTGTCTTGCAATTGAATAATTTGAGATGAGTTATGAGGTTCAATGACTCATTATTTGATATTTTTTTAAGGTAATGTTCACTATTTTCAAGTAAAGGTTTCAAAATATGGATCGGGGAGGATTTTCAATTGAACTACATACCAGTATATCAGGCAACATTAAAGAAACATTGTACTTGACTAATAGCATATGTCTAGGTCTAATCCTCTTCTCTAAATTGAAACCAAAAAACTATGGAAAATCCAACAATTATGCCCCATCTCATCGGTTAGAAAATTAATATTTGGGTGAAGATTATTATCCACACTCGCGTGAAAAATATTACGATCCCTCACCACCATTTTCACAGAATCCTTGTACGAAAACACAACACCAAACTCTGCAAGTATTCTAACTTAGGAACAAAGGACTTTTCCACATTGGAAGCCAAACTTTGTAACACCACCATCCCTTACCCCACACCGCTTTCCCCCGCCCTTGCCATTTTAGACTGAGGAACATTCATTACCAAATGGTGGTTTGTGCGAACGATGGATCTGTTGGTGATTATTATCCACACTCGCGTGGAAAATATTAGGATGGACCTCACCACCATTTTCACAGAATCCTTGTAAGAAAACACCAAACCCTGCAAGTATTGGGAACAAAGGACTTTTCCACGCTGGAAGCCAAACTTTGCAACACCACCATCCCTTACCCCACACCGCCATACTTTGACCCACACAGCCATCCCCTGCCCTTGCCATTTTAGACTGAGGAACATTCATTACTAAATGGTGGTTTGTGCGAACGATGGATCTGTTGGAGAGTAAACGGTTACTAATACATGTTGGAAACCTCCTATATTCCTGTTCATGTGTAACCATATCACTCTATCCAACACTCCACGATGATGATTTCCATTCCCTCTGACATTTTTGTAGATGTTACAAATTAGGGTTGTTGGGGGAGCGACATGTGAGCTGCTGGACGAGAGTCATGAATTCTCTGGCTTCTGTGTGTATTACCTTTGGAGAGTGCGTGCAAATAATAACTGACAGTCTCTATTGAATCGGCAGCAGCGACTTCCACACTTGATGTGATTCTCTGGAAACCTTAAGTAGTGTTGGCCTCGGACCCTATAATTCCTTTCTTCCTACGTTTTCCTGCAGAGAATTCATTATTCGTTTGGAGCGATTCTCGTCAGAAAAACCTTCGTCCAGCCAAAGCTTTAATTTTTCTTTGCATTTTCTTCGGTATTTGATGATATACTTTTAAATTGTTTTAAAAAGTAACTTTAATTTATATAATAAGTATGATATATTTTATCTATTGTTAAAATTGAGGTATATACATTTTTAAATGGTATATATTACTTTATAAAGTCTTGAAGTATTTTCATACAATAGTTTAAGATGCAATTTAATATTTATTTGTATTGATATATTTATAATTGATATTCTCTTCTATTAAATATTTGAACTAACTTACACGTGCATATCTAATATATCTATCACAATAGAATAATGGTATGACAAAATAACATTCTCAATAAATAAATAAAATCAATGCAATTAAATTATTTCAATTTTAGAGCTTAATATTTTTTTGTGCTTCTAGATAAAAGGGTCAAGACTACTTCTAATGAGTATGTCATCTACATGCAATACAATTAAAAATAATTTGATCTTTTATTCGAGTTATTATTAAAATAATAAATAGAGTCTAATCTAAGAGATTGAAAAAATCTATTGATCATACACCATTGTTTGGGAAATATTTAAATCCATAATTTTTTTAAAAAAATTACATGCATATCTTTTCAATTACTTCATTGTTTAAAACCTTTTGGCTGTGATTTTTTCACTTTTTATGAATATGTTTTTGATACCTATTGGGTGTATCTCACAAAATTTGTAAGTTATAAAAGAAAGAAATACCCTAACGGTTCTCATTTTCACAATGGAAGAAAAGGTTTCATCACAATCCATACCATGTTATTAAGTAAAAAAATTTAGAAATCAATCTTACTTTATATTTGTCTAGGGTGATCCCACAATAATGATTTACAATTTTTTGCAAAATTGGACACCGAACTGATTTTTTCTAACTAAATCTTCACTTTCAAGTAGCTATAGCAGCCAAACCGTGAAGAATTTGAAGATGATGCAAACTAGTGATTTGTGACATTTTGTATGTAGATTCTAAATGTATTTTTTCAAAAAATTTGGAATTAGATTGCACTTTTTTTTCCATTTCCGTCGAAAACTAGTTTTTATCAGTAAACACCATTTTTAAGGAGTGAAGCTCACCGTATACAACATAAATTTTTTTCTATGAGGGATAATATTCTATTTTTTTAAAATTTAGATTTTTAAAGTTACGATAGCCAACCCTTTCATTTGGTTTCGTTGTGTTTTATTGAATATTTTTTTCTTAATCAAATTTTGAAGTCAAACTAATTACAATTCAGACATAGGCAGACCATAAACAACATAAATTTTTTGTATGTATTGAAATTCATTTTTTTACTAGGTCAAGGACATCAATACCTAGCTTGCACATATTTTTCAGCATGTGCTAAACAAAGAGCTTGATTTTGAGTGAAAAACCTATGTTTAATCAAACTAAAAAAATAAATACATAATTAAACCAAAACATATTAAAATTATATTCACTCGATAGCTCATTCCGTGGACTACCATCATCCAGTTGGGTCTGTGAAGTCTCCTCCATTTTCATCCTCAACTTGAACTTCTAAGGGAAAAATTATGAAGATTTTTGGTGCCAAAGGGGGAGAAGGGGAGAAAAGGGGGGTTCGAGTGAACCCCCCTTGGACGAACCCCCTTTCTACAAAGTTTCCCTTTGTTTTTTTATTCCAAGAAATCAGAAATATGTTGGACCCAACATTTAATATGGTTTTCTCGAAAGGGGGTTCAAGTGAATCCTTATTGGGTTCATTCGGACCCTAAGTTCGTTCAAACTCCCCAAAACCCAAATTTTTTTCATCGGAGCATTTTTTGCAATTTTTCTTCCTCAACAGAATTGTAAACTAGTTTTGTGAGATCACCCACTATTTTACTGTTTAAGTTATATTTAACATTATATAACCTATGATAATCAATAACTTCTTCTTCTAGAAGGAGAAAATAGATTCCATATATATTTTTAATTAGATCATCACACTATCATTCCATTCCATTCCTTCACTTTTATGAATCAAAATTTGTGGTTTCATAGATCTATAAATAGATTATAATACAAATTATTTGTGAAGAGTTTGACGAGGTGTGTTTTATCCTTGTTTATGGAAGTGTTGTTATATGTTTTGTTACTTAATATTTCTATATCTTTCTTCTTGAATTCTTAAAGTATGATTACATTTACATGAGTTTGTGGAAAATTAGATGCAAAGTTTATCTTGTGTTTGATTCATGGAGAATCTACATATTAATTTTGGTTATATCTATTTTCGTGTTACTAAATGGTGTTGAATATATTTATAGAATTTTTTGAGACTTTTTAAAAATAATTATTTCTTTAGTTTTAGCTGGAACATTGATCATTCTTTTCTACCACATTTTAAATTTTGCATGTGTATAGATCTTACGAGTTAGCTATTCTATATTTTTTGGATTGTAATTTCTTAATCACTGTTATACATTCACTAGTATGTTGATTGTATTAGGATTAGAGATAATTCTTAGAATTCTTGAAGTATTTGTGCATATTAACCTATAACTATTGTTTACAATTGCATAATAGGTTCTATATCATATTTTAGTGGAGGTTTTTTGTAGTAAAATACTTAACAATATCTTCTATTGTGCAGATCATCATTTTACTTTAGTTATTACGTCAAGAGGCATGTAGACAGTGACAACACAATTCTTTGTAAAAAAACCTTTTTTCAATAATTTTGACATCCTTGCTGACTGTCATTACATCGAGAGGCATGTCTACAGTGACAACACAATTCTTTGTAACCAAAAAAACATTTTTCAATAATTTTGACATCCTTGTTGGCTGTCATGGTGGTGGATATCATAGTAATGGTAGTGGAAGACAATGAGGCACATCTCACATGAGTAACACCAAAAGTTAACATAACTATCGACTCCATTCCTAATCACCGAATGCTAAAAATTCATAACCGGAACGTAAAGGTGCAGTGTTAAACATATACGGTAGGAATCAAGAAAGTTCTATCATTCTATAACGGCTAGATGGTTCAAGCAACAAGGGGCTCTTATTTTAGGAATCCACGATTGAAGTTAGCACCAACAGCTCTGATATAAGCACTGGTAACACTATTTTATGGTGTAAGACCCCTTTATGATTACTATCGTCTTCTTAGTTCTTTAGTTTATCTACTGCGACAAATTATTTTCTATATCTGATAATGCTTTCGATTTCCATGCAATTAATAGGTTTAAAATGTAAAAATATATTTAGGTTCCTAACACAAATCCATCGTTGTGTCAGTACGATGGCATTTTATAAAATCTGAATTTATATTTTGCAGGAATGGATTTGTTGTCTAATATGTTTGATAGATGTCATGTGGATGACAGTGAATTTTGTTCATTTATATATACCATTAGAGAAAGACGAGTGCCTCGCCGAGACAGCCCATGGGGAAATCTTAAGGAAGAAAAGAACCTGCCTCGCACCATTTGGAGGACATTATACAATGAATTTAAGAGAAAAGCCTTTAATTTTGATAAAAATCTAGTGTCTCATCATCATTTTCATTCTGACCTTCATTGAAAGAATATCTCCTTAATTTTTCAAATGGAATCAAACATTTCTTTCAGGAGGGGTGTTCTTGGGGATGACATTACTGTAGATTCGACATACATTTTTAGATTTGATAGAGAAAGAGTATCTCTTCACATTCATGCACTACACTGTGAGATATCTTCTTATTATGTTGGGAGACCTAGTCATCGCTTGGGTTTACACGAAGCAATCACACGAGACATAAATGGTCCCTCTCCAAAATCATGTTCCATTACAACCAAAAGTTATCGTATTAGTTATCATTATCATCGTCCTTGATATTGTCATTGCATCATGCTAATAAAATACCTAATAGTGCTTTTTAGTGTGATATCATAATGGTTCCAAAGTTGCATTCCACGGCTAAGAAGAATCAAACAAATGTTAACACATTACTCACACGGAGCTTGGTTTTGATTCCTATAGGTCTATTAGATGGGAAAGTACATGGAGATGTTGGATCTTTCTTTCACATTTGCATGTCAATCTATCATGAAATTTTTGACTTTAGTATTTGCAAAAGTGATTTGAAATAACGTAACAATTGTAGGGAGATTGTTTTTGGTTCGGTTCATTTTAAAAACTTGTTTATGTGTAAGGGTTTCATTATTTTTTCCTACAAACTTTACCCATTTTTGTCATTTACATCGTTGACAACACGCCACAATTTGTGCATAATCTTGAGGCAAGTCACTTGCATGGTTTTACTAAGTTGTTTTTTAAATTTATACAAAATTGGATCATTTTTTTGTGCAACCTCAAGAAAGGGAAAAGAGAAAAAATGATACAGTTGAAGATGGGGTTTTTTTTCAAATAATCCATCCAAGCAGCCCTAACATTAAATTCATTCTCATAAATAAGAATCAAATGGAAAATATTTTTAAATCTTCAATTTCAACAACACATTGAGAAAATCAAATCCTCCTTGGAACAATCTACAGACAAGAATGCCTTCAACTTTTACAAATATGATTTACAAAACTTAGAAATCAACTACAAACATTATCAAAACAACAACAACATCAACTCTCCAAATCCTGAGCATGGAGAATGGGGCACCCAAATTCTCTCCTTCACACTTCTACTTGCTTTTTTCCTCTTTTTTCGTCTTAGAACTTCTAAAACCTATCACATTCTATCTACCCGTGCTCCCTCACTTTCCTAAATCTCCTCAAATGGTTTCTAATTTTGGTGTGCCTTGTTTTTAAATTTTCAGATCATTTTGAAATTCTCAATTTTGATTCCATATGAGGAAGTTATGCCATTTTTACTAAAACTAGTCCTCTCAGGTACAACTCTGGTAATCTCTCTCCCAGTCAAACCTTATGAATTCCCTTCACTCTTTTCTTGGCATGAGATTTTTTCTCCTTCAGGTATGTGCATTTAAATTTTATTCAAAATTATTCTTCCATCACAACCCACTCTCTCAAAGCCCCTACATTCCACTTCAACAAAATTTCATTTTTCCTTCTTCCAGAATGGAGTTACAATTTGCAATAAATGCCCACTCACAAGCATGGACATGAGAATTTTACTTTTTGAAAAATTAACAAAGCTCAAAGATATTTAAAATTTTAACAAGTGAATCAATTAATCCATTGATTTTTCACATTCCAACATCAAGCCTTTGTGTGCGTGAGGAGTTGAGCATTTAAATATATTGAGCCTATAAGGAAAACCAAGACAAAGAAATGCAAAATTAAAATAAAATATTTTTGGGGATGCAGGATTGCCTGGTACCCCTAGATGCTCCTGCATTAAACACCCAGGGTAAGAAGAAATGTTCCATGAGTTGGAGCTCATGAACATTTGAAGATCCAGTGTTTATTCTTCATCTATATTTTTTCTTTGTCTACCTAATTTTTCCTTTTCACTTTACATTGCACCTTTTCGTCTCTTCCTTCTTTCATCTTTCCTCTCTTTCTTCCTCTCAAGATATTCAACCCATTAAAATTTGATTTCCACCAATATGTATCTCCCCACTCTATTCCATCAACTTGAACATCTTGTACCTCAAATTGTAGCATATTATTGCTCCACTTTTCCAATTCTATTTCTTTATATCCCCTTGTCATTTCATTTGAAGAAAAATAGTTGTAACATCATCTTTGCAAAACATAGAAAAACAATTCATTACCTCTATTTTTTTCTCTTTCTCTACTAATGCAATATACTCTTCCATATTCTCATATTTACCAATCCCAACTATGTCAATTACACATAAGTTGGTTTCATGTCAAAAAATTCACAAAATTCATATTTTACCTCATCATTTGATGGTACAAATTTTGCTCTGACAACTATTGCACCCTGGATTAGTTATTTATCTCCTTTTTTTGCTGCTGCAATGTTCTCCTTTGTCTTCCTTTCTATGTTTTCTTCTTTCAATTTCTGCCCCAAACTTTTTTGTGTTTCCATGACCTCTAATGGACCAAGCTTTGCTACAATTTCACTTATTTTTCCCTCTGTAACTCCATTGTTATTCACCACAACAATAGTATACTTTTCACTTGTTTTCTCATGAAATTTTTTATATCTCTTTAACATCAAATTTTCTTTCACAAATATCATAAAAATGATGTTTTACCTATACGTTTTCTAGCTTCTCTACTATTGTCCCAATCTTTTCCTTTTTATTGTCTGCTGCAATACTATTCCTTTCTTCTTCTACCTCCTCCCTTACACTCAATTGAGTCATTTTCTTCAATATGTTTATGTCCTCCCAAGGATCAATCATTGTCCAAACTTTAAAATTACTTGCTCTCATATACCTCTTCATCTTGTCTACATGGAAATCAACATCAATACTTTCTTTGCAAAGTTCATAGGAATGAGATAATACCTTTGTTTTTGCTGTTGTGACTTTTTTTCTCATTCATGCAACTTCATTTTCCTCCACTTTTATGTCTTGAACAAGATGTATATCAATTTCTACTTCTTTTTTTTCCTCATTGTCTTCCTTATCCTCTTTCCTAAGGTTCTTTTCTTCTTCTTTAGCACCATTTGCATGATATACTATTGGATCTTCTTCTACAATTTAAACTGATTCTCTTGCATGTAAATCATCATTAACACAAGAAAATGATACCTCTTTTGTTATTGTATCCTCCTTATTTTTATCATGCTCTTTGTCTTTTTCAAGTCCTGCAAACAAAACATCTTCAGATAAAACAAATTCTTGAGAAATAACATTAAATTTATGGTCCACAATGACCATTTTCTCCTCCTTTCTCCATTCCCTTTTTATGGTTCTCTTCTTTTGTTTCTTTTCTCTAACCACAATCATCTGGACTGATTCCACATGTTCTTTCCATGTCACTTTCATCATAGGGATGCAACTCTTCATTTTCTCTTCCTTTTTTCCACTGCCCTCTTTGTCAAATCTCCAATTTTCCTCTTTCTTTTGTTTGTTGTCCTCTATTACAACCTCTCTTCCTTCTTCATTTTCTACACACAAATCATTATTCACAAACTCATTATGAAACAAACAATGTAATTTAACTTCATCTATTTTTTGATTTCATCAACTGTAGCTTTCTTTTTCCTTCCCGTGCTTTCCTCAAGGGCATCCAATCTCACTTCTATCTTTCTCAACTCTTCAAAGAGCTTCTTTTCTCTCACTTTTCCCAATACTCTTCCCAAAATAACATTCTCACAGGTCTTCTAATGACCCATCTTGTCTTCTTCTTCAAAGCCATTTTTAGAGACACAATTCCCTCTTCAGTTACAAGTTCTTGCAACAATTTCTCTCTCTAATTTATCCTCTACCCAACAGATAGTTTATGGAAGACACACCTCCCTCTCATGAACCTTCTACCCAACTTTAACCTCTGCTAGAGGATAAAGTCACAATTCCTCTTTCATACCTACTGTGTATGATAAATTGTGTCAAATTAAATTGAATCTAATCTAATACACCAATGAAACATTAGATTGAAGAAAACTAAATAAATAAAGCAAATGCAAACTCTTGACAACAGTTTCTTCAAATCCGTTCCATTGTCCTCTATCTCCAAGGATTCACTTCAATATGTTTGCTCTCAATTGTGCAAACACAACTTATAGAATGACACTTGAGAGAATGAGATTATTATGAATGCATATGTATCTACAAGATTGAACTATTGAATTAAAAATGCTATGAATTGCTAATATTGCGACTATAATAACTACGCATGAAAGTATGAGATTCGAGGTCCTTTTTAGCTCATGAAAGAGCTGTATTTATAGATTTTCGAAGGTAGGAATTCGATTGGCCAAGATCGATGGTTGAGTTCAAACCTGTTGGAATGAATGGTGAGAGATCGAGAATTCGAAAAGAAGGCAAAATTTTGAGAGACAAAAAATGAAGAGACAAATTGAAAGGTGTCTCTCATAATTAAATAAATAAATATTTAATTATGTGTGAAAGAAATGTGAAAAGGCTTTAATTAAATATTGTAAATATTTAAATAATGAGAAAAGGAAAAAGCCTTTTAATTAAATATTAAGAATATTTAATTTTTGTGAGAGAAGTGGGAATTTGGAAAATGATTTAATTAAATATCGAAATTATTTAATTAAGTGTGGAAAGAAGAATATCATTTAAATTTGGAATTTAAACTTATGATAATTAATGTAAATAAATTGTAAAATTTAATTAATTAATTAAGAGGAAGATAGCATTAATTAAATAAATAAATTTATTTAATTAAATTAGAAGAATTAGAAAAATGAACAATATAAATAAATAATTAAATTTATTTATATGTAGAAGACTTAAGAACATTAATTAAATAACTCATATTTAATTAATTAACAGGTTCGATCGACCGTGACCATTTTTAGATGTGTACACCTACAACAAAACTCACACTCACACATTGCAACAAACCCCAATCCTTCAATTTATTTTTTCAACACATATCCAGGAAAATTAACTTACTCACTGCTGCAACACATAGTAGCCAATCTTCCTGCTCTGATACCATTTGATGCAGTTGAGGATGAGGGTTTTTGTCAAACAACCCATCCAAGCAACTGTAACATAAAATTAATTCTCATAAACAAGAATCCAATGGAAAATATTTTTAAATCTTCAATTTCAACAACACATTGAGAAAATCAAATCCTCTTCGAAACAATCTACAGACAAGAATGCCTTCAACTTTTAAAAATATGATTTACCAAACTTTGAAATTAACTATAGAAATTATCAAAATAGCAACAACATCACCTCTCCAACTCCTAAGCATGGAGAATGGGGCACCCAAGTGCTCTCCTTCACACTTCTACTTGCCTTTTTCCTCTTTTTCTTGTCTTAGAAATTCTTAAACCCATCACATTTTTTTTTGGTGCGCCTTGTTATCAGCGTTTTGTATCATTTTGAAATTCTCAATTTTGATTCCGTATGAGAAAGTTGTACCATTTTTACTGAAACTAGTCATCTCAGGTTTGACTCGAGTAATCTCTCTCTCCCAATCAAACATTTTGAATTCCCTTCACTCTTTTCTTGGCATGATTTATTTTTTAATTTTCATTCAAGATTGTTTCTCCCACATCACAACCCACTCTCTCAATGCCCTTGCATTCCACTTCAACAAAATTCCATTTTTCCTTCTTCAAAAATGGAGTTACAATTTGCAATAAATGCCTACTCACAGGCATGGGCATAAGAATTTTCCTTTTCTAAAAATTAACAAATCTCGAAGATATTTAAATAATTAACAATTAAATCAATTAATCCATTGATTTTTTCGCATTCCAACATCAAGCCTTAGTGTGCTAGAGGAGTTGAGCATTTAAATAAATTGAGCTTGCAAGGAAAACCAAGACAAAGAAACTCAAAATTAAAATAAAATAAAAATGCTATAAAATAAATGTTGTTCAATTTTTTTTATAGTTTAATCCTTAAATTCATCTATCTAAAAACATAAATTATTTGTAAAAGCCAAAAGAAAATAAATTTTGTTAAAATATTGAAAAGTTAAAAATCAATTATATTCTATTTTGAAAAGATTTTAAATTAATATATATTTTTAAAAATATTTTAAAAATTAGAAAGAACTATATTTAATCTTTAAGTGAAATTAGAAAGAATTATATGTAATATTATAAAAATGTCAAAATCTTAAATTTATTGTTAAAAATATTTTAAAAATTAGAAAGAACTATATTTAATCTTGAAAAAAAATTATTTTGAAAAGATTTTGAATTAATAAATATATTTATAATAAATATTATAAATCAAGTGAAATTATAAAAACTTATTTCAATTCTAAACTAATTTATATTTTTATCATAAATATTATATATATATAATAATTTTTTAAGGTTTAATAATAATTTTAAGTGTAATATTTACAGTTATATAAAAATATAGCAAGTCAAATAATACAATCTAATAAATTTTTAAATTGTAATACACAATTAAAAATTAAAAAAACAGTCAAATAGACCATCAAATTCCAGACCTCAGTAATGTGTTGCTCTTTCTACTAATATATTTGTGATGTTTTCTTCCACTTTCAAATAATTTAATAATTAATTTTTGATATGATTGAATAGGGATGGTTAAGGCAAGAGGAACTTAAAAGTCTGCAAGTGGAGAGAGACGAATAACATGTTTAAGATTTACATTACCTCGCGATGTTGTTGTTGATGGGAATTTGGTTTTTTGCGTGCATGGGATTCATCCCTTTGTATAGAGATCTGGTCATATGATTTTGAATCTTTCAACTACAATTTTTTTTTTTGGCCAATTGTTAATGGTTTAGTTGAACCTAGTGGAAGTATAGGAACTCAACACCTTATAGATTGTAAGTCAATATTTTTCGAAGACATACATAATTAATAAAAAAATATGCATATGTTTATTTAAGAAGATCGGTTGTAAGAGATAAAGATCAAATTTGTATTGATGGGTTGTTGACTACTTTGATGATTTAATAAAAGACACAAAAGTTTCAAATAAAATTAATTGCAGTGAATTAAATATGAAGTTACAAACAAAATTATTTACAATCAAGTAAATATTCAAATGATAATGGTTTATTGTCCTAGGAAGAGCAATGCATGAAAAACAAATTATATTAAAAAGTGCAATTGATTAAAAATTAGCAATGATTTTTTATTTATTATATATTTGAGATTATTTAGAATATTAAAGAAAATGGGTTTTATATCTCTTTTTAAATTTTAGTTTGAAGAGATTATCTTTTCTTGCTTTTCAAGGTATTCTCTTATAAAATTTAAAGATCAATGCAATTCAAATTGAACTAAAAAATCTACAAGTAGAGGTTTATTTCCCCTAACAATTATTAAAAAATATATAAATCAAAAGATTTTGTTCTTAAAATATTTTGACTTTTTTGAAATTATAATATAGTTTACTTTTAGAATGTGAAATGATTTGCATGCAAAATAAGAAAAAAATAGAAGGGTTGCTTTTATATCTAAGATTTATTCTATATTCTAAAAAATACAATTAGTAATTATTGAATTATTTTAAAATGAATATAATATTATTTTATAATAATAATAAATATTTAATGAATTTTAGAAAACAAGAATTTAATTTAATTTTAGAATGAAATTTAAGTTTTCAAGATATTGTGATTTGATTTAAAAAACAATATAATCTAATTCAACCTCTGAAAAAGTAGTACAAATGTTTGCAAACATATTAAATAGATTTAAATAAAAAACTTCTCTATGTAAAATATATTTTATGATTTTTTAAGCTAGAATTTCAGTATTTAATTAACTCTAACCTTTAAAAATATTGTTTTGATTTGATTAATTATTTTCTATATTATTAATAATTCTAACCCTAATAATACTTAATTTCACATAGAAATAAAATAATAAATTAAAGTACTTATTTTTATTTAAATTATTTTATCATTAAAGGTGAATCTATAAACTAATAAATTAAGACATTAATAACTCTAACTCTAATTATTTAACTTAGAAATAGAAACCTAGACTCAGATTCTTATTTTTGTTTAAAATATTTTATTAATGTCAAATTTATACACTAATAAATTAAGATATTAATAACTCTAACCCAAACCCAAAATTTATCCTACAACCCTAATTAAACCTTTCACCTAACCATAATGTAAACCTAACAATAGGGTTAGTTAGCATTAAGATGTAATTAAGGTTAGGGTTAGGGTTAGGGTTTAATTAGGGTTATTGTTCAATTAGGGGTAGGGTTAAGGTTAGGGTTATGACTAGGGTTCAATTAAGATTAGGGTTAGGGTTTGTGTTAGGGTTATCATTAGGCTTAATATTATAATTAGCTTATTTTTATGGTCTAATTAGGGTTAGGGTTAGGGTTTGATTAGTAATAGGGTTAGATTAGTGTTAGTATTAAATGAGGTATATGGTTATAGTTTGATTATGTTAAAGTTTAATTAGGGTTAGGGTTAGGATTTTGGTTCAATTATAGATAGGGTTCAATTATGTCCATAAGATACAATTAGGTTTATGATGAGGGTTAAAAACGGGTTAAAAAAGGGTTAAGATTGAATTAGGGATACACATAGGGTTTAATTAAGGTTATAGTTATAGTTGAGATTCATTTAGGGTTATGTATAGCCCGGTTCAATTATGGTTATTATAATGGTTAGTGTTGTGAATAAATTAGGGTTATAATTAAGTTAGGTTTCAGTTAGGTTTAGGCTTCTAGGAAAAATCTTGGGGTTACGACTAAGGTTAGGTTTGCTAATGTCTTATTATAATTAGGGTTCTATCATAAAGCATGGGGTTACATTTATGATTAGGGTCAGAATTAGAATGAATGCTATATTTTAGATTAGAATTAACATTAGCATTAGGGATGGATTTGACATTAACACTATTACAAAAATTCTATATCTAACCCTAACCTTAACCCTTTCTAAGACTAAGACTAATTCTAATTGTAACCCTAATCCAAACCCTAATTCTAACCCTAAACCTAAACCTATATCTACCTTTACCATTGATTACAACTCTCACCCTAACCCAATCATTAACCCTAATTATCATCCTAACCTAAACCTATAAATAATTCTTTAAATTATATAACTAAAAAATAAAAAAATAAAATAAATATTTTATTAAATATTCTTTTTTTAGGGTTTAAGGATAGGATTAGGATTCAATTATGGTTTTGGTTATGATTAAGGTTAGGGCTAGGGTTCCATTAGGAATATGATTAGGGTTAATTAGGGTTAGGCAATAATTAAGGTTATGTTCAATTAGGGTTACAATTAGGGTTCAATTAGATTTTGGTTCAAACTAGGGTTAGGGATAGGGTTTAATTATATAAGGGTTGGGTTTTAAATAAGCTTAATTTTTAATTAAGGTTAGGGTTTGGTTAGGGTTAGGGTTATGGGTAGGGTTTTAGTATAAATATTGAATTATTATAATATATAGGGTTATTGTTAGGATATATTTAGGGTTATATAAGGGTTCAATTATGGCTATTGTTGGGGTTAGGTTTATGACTCAATTAGGGTTATACTTAAGTTATGGTTCAATTATACTTACATTTACACTTCTAGAATAAATATTAGGGTTAGGGTTAGGGTTATTAATGTATTGCTATAATTAGGATTCTATGATAAATCTTGGGGTTATAATTATGGATAGGGTTAGAGTTAGGATAAAAGTTATAGTTTGGGTTAGAATTAGTAAATTTGCATTAATGTTAGCTCTAAGATTAAAATTATGATTATAATTCTATATCTAACCCTAATATTGAACTTAATTCTAAGATTAATGCTAATTATAATTCTAACCTTAATCCAAACCCTAATCTTTATTGAAGGAATATCTCCTTAATTTTTCAAATGGAATCAAACATTTCTTTTGGGAGGGGTATTCTTGGGGATGACCTTAATGCAGATTCTATAGAAACATTTTTAGATTTGATGGAAAAAGAGTATCTCTTAGCATTCATGCACTGCATTGTGAGATATCTTCTTATTATGTTGGGAGACCTAGTCGTCACTTGGGTTTACATCAAGCAATCACATGAGACATAAATGGTCCCTCTCTAGAATCCTGTTCCATTGTAATCAAAAGGTATTGTATTAGTTATCATGCTCAACGTCCTCCATATGTTCATTGTATCATGTTAAAAAAATACTTAAAAATGGTTTTAATGTGATATCATAATGGTTACAAAGTTGTATTCCACACCTAAGAAGAATCAAAACAAATGTTAACACATTACTCATACGAAGATTGGTTTTGATTTCTATAGGTCTATTAAATGGGAAAGTACATGGAGATCTTGGATCATGCTTTCACATCTGCATGTCGATCTATCATGAAATTTTCAAAATTATTATTTATAAAAGTGATTTGAAATAATGCAACAACTGTAGGGAGATACTTTTTTGGTTCGTCTCATTTTAGAAACCTTTTTCTATGTAAGGGTTTCATAACTTTTTCCTAAGAACTCTACCCATTTTTGTCATCAACATCGTTGACAGTTGTAGAGACGTAAAATAGACATCTGCTCTAATTAACATCCAATTCTTCTGTTAATCAATTAAAATAATTTATTGATTAATTCCCTAGCTTCATCCTACTTAATTAAATAAATCAAATTATTTAATTAAGTCCTCAAGTCTTTCTTATTTGATTCAATAAATCAGAATGATTTAAATCAAATATCAAAACCCCTAAAATTCTCAAAGTTAATTAATCTCAATTAATTAACCTCTAATCATTATCACACATTCTCTATTTTTTGACTCAAATTGAGTCAAATCTAAACTCTTTACTAACCCACCCACTTGCACCAATAAATCATTTCTTTGATTTATTAAATCTTCTAATTTCCTCCAACTTGGCATCTTTAGGGAATATTCCTCCAATTTGAATTTTCCCTCCCACATGACTTGTCCATCCAACAAAGCATTTAAGAGCTCTTACATGTCTCTTAGATTTCTCTTACACAAGTCAAACTTGGCATTTAATTCATCTTTCATCCCCCTTAAACATGTCACTTCATCAAATTCAAATTTCAAATTGGCACATTGACCAAAATGTGAACAACCCTCATCCTCTCACATCTTGACAAGTGGCATCTTGTTATTGGCTCATTAATGATCCCATATTCATCCAAATCCCTCAATCTTCTAACCTTGAATCTATAAATGTAAAGCATTTCAACAACATAATTTGACTACAACAACAACAGCACTACTATCCAACTCGATGCATAATATTTTGCATTTTCAGCATCATCTTGGCATTCTTGCTTATCAGGGGGGTGGGAAAGGGCTTTTTTTTCCACATCATGAGGAGCACCACTCTCGCTATGGAATAGAGTTTGATCATGTTTTTTTTATGTGTTTTCATTTAGTTGTTTCTGTTCTACTTATCTTGTTTGCATATTTTAACATGGTCAAGTATTTCATAGGAATCTTGGGTTTGCTTATGTTGAATTGACTAACTAAACTAATGGTGGTCATTGATTTGAGGTAATGCAGATTCAAGGTTCTACATTTGGCACTAGAAGGAGGGTGAACCTCTGTTTTCAGCAAATTACGCAACAAGGTTTTCTTGTTTTGTTGAAATTTTTTATGCTTCATTCCATTGGTTGAAAGTATTGATCTGATGCAAATTATTTTGTCTTTGGTCTAATTTCATGTCTTAATACTAGAGAAATGAATAATGGCACACAGTTATCATAGGCTATTAATAATGAATTTGTCTGGTTAGGCATATCTGGAGGAATGAATGGTTGTTTAGTTGTATCTGATATTTCATTTGTGAATGAAATAAATACGTATCTAATCCTGCCAAATACAATTGCTTGAAAGGTTTTTTTTTAAAAAGACATTTATTCGTTGTTTGCAAGTTGTATTCTCTTTGAAGTTTTTTTTTCAAAAGAATTTAGGCGTAGCTTTACACCCGCCACTTGCAATTTGAAAGTTTCTGAGTAATCTGTTTATGTCTGAGATTAAAAAATTTGATTTTCCTTATCCGAAATTGAACCACCACGAAGTTTCCTTTATGGAATAGCGGTGCTCACTCACCAACTCTAGTATTTAATTGACAGAGCCATCTAACAAAACATCTTTTATAAGATCTTTCACTATTTGACATTTAATATTTTCCCTACTGTCTAATTGTGTGGACTGTTAAATTTATTGGAAGAATTCAAACCTTCCCTGTGGGTTGTTCCAGAGGAAGTAAAATGTGTGTCTCCCAGTCCCAAGCCTATGTATTTATCTCACACACATTGCTTGTGTAGGCCAGTGAACAAGTTTGGTGTTTTTTTTAAATCTTTTGCGATTGGCAAGTGTAAATCTGAGTTTCACAGCTTTTGCCTCATTTATGGCCATTACTGCCAATCTTATAATGAAGAAAGAAACATTACCTTAAATGTTTCACATTACTTTGCTTAATCTGCACGCATCCTTTAATATGCTAGTCTTTGAAAGATTAACTCTGGATATTTATTTCACTGCCTTAAATGCCACATTCAATGCTTTTTTTTTCAATGTCTTTCCTAACTAGAGTAATGTTTTCTGATGCTTTGAATCCCATTTCAAAATATCTAGGAAAAAATTGTAATAAAATTAATCAGTGTTACTGGGCATGAGTTGGCTGGGCTATCATCGAACCCATTGGTAAATTAGTTGGTTGACCTATAGTGAGGTGTCAGCCTTGTCTCTAAAGCAGTCGCCTTCTCTTTCACGTGCTTACTGTTGCTATGATTATGAGTTGAAGGTTGCGGTGTAAGGGGAAGGCAAGCATTGCTTTTAGCTTCTTTAACAAGGCTATAAAGCAGCATATCATCAGATTCATCTTCATTATTCTATTCTCTCTCTCATCCCTATTATAATTACTGGCTATCTCTGAACCAAAATTGGGATCCACAATATTACCGAAATCAGTAAATGAGAAAGTGTCTTGAGTGTCCCCCAACAAACACTGGAAAATGTTGTGAATATCCATGCTCTTCAATAACAAGTCTTGCATAGCTCTTGCTTATTATTTTTCCTTCAATTTCCAAAAAGAGATTGTTCAAGGGCTGATATATAACACTTTTCAAAAATCCCAAAGGTTTCAGACAAGCAGTGGCACATGACGCCGCCTCCATACATAATCCATTATCCATCCTTCTAGCAGTGTGTTTGACGTATTCCATGTGACAGGTGACTTTCATCTATTTCCCAAAGATTGTGTCTTTCAGCCATGGCAACACCCAACCCTTGAACAACAATGACCATTCTTGAACTTAGGGCAAACATGTTTTTTTTTGGTCTATCCTCTCTTGCTGCAATAACCATCAAGGATGACATGGAATTAGTAAATCTTGACAAATCATAAGTGGTGTTTTTAGTAACTAGATTGCGACTGCATGATTCACTATTCTCACGTGATTGCCATTAAATGATTTAGGGACCATGGCATCCTTTCTGATTCTTATTACGTACCCCATAGATTTGGAAGTGTATGAATACGGGCAGTTGTGGCAATGTTTTTCTGCACAATAGAAATGTGTTGAATTCGAATTTCATTCTGAGAAAACATCACGCCTTTACTGCCGCCCCTTATTACTCTTCATTCAAACAAAGGCATGATGACTCAGACAAAGGCATTCTTTTCTTAGTGTATCTTCTCATTGATCAAAGCGACTGATAGAACCAAGAAGGACGCCATGGATATTTGTACTCTATGGAAATCAACTCTTATCTCTCAGTGACTTGGCATAATAGGCGTACCTTTCTTTCTTGTGTGATAGTGCTATCCTAAAACACTGAATGTTATTAAATGCTTGACGGGCCATTTACATGTCTTTACACTTTTCGAGATACAATATTCATATCTTACATACTCATCGTTGTCACCTCTGGCATACTGATATTATCGCTATCATTTCTACATATGTGGTTGTGAGATCTCTTCTCTGCCCTATTATTGTTTTGTTAGAAAGGAAGTGGGGCATATTTGTAGACTAAAATCTACATATTTCCTTGAACATGAGTTTTTCCTCGTTTTTGGTCATCCAGGCATTGATTTTTTCTTCCTTATTAGAGCTTTCACTACTAACTCAAAATTCAAAATGTCGGTGGAGGACTCTTAGCTTTAGCCACTCTGTCATCAAAGTACTGTTGTTTAGAAATAATTTGTTTTGAAGTAATTTGGCTTTCGGGTTAAATATAAAGGAAGTGTTATTTCTATCAGGTATTCTGTCAAGGAGTTTGTGTGCCTTCTAAAACCTGAGTGATAAATGAAAAGCCATTCCATTTGTCACCACTTTGTCATTCATTTCACTGTTTATCTCTTTCTTTTAGAGTGCTTAGTTCATTAAATGTTGATTCATGTTTTGGCTATTGATTCATGCTTTTAAGAATATAATCTTTGATTGACAATAAATCTTTCCTAAAATTCTTAAAGCTTATTACCTTGTTTTTAATGCTTCAGCCACTGGATTGAAATAATTCCAAGCATAGCTAATCATTGTGTGTGCAGAATCCATTGATACCCATGGAAAATATTTGTTGGAGATTAATTAATGCATATCACTCTTTGCATAATCAATTAATCACTCTTTTTTGGAGTCAATTAATGTATATCTAGCTATTGTCAGGTTGTGTATGTGGAATGTTGATGCAACACTTTTAGGATTTCCCTTTTGGACTGGCAACATTAGTTTCCTAAATCAGTATTTCGTATGGTATATTTTTTATCTTAAACATAGTTGTGGTTTTAAAGAAAATTTGATCTTTCATTTCTACTTTGCATGATAGGTTGGCATTGGAGTTAGGCATCGGAGGTGAACAAAGGTGAACTAATTGGAGCTAGAAAACTTGAGATTAAGATTTGAAAAAGAATTTTTTAATACTTGTTATTACAATCTAGAGCTTCCATTTCTTACTCTCGTTTTCTGTTTTAAACCAACTCACAGTTCAATTTGGGTTTAAGATCAATCACTGATTTGATCTTTTCAAAGTTGGATTAAAGTTGAATCTTAGAAACTTACTAAATTTTGATTTGGGTTCTAAAAATTTGAAAAAAAAACTCTTACATTTCAATTTTGCCTTTGTAAATTAAAATAAACATGTGCATTTGGTGTTTTGTAATTTTTTTCACAAAGTAATATCATCAAAAAGACGTATGCACTTCTTTCGCGCCTCACGGTGATCTTGAGAATCAAGAGACTTTTTGTGATATTAAGTTGTCAAAAAGATTGCCTCCACATTTTAATTTGGTTACCTTAAAATTTAGCAAAACATCTTGCTCGAACTACGAATATGTTTTCACATTTTTGTTTATATTAAAGGGTATAACTTGTGGGAAAAAGTACTCACCCAAGGGAACGACCCAACCCGGGTAACACTCTAAAGCCAAGAGTATTTCCAGCCAGGATATAAAAGTGGGTACTGGAACAAAGGCCAGTATCACGTGGTTGGCTCCGACGAGAAGGGAAGAAATAGTCTCTCGTCACATGGGTTAATCTCCATGAATTGAAAGTATGAACTAAAACCCCTTGTTTAGCAAAAGCCAAAATCCTAATCTATTTTTTGGTGCAAAAGGTCATGTCCTTTGAAGCTGCCCCACATATACATGCGATTCTATTGTAGAGATGAAAATTATGCCATGGGAGATTCAAGGGTATTGATGCTTGGCTGACCCAAGAAGTGTGTGTCATGGAGGGGAGTCTGTGTGGTTAAGAATCTAATCATCCGCACTTAATATGCACAACTAGATTTATCCAAGTGGGAACCCAACAAATACTATCTTTTAATCCTAAGATTGTGCATGTTATTGAAATCAAAAACACTTTTCTTGGATCCAAAACATTAGAAAACAAGCATTCAACGAATCATTAAAATTTCAAACCCTTTCAAAGAAAAAATACCTTGGAGTTGTCCACATGTTACTACTTGCCCTTAGGGGTTCTTATCTTTAAAAGGCTTCTAAACATTCAGACATCTCAATTTTTTTCTCCCAAAGTCAACACTAGGAATTTTTTCCCCTAATTTCCTTGATTTCCACATAACGGAACTTGTGCGATGAAAACAAAGTTAGGACATTAGACATTCAGTTTGAAACATAATCAAGAAAGTGTTTGTGGTAAAAAGAACCAAATCTAAGCAAGCTAACATACAATTGCACCACACATGTGCTTGTTTTCTTTTGGGTCATATGGTTTTCATGCAAGCATTGGTCTTTTGGTTTGAAATTCTTTTAGGGAAAAATATGTTCTTTACTACATTGGTCCTATAAGCAAAGTACTTTTAGGTTCATATAGGATCAAGTCAAACACTTCACCCATCTCAAACATCAATCAAACATCATCTCATTAACAAACTCTTGGAAACTTTGAAAACATCACTTATGCTAGACTTTTAGGAAAAATCAACATCACCTTGTTTGACTTAACACACTTAGTCAAATTATCAATCCTCTTAAGCAAACTTATCTCTAGGATAAAACAACTTCCTAAGGTTTACAAGTTGAAAATCACCTTGTTTGGCTTAACAAACCTAGCCAAATTATCCTCTTATGTACAATTTTAGTCTAGGATAACACAAATTCCTAGGGTTTACAAGTTCATTATCATCTTGTTTGACTTAACACACTTAGTCAAATTATCCAATCCATTATCACTTTGTTTGACTTAACACACTTAGTCAAACTATCCTCAATCAAATCAAATCAAGTCCTAAAGTCTAATATTGATCCAAAGTTCCTAAAAGTTTAAAAACCCATATCATTCACCCCTTTCATCCTTCATCTCATCATTGGTCCTAAACCCCTTAGAGGTCAACAAGGTCAAAACAGAAGAAAAACATGGAATATAAACTTGATTCATACATCATGAGTAATCCAATTGAACCAAACTATCCAAGTCTTGCAATGCTAATTGATTATCGAAACTCACATTTAGGCATGGCATCATTATCTCCTCCAAACCTCTAAAGTACAACGAATGTGACTATGCCCAATCTAAATTTTGGAACACCTTTCTCGGTGATAGATTTAAATCAAAGTCCAAACCTACAAATCTATCAACCAAACACTCAATGCATGAGTTTTCCAAGCAACATTATCCCACAAAATCCATACATTCCAAATACAAGTTTTCCAAAGATGAACATTTGAAATCCACACTTGGTGAACTTTGGGATAGATATGCTTACAAATCCCCCCAATGTTGTTCAAAGTCTAAGAAATATGTTAATGACTCCAAGTATTGATCCAAGTCAAGGTAACACCATGCAAAATCAAAGTTACCTAAATCAAGGTAATATGACTCTCAACCACAACAATGTTCAAAGTCAACCTATAATGCCAAATGAAAACATCACACTGAATCAGAGCATTATCCATAATCAACTTGTCCATGATTCCAGGAAAACACCACAAGGATGCATTCCAAATCTGCTTTCTCTACAACCAAGTCAACCATATCAAGATCAACAACATCAACAACAAACCCAACCTCCACGTCTCATATATCAATCACCACATCTCCAAAATCAACCACCACAAGGTCAATTTAGAGTACCAATCTCACAAGGTAACAAATGAAAATACACACCACTTGGGGAACCAATCGAATTAGTCATGCAATGGTTGATACAAGAAAATCTCATTAAAATCCCCATTTATGTGAATTATCAAGAGACTATGGTGAAACCACAAGGGTATGACGAGAAGCACTTTTGTGATTTTCACAAAACAAAGGCACACAACATCAAATTGTATTCGACTCAAAAATCTCATCCAAGATATGATTGATCAAAAGCTAATAGCTATTGGGGACAATAATCAGAGTTCAACCACTAGCGATAGCATTAAAAACCTCCCCACCACGATTGTTGAAAACAATGATGAAGGTTAATCCATCAATGAGCACATTAAAGATGTTTCCACCTCAACCAACTATCAAATCAACACACACCAAGACCCACTTTTCAATCACGATCAAAACTCACCAACGATGCCTAACAATGATCCAATTCAAGAAACATTAACATCACTTGACCTAATGCTTGAAAACATTGAAAATATCTCCACCATAATTGCTGAAGACAATGATAAAAATCAATCCATCAATGAGCACTGTGAAGATATGTCTAGCCCATCCAGTGATCACATCAACATTCATCAAGAGCCACTTTTTAGTGATCTGTTTCAAGATGTGTTAAAATTATTTGATCCTATTGACATAATCCATGATCCATCGACCAATGATCATATTGAAAATGTCTCTACATTGCCTTATGAGTTAGAAGACATATCTCAAGAATTTATTCCAAAGCATGATCTACATCTATCACCAAGGTCTAGCAATGGTCTTTCCCAAGACATATTGACATCCCTCGACCTCATGATTATGGATAGTGAAGGAATCCTCAAAGATCAAAAGGATATTGAGCCACTAACCATGCCTAAGGACGATGTCGAAGAACCCACTATAAGAAATCCATCCTTTGAAATTGACCCATGTCAAGAACTTGTCCAAAACATGTTGAAAACAATTCCAAAAT
The DNA here is from genome assembly GCA_007115665.2 of Sequoiadendron giganteum. Taxonomy (NCBI): domain Eukaryota; kingdom Viridiplantae; phylum Streptophyta; class Pinopsida; order Cupressales; family Cupressaceae; genus Sequoiadendron; species Sequoiadendron giganteum. The sequence goes on from CM021104.1 coordinate 218,698,224, forward strand.
TAGTCAAGATCAAGAATTCGTATCTCCAAGATACTACAATGATCTAATGGGAACTCTTCTATCTATACAAGATGTTGCAAATGATGACCATATCCATATAGCACATACCCCTCCATCTACCTGTGAGATGCTTTCTTTGGATGGACACATAGATGATCTTCATTCAAAACAAGAGTCTCGTACTCTTGATATCATTACCAAGGAACAAGAGTCTCCTACTCTTAACATTCGTACACACGACTGAGATATGGAAAAATCTAGAGACATATCAGAAGTGAATCATGAAGAAGGCTTCTACAAAAGTCATAAATCAGAAACATCTTGTGGAGACATAGTAGAAATAGATCATGAAGAAGGCTCCTATAGAAGTCATGAATCAAAAACATCTTGTGAAATGAATCAAGAGGAATACTCGTATGTGGAAAGTAAATCACCAACACTTCTTGAAGAAGCATTATGATTTGATATCAATCAAGCATTTATCCCACATATGGAGGATCCTATCACTTATAAACTTGGATCACTTACCTTTCTTAGGGCAAGCTATCTCGTCAATAAAAAAACTATCACTTTTGAGGATCCACCATAGAGTAGAAAAGGATTAGAACCTTGTTTCCAAGGTAAATCATATCCTATTGAAGATACAAATTTTGAGCAAATGAATTATCAAGGTAGAGGATTAGGCCTAAATGAACAGGTTATCCTAAAATCAGTACAAATTGTTGGAAATCCTAAGCATCAAGGCCTTGGTTATTTGGAAATAAAGGGATATAAACATATCAGTGATACCTCTATAAAACTGGGGGAAACTTCATCTCAAGCACACGTCAACATAGGGAGCACTAAGAATCCTTATGATGAAACCAATGCAAATGCTACAACCTGCCATGTCATGAATCTTCATCCACCCATCACCCCATCCGTGAATTGGGACCAACATCAAAAGAGAGATTAAAGCATAAAGAATGTCATGAAAGAAAAAGAAGCTAAGAATCATATCAGACAAATCAAATACATATAGATACCAAAAAATACAAAGAAATATTATCCCTATCAAACTCCATTGGTCAAAGAAACTATGGGGTAAAGTAAGAAAGGGAAAAATATCCATCAAAGATGTCCACAAAGGCAAAATAAGGCTTCTCAAGCAATGTACAAAGTATATCGAGTTGTTGGTCCTAATTCCATGCACACTTCCATATCCATCCATTATTGCTCATCTTCCCAAGTTTGGAGTGTCAAAGGTTCCAAACTATCAACCAATCCATATTTTATACCTAAACACACTCCATCCATGCCTCCACACATGATATCCAATTCTCACATTAACCATGTGTTGGCAACGACCCTTCATTTTAAGGATTCAGAAGGAATTCTATCACGACATGTGCACAAAGACAAAATTAACTTCAGTGTCAACAAACCAGATCAAGTTTCTCGAAAGTTGCTTTCAAGTGCACGTATCTTGGCAAGGCAACTTCTTCAAGCAGGATATCATTGGCACATTATAACAGAAGCATCAATGTCAACAGTACCAGGTGATCCAACATAATCTTAAAATCTTTTAGAAAATAAAAAAATATAAAAATCTAAACAAAAAGGATTGAAAATAGTAAAGAGAAAAATTGTCCTTTAGTGAAAACCACTTTGGTGGCACTTTGGATATGTACCATGATGAAAACCTGGAAAATAGGTGTCATGTGAAGAATTGAGAATCTACATGTGTCACTTCAGGAGAAAGCATCTCATCACATCCATAATAAAGCCAACATTCCAGCCATATCATCCGTTCATCCATGAACTGTTTATCCAACCCATTGCCATCTATCTACCTTATCTTGATCTTGACAAAGTTTGGTGCACACTTTACACTTGCTTATGACAAACATCTTGACATGGGTCATTTTCATTTATCCTATCTTACCCAACATTGTCTGAGCCTTGAAGCCTTATCCGAATGAGCATTCCTCTATTCGAACACCTTATCTTGTCACAAGATAATCCTTGAAATCCTTTGCACACTTACCGTATCTATCCAATAATCCATCCATGGCCGTTCAAATATTGCTAGACACTAGGGGTAGATATTTACATCTTTCTTTGAGAATACATCTTGATCTATATCCTCCAACTTATGTGGTGATCCGAACATTGGCAGATGTAAAATCAAATTGGTCAAAGAATTTGTGAGCCAAAGATCCAAATCACTAGCCCATGGCATATTTTGATAGGAAGATGTTCCTTATCAAGCTTTATCTTTCATCGAACATCAATCCAAACTTCCATATCAGTCATATCTAATTTTCACTTCAACGTCACATCAAATCATCAAAACAATTTTGTTCCAAATCAATCTTCAAAATCATGACCAATCAAATCCAACCAATCCATCATCATCTTAGGATATCTTTCACAATCCTTGTGTTGCTTAACACTATCATTGCATTGTTGTGTATCCTCAACAATGTTATCATCATGAAATCATCATCATCTTCGTGTTGCTTCACACTATCCTTGCATTGTTATGCATCCTTGACAATTTTATCATCATAAATTGATCAATGAGATCAATCAATCCTAGCTTGGTTTTCAATAAAATCCTAAAAATAGAGCACTTATATCATCACGTATCTTCTAGACGTCAAAATCTGCAAACGGTTAGCAAACTCACAAACCAACATGACAGACATGAACACCTTTATGAAATATTGCATTTAGTTAAATATGCTAAGACATTGAACAACAAAGAAAACTAAATAAAGCATATAAACATGAATGCAAACTTATTCCATAGTGGATTGGTGCCACTTTGTTGTGTAGGAAGCAACCCTTTCCCAATCCATGATAAGTGAAAGATGCCAAGATGATAAGATGATGATAATGATGTTGTGATGAAGAGCAAGATTAGTTCTCACATGTAGAGAGTAACCTTGCATAAAATGTGTTGTTGTGTTGTAGTTGTTTTGGAGAAATGCTTTGCATTTTATAGATTCAAGGTTGGAAGAGTGAGAGCTTTTGATGAATGTGGGATCATTCATAAGCAAATGACAAGAAGCCACTTGTCAAGATTTGAGAGGGTGAGGAATGTGCAAGTCTTGGCCAATGTGCCAATTTCAAATTTGAATTTTGATGAAATGACATGTTTAGGGGGGATGAAAAGTGAATTAAATGCCAAGTTTGACTTGTGCAAGAGACATGTAGGAGCATGCGTAAGATAATTTAATGCTTTGTTGGAAGGGACAAGTCCTTTGGAGGGGAGATTCAAATTGACAAAATATTCCATCTTGATGCCCTTTTGAAAGTAATTAGAAGAATTAATAAATCAAAGAAATTATTTATTGGTGCAAGTGGGTGGGTTAGTTGAGAGTTTAGATTCGACTCAAGTTGAGTCAAAAGCTGGAGAATGGGTGATTACATTTAACGGTTAATTAATTTAGATTAATTAACTTGGAGGATTTTAGGGGTTTGGTATTTGATTTAAATCATTTTGATTTATTGAATCAAATAAGAAGAACTTAAGGACTTAATTAAATAATTTGATTTATTTAATTAAATATGATGAAGCTAGGGAATTAATCAATAAATTGTTTTAATTGATTAATAGAAAAATTGGATGCATGATGTTAGTTTTGCATGTCTACATTTTGCCCCTCTTTGAAGCAATGTACTTGTTACATTGGTTCAAAGAATGATGCTGTTGACATCGAAATTAAAATTTTTTTGCTTTTTTCGGATGCCCCAATGGAAATAGGTACGTTAGTACATGGCCCCCTCGAGAGATCGAGTGAAATATTCAATTTGAGGTCGATCTCACGACAAAGAGGTTAAAAATGGATGTATGGATGGTTAGACTATATGATTTATATGATAATGATGATGTAAATGAGATGTTTGAAAGATGCTTAGAATAACAAATCTATATTATCCTAAACAAATTAAATGATTATAAAGATGAGATGTTAGATGGATGATGTGTCCTATGATGATATGATGTGATCATGCAGAATGAGAATGCGGATGCAAGATGGATGCATTGTTAGCACGAAAGAGGATAGAAGAATGAGAGGGATCAACCCTTGAATCCAAGAAAAATGCAGAAGTCCAACAAGACAACTTTATTAGAAATGATGATGAATGATCATGATGTATTGCTTATCCAGGGATGGGAGATATAAAGAGCATAACTTTCCTTATGTTTGATAACAAACATAGGTGTGATGCATCAAGGTATTAAGAACCAGGATGGCGTGGCACCTAGTGTGATGGAATTTGACTCGTTAATAAGATATGAGTGTTGTTGTTCATAGTTGACATACAGAAACCTTGCTATGACAGACCCAACAAAGCAAGTATTTTCTAAGTTATTTTACAAGAAACATCCATCAAGCACAATAGACAAAAAGATAATGATCATTGCCCCATTCCTTGCTCTTTAAACCTGTTTTGTGTAGGCATCATTGAGAGGTCCTTAGAATGAGCACAAAATAAGATAAGTCGACAAAGACCAAATAAAGCAAGCAAAAAATCTAATGTTCTTTGTACCGCTAGCCAAGGCTAAAATAAGGTGATACCTGATGCTGATGTCCATTGCCAGAAGGTCAGATTCCGAGGACATGTTGTGATCAGGGTTTTGATGTGATTTGATTTGGATGATAAGCTATTGATACTCCGAGTTAACCAACTTGCTTGCTTACTGACTTAGGCTTAAGACTCTAATGATTAGGTGTTCACTTTGGAACTTGCTAAACTTGCTTCTGACTGACTCAACAAAGGGTGAAGGCGACGATTGACTTTATTATGAGTGATGACAATCACGGGTGAAAGCGAGATGAAATGGATGCACCATTTTGGGTTTTTCAAATATTTTGAGGCTGTTTTTGGAATTTTGAGACATTTTTACAAATGTTTTTGGTATTTTCGAGATTTTTCAATGTTTTTGGTATTTTCAAGATTTATGACAAAGAGACTAACTTAAAGACCTATCCTAGGGGTCTTGGGAGCTGATCCATAGATTAGCCTTGCCTATGTTATACACGCAGAGACCACGTAGTTCGATTGATGACGAACTTGACCCAATGAAAAGATGGATGGGAAAACGGATTGCCAATGCGATGGATACCTGATAGATGCGGATGCCCCCATTCGATTTTGAGACTGGCACAAAGTTAGATATCCACTCTGGATAGTCGATCGGGTGTATGAAGCCAACATCCAAGAGCTTTTATAACTCAATCTTGACGAGCAAAGCTATTTGCGGGTGCATTTTTCTCAACTTTTTTCTCATTGGTTTTGCTCCAGGGTAGATAGCCAAATGATGAACCACTACCTCAGGATCTAGACCTGGCATGTCGACATAGGTCCATGCAAATTTTAACTTTCTTTCTTTCAGGAATGTTGCTAACAGTTCCTGTTCTTCTATCTGAAGTGTTTGAGCATAGAATGTGATTTGTGGTTCTGTCTCTGTTCCCAAGTTGATAGGATTACACTGCTCTGCTAGGACTGTTGATTTCTCCTGATGTAGAGTAGTAGGGGGGAGATTGAATCCTTCATCCTCCAGTTCCTCAGAGAGGTTTTCACCCTTGGATGCGTCCTTTGTTTTTACTATTCTATGGTTAGAGAGTGCCACAGTGTGGTTTTCACTCAATAACTTCGAGCTTATTCTCAATATTTTTCTTTTGCGACTGAAGGACTTAATCATCTCCCCATAATAGGCTTGTGTGTCCAGTGTGATGTTGAATCCAACCTTGTGATCCCCGTATGGAATTGTATCCCTTAGTACCATGAATTCCGAGAGAGCCTCATCGTTTTTGAATGAGTCTAGAATTGGCGGTCCTCGTTGGTCGTGATCGATGAGTTGAGGGTGTACTAAGGTGATTTGGTGGGTTTGTTGGTTTGACTTGGCTGGGGAGGCACTAATCATTAACAAGCTAGAATCCTCAAAGAGCCTAGGAAGACTTTCTACGGTATCATCATCGTCACTGCTACTATAGACCTCGGTTATGTCAAATGTGAAGTTTTCAAGGGGTAGGCCTGTGGATACAAGTAATCTAAGGGTAGTTTTTATTACTTGAGGAGAGGACCTGACTGCCCTACTGGGAGTACCTCTGCCACGCACAGTTATACTTGGAGGAGTATAGCCAAGGCCAAGGTTCCGCATTCTTCTTTCTGCAATGATGGGCTCCAGGTGTCCATCACTGTTCCTTCCAAGGCTTTCATTTCTGTTATAACCCATACCAAACATCATTTGTTTATCTCTATTGGTTTCCTCCATCGGTAAGGTGGGTGTGGGTCCTGCATCATGGTATATTGAGCTTGCAATATCTTCCTCGTCAACACTTTCCTGACTTAGATCTCCCCAATGACGAAATCCAAAAGGATCTGCCCTAAGGGTGCGGATGGGTGTTTCTTGTGATTGAGGTTTCCCATGCGACCTAGGAGATTGTGGTAACTCTCCTACAACAAATGCATTCCTTTTCATTTTGTAATCACTGCATTCATTGTCCTGGATCATTTTTTTGATGTCGGATATGTCAGGGATGGCGGGTGTCTCTGTCGTAGAGGTGGAAGCGAGGTTGGCTGGGTCTATGTATGATATGGATGGTCCCTCATCATTCTTTGGTACTTGGGGGATTTTATAAAACTTGGCTTCCAAGTTTTTGCAGTAAGCAAAAGGTACAAGATCGCCATATATAGTGACTTCCTCGTTTTGGTGTGAGAATTTGATACATTAATGATATGTCGAGGCCACTGCTTTCATTCCATGGATCCATGGATGTCCAAGGAGGATGCTGTATGGTAGGTCGAGGTCAAGGACCTGATAGGTAGTCTCCATGGTCACCGGTCCCACTTGGATGGGAATTTTGATAGTGCCTTGAGACACTCTTTCTTGGTCATCATATGCCCTAATTGTGATACTCTTGTTTTTATTAATGGAATCCTCGGAGAATCCCATTTTCTTTATAAGCTTGAGAGAGCAAATATTGAGGCCTGCACGTCCATCCACCAGGACTCTTTTGACTTTCTTTTTATGGACTAGCACTTGGAGGTGAAGTGCATGGTTATGAGATAGCTGTGGGGGGAAATATTGGTCAGAGAATGTAATGAGATTTGGGGTAATGATGTTACCAACCATAGCCTAAAACTGCTCTATATCAAGCGTGGTAGAGACGGTGGATGCAGCTAATGCTTCATCAAGGATCTTTCTATGGGCTATAGAGATTTTCAATAGTTCCATGATGGAGATTTGGGCGGGGGTTCTCTTCAAGTGGTCAATAAAATTATAGTCATAGGGGATGGCTTTTGTATTAGCAATGGGGGTCTTAGCCGGTGCCCCTGCAATGGTGACCTTTCCGCCATGTGTGGTGACTCCACAGTCATTGTTGGCTCCTTTGACATTAATGACTGTGACCATTTCATCTACACATGCGACAATGTCTTCATAAACAAGGTTTACGCTAGCCTACTTTTGCTTCCCCTTGATTATGATTTGGCATCGGATTGGTGTATATCTTGAGCTCTTGATTACTTGCTGGTTGTTCGACATTGATGATCTTGTCCTCAATGAGATCCTGGATGATGTTTTTCAACTTCATACAGTTGGAAGTTGTGTGTCCCTTGACTTTTTGAAAGTCACAAAGGAGGTTTTCATTATACCATGGTGGTTTCACTTGGGGTTCACTATAACTATCATGGGTGGGGACCTTGATGATGTTCTCATTGACCAACTTTTTCATGATGGACTCGATTGACTCCCCAAGGGCTGTGAATTTATGTTTGGGGGGGAACTTGTTTCGTGGAGGTGGTCCTCCTTGATTATTAAGATTATTGATTTGGTTTTGGGGTGGTTGCTAGTTTACCACATTTGTTTGCACATTATTCCGATTGTTGTTATGCATTTGGCGATGTTGTGTTTGATTGTTTTGCTTGGGGGCGCTGATGACAACTTTGGCATCCACTACACCATTGTTGGTGACATTTCAATTCTTCACCCATGTGCGAGGTTTGTCATTGAAACTAGTGGATGGGTGACTTTCTTGATGTTCATGATAAGTGGGTGTGCCCCCTTGTGTAACGAGATCTCATTCAATAGTGAGCACCTTGGAGATCAGTTGATCATATGTGGTGATGCATTGCATCTTTAAATATCTAATGCCAAGGTTTTGTCTGTATTAGCGATGATAGTACACAATTCTTGCTCTTCTAGCATGGCCCACTTACTTCGATTAGCTTTTGCTCGCCATCGTTGGAGGAAGGTGGTGAACGATTCTCCCTTACTCTGTTTGAGTGCCAAGAGTTCTTCCAAACTAACATCCATAGAAATGTTGAATGCATAATTTTAGAGGAAAGCATCTTCGATTTCTTGAAAGGTTTTGATTCCTATAGGTAGGCGAGAAAACCATTCCATAGCATCACCAGCCAAGCTTTGAGGAAACAACCGCATTAGATATGTTTCATTGTAGGCAACTTCCATGCAATGTACTTGGAATTCCCTGATGTGATCTTCAGGGTTTCCTATCCCATGATATTTATCAAATTTGGGGATCTTGAATCCCTTGGGGAATGGTACCATTGCCCAACTTCTATCAAATGGATAGGGACACAAGTTGCTTAGTGTCTTTACTGTCTTCCCAGATTGAAGATCTAGCACTTGATGCAAAAGCAATTTGATCTATGGTGTTACGTCGCCTTGCAGATCGGGAGGTGGAGTGAATACGTTCTGAGGTGTGGGATTGATAGATGGGATGTTGATGTGATTTTGTTGCAAGCTTCATTGAGCAAGTGATGCTTTTGCCTGCTGTTGAGCCAACAACACCTATTGTTGGTCTTGCTGTTATGCCAACAACGCTTGTTGTTGCGCCAACAATTCTTTTTGTTGGTCATATTGCTATTGTAATTGGTAGTCTTGCAAGTCTTGTTGATACGCTTCTTGTTGTGCTTGAAATTGATCTTGGTACTGTGCTCGTGCTTGCGCTTGTTGAGCTTGGAATTGCGCTAGTGCTTGTTGGATTGCTTGTGCCATCTGAGCAGCATGTGTAGCTTGCACAACTTGTGTGGATTGAGTGGCTTGAGTAGCTTGAGCTTCTTGTGCATCTTTTTGTTGTCGTAACAAGGCTTGGGCTTGTGCATCCTATTGTGCTTGTTGTGTAGCTAATTGCACTTGTGCTTGTTGAGCAGCTAATTGTGCAGCTTGCTGATTTTTAAGTGCTTTTTGCTAGGCAGCTTGTCGAGCAGCTTGCAACGTCATGGTGAATGAATTGGTTACGTTGTGCCTCGGTGGTAATGGCAGTGGATCAGGAAGAACGCCGACTATTGTGATGAGCGGAATAGTCGTGTTAATGATCGGAGTTTGAGTTATGGATGGTGTGATTGAGGTGCTTGGTCCTTATGAGACCATGCTTTGAGGAATGACAGACGTGTTGATCACCGCAGTTGCTTGGATGGTTGCCATTTGTTGTTGTGATATAGATGACACAACTAGTGGATTTGATAAAGTTCTCTGATTTGAATGGTTAATGGGAGGAAAAGGAGGAAGACCCAACCTGAGTGATGATGTGGATGTGAGTGGTAAGGGTGGAAATGGTGGGAAGATGGGTGGTGCAATCCCTAAAAGTGATGATGATGGATCCAATATTCCCCCTACTCCAAACAAGTCACTTTCTCCTTGTGAGATAGGGAGAGAAGTTTGTATGTCGAGAGGATAATCTGGCATTGTGTGAAATGAGGATGAAGTGGGATGATCATGAAATGTGAGAGGGATGTATGGGTGCAATGGATTTACCAGGATGGATTGTTCTGATGCGGCCCCTGCATTCAACCCTTGATTATTCACAAGGTGATGTTTTTGAAGTTCGCGAAACATGGCACTTCCTTTGTTAACAATCGGCGGGGTTGAAGCGATAGATGATATGATTTGGGGGATGTCTTGAGTGATATTTTGAAGTGGGAGCATGGATGCAGGCGAAGGTATGATACCGAGAGATCTTTCCACAATAGTGCTTACGTCAGAGTCAGAAGGGAGTTTAGCCCCTTCTTTTGCTAACTCAAGCATGTATTGGGATGAGTACAATTTCAACATGGCACTGACAATGTGATGGCTTTCAGGGTTTCAAACCATTTCCAAAATTTCAAATTGTGTCATTCCATTGTTAGTGAAGTCCTCAATATGACCTTATTCTTGAGAACTTTGAGGCATTTGAGGTAGATTGATTGGGAGTTCAATTGTTAGCATCGTATTGAACATTATTTTGGTTTGGCTTAAATCACTTGAAATGGATGTTTCCTTGTTTTGCTCCATGTTCTTCTTGTGTTGAGATTGAGTTTGAACCATAAAATGAAGATCAATTTTCAAGAATGTAAGAGATGAACCTCTAATTCTTTAGATTTGTCTAAACCTTAGTTTCAAAGAAGCGAAGAACTAGGATAATTTGAAGGATCAAAGTGATGATGAGGATGAGATAAATGAAAGATGAGTGATACGAATGAATGGAACTCTTAAAGAAACTTTGAAGGAAATTCTAAACTTTTTAGGAATTTGATTGATCATGATTGGATTGATAGTTTGACTAAATGTGTTTAAGTCAAAAAAAATGTGATAAATGCACTTGTAAACCCTAGGAAGTTGTGTTATCCTAGAGTGGACTTGTACATAAGAGGATGGTTTGACTAAGTGTGTTAAGTCAAACGAGGTGATGATTTGATAATTTGGCTAAGTGTGTTAAGCCAAAAAAGATGAACTCGTAAACCCTAGGAAGTTGTGTTATCCTAGAGAAAAATCATGTATAAGATGATGGTTTGACTAGGTGTGTTAAGTCAAACTAAGTGGTTTTGATTTCGCCTAAAATTTTAGCATAAAAGATGTTTACAAAGTTTCCAAGAGTTGTTGGTGAGGTGATTTTTGACTAATTTTGATGGTTGAGAGATGGATGAAAGTGATTGAATTTGATCCTAGACTTGACCTAGATAACACTTCTTCTTACAAGACCTCGGTGATGAAGAACACACTATACTTCATATGGGAGGAAAGCAAACCTTTCAAAAAGTTTGGGATTCTGTTGATAGTAGAACTCATACAACTCAGGATTGTTTCTTGAAGCTTTTTTGTAAAATTTGTAAACCAATCTTTCCCTAAATTCGAATGGTCTCTCAAGATGCTCCTCACGAGCTTTCAGACTAAGCTTCTTGAACTTATGTTTTGGGATTTTGATCTTGCGGGAAATCATTTTAGAAAACACATGTGTAATTCAATTTGTCTTTTATCTTTCTTTAGTGTATATTCTTCTTACCAAAAGCACTTGCTTGATTATCTTTCAAACTGTATGTCTAATGTCCCACTTTGATTTTCATCCCACAAAGTCCATTATGTGGAAATCAAGGAAAATAGGGCAAAAGTCACCTATGTTTAACCTTATTGAAAACAAATGATGATAAAATCCAAGCACTTAGAAACCTCTAAGGATATGATCCCTAGGGAAAGCAAGAGTTCTTAAATTCGTCAAAGGTATTTGTTTCCTAAAAGGGGTTTGAAATTTGAAGGTCCTATGAATGTTTGTTTTCAAATGTTTTTTGGGAACCAAGCAATGTGTTTTCCACTTCCAAGAACTTTACAACCCTAGGATGATGAGACAATATTCTATTGGGTTTCCACTTGGACGAATCCAGCTACGCATATTTTGTGCAAATGGCTAAATGCTTGACCACATTGGCTCCCCTCCATGGCACACACTTCTCGGGTCAGCCAAGCATTAGTACCCATGAATCTCCCATGGCATACTTTCCATCTCTACAATAAAATTGCATGTATAACATTGGGCGACTTCAAAGGACATGACCTTTTGCACCAACAAAATAGATAAGGATTTGACCTTCTACAAATTTGGTTCATAATCAGGGTACCCGTTCAGGAGGCCACACGAGAGGCAAGATCAACCCATATAAAGAGTATCACCTGCTTGTCTATAGGAGCTCCTGTAATGATGAACTTTACTCACCATTCGAATTTGTATACCGGTTGGGAATAGCTTGGTGTTTAGCTCGTTACCTGTTGAGCCGTTCCCTTGGGGTGAGTACTTTTTCCCACCAAGGAAGGCTCTCTAAAGGTGTACAATAGCGATTAAGTGCATTCATAGTTTGATCATCTTTGTTTGCGTGAACAAAGAGAGAACCCTTGCAATGCCTTTTTCTCACACTAGACAATTTTGTTCAATTTTAAGTTCCCAAATCGAAATGTGAAGGCAATATTTTTGACAACTTAATATCACAAAAAAAATTTGATTCTCAAGATCGCCATGAGGCGCGAGAGAAGTGCATATGCCTTTTAAATGATATTAATTTGTGAAAAACATTGCAAAACATAGAAAACACTTGTTCATTTTAAGTCCATAAAGCAGTGATGAGTTCTTTTAAAAGCACCAAAATTGAAATGTGAGAGTTGATTGTTCAGTTTTAGAACCCAAATCAAAAAGCTTAGTGAGTTTCTAATATTTAGTTTTTTTTTAATCCAACTTTGAAAAAGAAAATCAATCACTAATTAATTTTAAATCCAAATTGTTCTAGTTGGTTTAAAACAGAAAACTAAAGTAGGAAATGAATGCTTCAAGCTCTTACAATAGCATTAAAAAAATTCTTTTGTTAAGTTCAAATTTGGTGCTCAATTGTTCAACTCAAATCTGTCTAGATTTACCCACCTTGAGAAGTAGATCAAATTTATAATTACGCATGACAAACTGATCAACAAACTCCTCCTTAGCAATCTGGACCCAACAACTTTAAGTTAGCAACCCAAAATCAATCATAGATCCAAAACTTTATTCAAATAGAAAATAATTTTTTCCTTTTCTTGATGTAAAAGACAGTGGCCAAATTGTAACAAAAAATCATCATATCTAGCTTAGATTCCCCTGGTCAAGATTTACACCGATTAAATGTAGACAAGAAATATTTAACTTAAAGAATTGACCATTGATTTAATGCGAGCAAATTAAATTTACTGTTTTTCAATCACCGGATCTGCAAAAGCATGTGAGACAATAAAATCACCAAATTGATGAGCAAAAATCAAACGTGTAGCTATTTGAATTAGATGCCTTAAATTTACAATCAAATGTGCAACAAGATTTTCCAAATAGATGTAGTCTCAACAATCTAATGAGTTGTTGATAGACTCATGATAACATTTTGATTCACTGACTTTAGCCTATAAAAAAGTCATTAATAAAGATGTCTACAATCTTTGAATTCTGATTTTCAATGATTTGTTCAAGAAAGATGTCATGCCTAGCTAAAGATCTGGACAAAGAAAGAGTACAATAGTTGGACAGCAAAGATTTCCAATCTATATTCAATGTTCAATACAAATAGACAACTATACATTAATTGACTTTATAGAGAGTGACTAATTGTTTCTACAAAGAGTGATATACGTTAATTAATCTACAACAAAGACTTTATAAATGCATTAATTTATATTCAATGGGGACGTTGTGACCTCACAAGATGGAAGCTGACTTTATTCTCAAAATCAAAAACTATCATCTCTTAATGATAAGAGGCTCGACAAGCCTCTCACTGCCCTATGCTTTATAGTCTCTCCAATTGATGGATGTCTTACCCAACCATTATGGCACACATAAGTCATGTAAACTATTAACAGTATGCCCAAAAAGATGTAGTTTCATCAAATGCAATGATCATATGTGAAAGAGGTTGTTTTTTAAAAGGCATAAGAACTAGAGTTCATTTCAAGCGTAAACCAAAGCTGAAAACAACATTACCAGCATGTTGGATCTAGAACAATCGACACAACTAGAATAATTAAAAATAGTTCAAAAGATCAGTCATATCAAAATAAAAAAAAACATAGTAGTAATGCTTTTGGGTGCATGAATTATTTTCTCAAGTTTCCTAAATGACATATCAAGTGCTATGGTCATGGTTGTGGTTGTGCAAAATTCCCAACATGTAAGCTACAGATTCAATCAAGAGAGCATTCCACATAGCTCTGAGTGCATGTACATATTTTTGACAAATAAATTTGCAATTTCTAATACCACCTAGTTACAAAATTTGTGGGACGTACAAAGACAATGACAGGTTCCTGAAACTAGGAGTCAAATCCATTGCGAATAAGCAGAGGAAAAGCTACACTACCTAAAAAGGCTATAGCTACCACAAATAGACCCAAAAGAGTCAATAGTTAATTCATCCATCAACCTCTCTTAGCCACAACAAATCAACAATCTAGGTACGTAGGGTACCCATCTACCTGCAATGCATTCATGATAAAAAGAGAAGCAACCCTGACTCTATTGGATTCTTCTAGCAATTCAACGTCCTTATCATCAACACATGAATTTATTAAATACAAACTTCTAACCACATTTATCATCCAGATTGAACAACAAATTGCTAACAATATTATGCTTATGAACGACTTTCGATATAATCTTAGAAGCCTTGTTTTTGAATTTAAGTGCCAAAGACTAGGCTATAGGCATGACATATCTATCTGCCAGTCACTTTTTAAAAATTTTCTTTTATTCATGACTATGGGGGGGGCCTCAAGATAATGCAAGTGGCAGACAAAAGTGACAATGCGAGTGGATTGCAGAGGTCTATAGCACTTGGAGACGGAGACCTTCTACATCCTATTTAGATTTTGAGCCTGTTAAGGCTTCTCACGTACCCATGAATGCTGTTGGAGCACTACAATCTTATAAAGTAGCTAGAAACGTAATATCACAGATGCAAAATATGGCTAGTGGAGGTATTGGTAAATAGTATGACATGGTCTTCAAGTTCAAAGAAATCTACTTCGAACCTATTGATCTCCAGAGTAGTAGATAATGAAGTTATAGTAAGATAAATTTTGTTCTAAAAGGAAATGCTGATAGAGGAACCACAAACGCATTCAGAGAGAAATAAACTGTATCTCAACAAAGGAAAACATCGACAGTGGATGTTCTTCAAACTTAAAGAAATCTACTTCGAACATGCTTATAATGCAAAGAATAAAGCTTATTACAAGGCCTGTGCAGATTATGATTTGATCTCTTTTCCAATTAATTTGTTCTAAAAGGAAAAGTTGGTAGAGGAACCACCAATGCATTCAGAGAGAACTAATCAGCGTCTTAGAAAAGTCAAACATCGACAGGAGATGGTCTTTAAATCCAAAGAAATTTACTTCAAACAGACTGACCTTTAGAACAGGAAACACACACTCATTCGGAGGGAAATACATTGTATCTCAGCAAAGGCAAGCATATAGCAACAAATGGTCTTCAAATTCAAAGAAATCTACTTCAAACGTACTGACCACAAGTACATTCAGAGAGAAATAAACTGTATCTTAGCAAATGCAAACATAGGTAGGGGATGGTCTTCAAATTCAAAGAAATCTACTTCAAACATACTGACCTCCAGAACTATAAGAAGAAATTTAATACTATTTTCAAATTTGAAATTTCAAACTATGAACTGTGAACTACCAAGAGAAGAAAACAGAATAAGACTCTTAAAATGACTTTGCACCCAAGACACCAATGGAAGCTATTTCAGCTAAGATACCAATGAAAGCTATTTCAGCTAAGATTACAAATCTAGGAATGCAAGCAGCATGTTAGATAGCTATATTTTTTTCTTTCAAAGAAACATGAACCAACCCTCCTTCTAGAGCCATTTTGTAGACGTCAAAATCTACAAACGATTAGCAAACTCACAAACCAACATGACAAACATGAACATCTTTATGAAATATTGCATTTAGTTAAATATGCTAAGACATTGAACAACAAACAAAACTAAATAAAGCATATAAACATGAATGCAAAGTTATTCCATAGTGGATTGGTGCCACTTTGTTCTGTAGGAAACAACCCTTTCCCAATCCATGATAAGAAAAAGATTCCAAGATGATAAGATGATG
Source organism: Sequoiadendron giganteum (assembly GCA_007115665.2). Taxonomy (NCBI): domain Eukaryota; kingdom Viridiplantae; phylum Streptophyta; class Pinopsida; order Cupressales; family Cupressaceae; genus Sequoiadendron; species Sequoiadendron giganteum. The sequence goes on from CM021104.1 coordinate 218,714,143, forward strand.
ATAATGATGTTGTGATGAAGAGAAAGATTAGTTCTCACATGAAGAGAGTAACCTTGCATAAAATATGTTGTTGTGTTGTACTCGTTGTGGAGAAATGCTTTTCATTTTATAGATTCAAGGTTGGAAGAGTGAGAGCTTTTGACGAATGTGGGATCATTCATAAGCCAATGACAAGATGCCACTTGTCAAGATTTGAGAGGGTGAGGAATGTGCAAGTCTTGGCCAATGTGCCAATTTCAAATTTGAATTTGGATGAAATGACATGTTTAGGGGGGATGAAAAGTGAATTAAATGCCAAGTTTGACTTGTGCAAGAGACACGTAAGAGCATGTGTAAGGGAATTTAATGCTTTGTTGGAAGGGACAAGTCCTTTGGAGGGAAGATTCAAATTGACAGAATATTCCATCTTGATGCCCTTTTGAAAGTAATTAGAAGAATTAATAAATCAAAGAAATGATTTATTGGTGCAAGTGGGTGGGTTAGTTGAGAGTTTAGATTTGACTCAAGTTGAGTCAAAAGCTGGAGAATGGGTGATTATGTTTAGAGGTTAATTGATCTAGATTAATTAACTTGGAGGATTTTAGGGGTTTGGTATTTGATTTAAATCATTTTGATTTATTGAATCAAATAAGAACTTAAGGACTTAATTAAATAATTTGATTTATTTAATTAAATATGATGAAGCTAGGGAATTAATCAATAAATTGTTTTAATTGATTAATAGAAAAATTGGATGCATGATGCTAGTTTTGCATGTCTACATATCCATATCCAAATCATCAAAATTATGCGAAAATCCAAAAAAATCCAAATCATTCAAAATCCAAAACATCTCAAAAGTCAGAAAACATCAAAAACATATCAACCAAACTACATCCTCTCTAAGCTTGAACGTAGGCAAGGTTGATCTTTGATCATCCCCTGAGACATTTTAGGTCAATCTTTTAGGCGTTTGTCACAATGGCAATCCGTTTGCCCATCTATTTCACATTTTAAGTCAGTGCTTTAGGCATTCGTCGCAATGACAATCTGTTTTCCCTTCTATCTCATCACCAGTCAAGTCAATTGTCATCTGAACTACATCATCTCTGAGCTTAAACATAGGCAAGGCTAATCCTTGAATGGCCCCTGAGACAAAAAATCCAAAAACATTCACAAATCTTGAAAATACCAAAAACATTTATAAAACATCTCAAAATCTCAAAAAATAGCCTCAAAATAGTTCAAAACATCAAAAAATCCAAACATTTGAAAAACCCAAAATGGTGCATCCATCTCATCTCACTTTCACCTGCAATGATCATCACTCATAATAAATCATTTTCGCCTTCATCCTTTGGTAACGCAATCAAAAGCAAGTCTAGTAGGTCCAAAAGTGCGAACCTAATCATCAAAAGTCTCAAGTCTAGATCTGTAAGTCAGCAAGTTGGTCAACTCGAAGCATAAATAGCTTATCATCCAATTAATCTCATCAAAACCCTGATCACAACATGTCCTAGGAATGTGACCTTCATGCAATGGACATCAGCATCAGGTATCACCGTAGTTTATTCTTGGCTAGCGGTACGAAGAACATTAGCTTGTTTGTTTACTTTATCTATTCTTTGGATTTATCTTTTTGTGCTCATTCCAAGGACCTCTCAATGATGCCTAGACAAAATAGGTTTAGAGAGAAAGAAATGGGGCAATGATCATTATCTTTTTGTCGGTTGTGCTTGTTGGACGTTCTTGTAATATAACTTGGTGAATACTTTCTTTGGTAGGTCCATCCTAGAAAGGTTTTCGTATGTCAAGTGTGAACAAGAGCACTCTTATCTTATTGTCGAATCAAATTCCATCACACTAGACACAACGTCATCCTGGTTCTTTATACCTTGATGCATTGCACCTATGTGTTTTATCAAACATAAGGAAAGTTATGCTTTTTATCTCTCCCATCTTTGGATAAGAAAAACATCATCATCATTCACCATCATTTCTAATAAATTTGGCTTGTTTAACTTCTACATCTTCTTGGATTCAAGGGTTGATCCCTCTCATTCTTCTATCCTCTTTCACGCTAACTATGCATGCATCCTGCATCTGCACTCTCTTCCTGCATAATCATGTCATATCATCATAGGACAACATCATGCATCTCATCCATCTCACATGCATTGCATAATCATTTAAGTTGTTTAGGATAATATAGATTTGTTATTCTAAGCATCTTTAAAACATCTCATTTACATCATCATTATCATATAGATATGTTAGTCTAACCATCCATATATCCATTTTGAACCTCTTTGTCATGAGATCAATCTCAAATTGAACTCCTCACTCAATCTCATGAGGGGTCAATGTACTAACATCCTTATTTTTACTGGGGCATCTAAAAAAAATAGAAAACTTTTAAATCTCGATGTTGGCGGCATTGTTCTTTGAACAAATTCAACAAGTACATTACTTTAAAGAGGGGCAAAATGTAGACACATAAAATAGACATATGCTCTAATTAACATCCAATTCTTCTGTTAATCAACTAAAACAATTTATTGATTAATTCCCCAACTTCATCTTACTTAATTAAATAAATCCTCAAATTCTTCTTATTTGATTCAATAAATCAAAATGATTTAAATCAAATATCAAAACCCCTAAAATCCTCCAAGTTAATTAATCTAAATTAATTAACCTCTAATCATAATCACCCATTCTATAGCTTTTGACTCAACTTGACTCAAATCTAGACTCTTAACTAACCCACCCACTTGCACCAATAAATCATTTCTTTGATTTTTTAAATCTTCTAATTTCCTCCAACTTGGCATCTTTAGGGAATATTCCTTCAATTTGAATTTTCTCTTGACATGACTTGTCCATCCAACAAAGCATTTAAGAGCTCTTACATGTCTCTTACACAAGTCAAACTTGGCATTTAATTCATCTTTCATCCCCCCTAAACATGTCACTTCATCAAATTCAAATTTCAAATTGGCACATTGACCAAAATATGCACAACCCTCATCCTCTCACATCTTGACAAGTGGCATCTTGTCATTGGCTCATGAATGATACCACATTCATCCAAATCCCTTAATCTTCTAACCTTGAATCTAGGAATGCAAATCATTTCAACAACAAAATTTGACTACAACAACAACAATACTACTATCCAGCTTGATGCATAATCTTTTGCATTTTCAGCATCATCTTGGCATTCTTGTTTATCAGGGGGGTGGGAAAAGGCTTTTTTTCCCACATCATGAGGAGCACCACTCCCGCTATGGAATAGAGTTTGATCATGTTTTTTTTTATGTGTTTTCATTTAGTTGTTTCTATTCTACTTATCTTGTTTGCATATTGTAACATGGTCAAGTATTTCATAGGAATCTTGGGTTTGCTTATGTTGAATTGACTAACTAAACTAATGGTGGTCATTGATTTGAGGTAATCAGATTTAAGGTTCTACAACAACATGCCACAATTTGTGCAGAATCTTGAGGTAAGTCACTTGCATGGTTTTACTGAGTTGTTTTTTAAATTTGTACATGATTGGATCATTTTTTTTGTGTAACCTCAAAAAAGAGAAAAGAGAAAAAATTATGTTGTTGTGCATCGATCTACAATTCAAGGATGAGTTTGCCTGGTAGATAGAATAAAACATGTTGTATTAACTACCATTCTAAGTATTTCCTAAATATTGCATTGGTATTAAAGTAAAGCGTTGCTCTTTGTGCTAATATATTTGTGATGTTTGCTTGAACTCTCAAATAATTTAATAATTATTTTTTGATGTGATTGAATAGGGATGGTTAAGGCAAGAGGAACTAAAACTTTGCAAGTGGAGAGAGAGACGAATAGCATGTTTAAGATTTACATTACTTGGCGATGTTGTTGATGGGAATTTGGTTTTTTGCGTGCATGGGATTCATCCCTTTGTATAGATATCTGGTCATATGATTTTGAACCATGCCAACTACAGTCTTTTTTTTTCTGAGCCAATTGTTAATGGTTTAGTTGAACCTGGTGGAAGTATAGGAGTTTAAGACATTATAGATTGTAAGTCAATATTTTTCCAAGACATACATAATTAATAAAAATTATGCATATGTTTATTTAAGATCAGTTGTCTTTTCCTTCTAAGAGATAAAGATCAAATTTGCGTTGACGGACTGTTAACTACTTTGAAAATTTAATAAAAAATATAAAAGTTTCAAATAAAATTAATTGGGGTGAATTAAATATGAAGTTACAAAATTTTTTATTTTCAATCAAGTAAATATTGAAATGATAATGGTCTATTGTCTCACAATAAGGAAGAACAATGCATGAATTTTTTTTATATATAAAAAAATGCAATTGATTAAAAAATAGCAATTATTTTTTATTTATTATATATTTGAGATTATTTTCAATATTAAAGAAAATGGGTTTTATATTTCTTGAAATTAAATTTTATTTTGAAGAGATTATCCTTTCTTTCTTTTCAAAGTATTCTCTTGTCAAATTTGAAGACCAATACAATTCAAATTGAACTAAAAAATCTCCAAGTAGAGGTTTATTTCCCCTAACAACTATTAAAAAACTCTATAAATCAAAAGATTTTGTACTTAAAAATATTTTATGATTTGTTTGAAATTATAATATAGTTTACTTTTAGAATCTGAAATGATTTGCATGCAAAGAGAAAAAATTAAAATAGAAGTTTGCTTTTATATCTAAAATTTATTCTATATTCTAAAAAATACAATTAGTAATTGTTGAATTATTTTAAAATGAATATAATATTATTTTATAATAATAATAAATATTTAATTAATTTTAGAAAATTAGAATTTAATTTAATTTTAGAGTGAAAGTTAAGTTTTCAAGATATTGTAGTGATTTTATTATTTATTTACTCTTCAAAATTAAAAAACAATACAATCTAATACAACCCCCCCCCAAAAAAAAAGTAGTATGAATGTATTTCTCTTTCTCTTGCAAACATATTAAATAGATTTAAATAAAAAACTTCCCTATGTAAAATATTTTATGAGTTTTTAAGCTAGAATTTTAGTATTTAATTAACTCTAAGCTAAAAAATATTGTTTTGATTTGATTAATTATTTTCTATATCATTAATGATTCTAACCCTAATAATACTTAATTTCACATAGAAATAAAATTATAAATTAAAATAGTTTTTTTATTTAAATTATTTTATCATTAAAGGTGAACCTATAAACTAATATTAAGACATTAATAACTCTAACTCTGAGTATTTCACTTAGAACTAGAAACCTAGGCTCAATTACTTTTTTTTGTTTAAAATATTTTATTAATGTCAAATTTATAGACTAATAAATTAATATATTAATAACCCTAACCCAAACCCAAAATTTATCTTACAACCCTTATTAAACCTTTAACCTAACTTTAATGTACACCTAACAATAGGTTTAATTGGTGTTAATATTTAATTAAGGTTAGGGTTAGGGTTTAATTAGGGTTATTGTTCAATTAGGGGTAGGGTTAAGGTTACGATTATGACTATGGTTCAATTAAGATTAGGGTTAGGGTTAGTGTTAGTGTGTTCATTAGATTAATATTATAATTATGTTATTTTTATGGTCTAATTAGGATTAGGGTTAGGGTTCAATTAATAATAGAGTTAGGTTAGTGTTAGTATTAAATGAGGGTTATGGTTATAGCTTGATTATGTTAAAGTTTAATTAGGGTAAGGGTTAGGGCTTTTGTTCAATTATAGATAGGGTTCAATTATGTTCATAAGGTGCAATTAGGTTTATGATGAGGGTTAAAAAAGGGTTAAAAAGGGTTAAGATTGAATTAGAGATACACGTAGGGTTTAATTAAGGTTACAATTACGGTTGAGATTCATTTAGGGTTATGTATAGGGTTCAATGATGGTTACTATAATGGTTAGTGTTGTGAATCAATTAGGGTTATAATTAAGTTAGGTTTCAATTACAATTAGGTTTAGGATTCTAGGAAAAATCTTGGGGTTACGACTAGGGTTAGGTTTATTAATGTCTTATTATAATTAGGGTTCTATGATAAAGCATTTGGGTATATTTATGATTAGGTTTAGAATTAGAATGAATGTTATATTTTAGATTAGAATTAACATTAGCATTAGGGTTGGCTTTGACGTTAACACTATGATTAAAATTCTATATCTAACCCTAATCTTAACCCTTTCTAAGACTAACACTAATTCTAATTGTAACCCTCACCCGAACCCTTATTCTAACCCTAAACCTAAATCTATATCTACCTTAAACATTGATTACAAATCTAACCCTAACCGTATCATTAACCCTGATTATCATCCTAACCTAAACCTATAAAAAATTATTGAAATTATATAACTATTTTTTTTAAAAAATAAATATTTAATAAAAGATTATTTTTTTAAAATAAATATTTAATAAAATATTCTTTTATTAGGGTTTAAGGACGGGATTAGGATTCAAATAAGGCTATGTTTATGGTTATGGTTATGATTAAGGTTAGGGTTGGGGTTCTATTAGGAATATGATTCTATTACGGCTATGGTTTAATTATATAAGGGTTAGGTTTTAAATAAGGTTTATTTTTAATTAAGGTTAGGTTTAGGGTTTGGTTAGGGTTAGGGTCATAGGTAGGGTTTTAGTATAAATATTGAATTACTATAACATATAGGGTTACTGTTAGGCTACTATTAGGATACATTTAGGGTTATATAAGGTTTCAATTATGGTTATTGTTGGGGCTAGGTTTATGACTCAATTAGGGTTGTACTTAAGTTAGTGTTCAATTATACTTATGTTTGCACTTCTAAAATAAAGATTAGGGTTAGTGTTAGGGTTATTAATGTATTGTTATAATTAGGGTTCTATGATAAATCTTAGGGTTATAATTATGAATAGGGTTAGAGTTAGGATAAAGGTTATAGTTTGGGTTAGAATTAGTAAATTTGCATTAAGGTTAGCTATAAGGTTAAAATTATGATTTTAATTCTATATCTAATCCTAATATTAAACTCAATTCTAAGACTAATGCTAATTCTTATTCTAACCCTGACCCAAACCTTGTATTCTAATCCTAACCCTAACATTAACCCTAATTATAATTTTAACACTAAATATAACCCTAATTGTATCTCTAATTATAACCCAAACCCAAACCCTAACCCTATCCTAACCCTAACCTTAATCATAATATTAATCTCTAACCCAAACTATAATCTTAACCCTAACCCTAACCTAACCACAACCCTAATTCTATCTCTAATTATAACCCCTACCCTAATCCTAACCCTATTCATAATATTAACCCTACCCCTAAACTTATTTCTATCTATAATCCTAACTATAATCCTAACCGTACCCATAACCCTAATCCCATACTTAAGTCTAAGCCTAACCTTAACTCTAATTGAAACGTAACCCAAAACCTAACCCTGACCCTAATTCTATATTTAATTACATAACCTAATCCTAACCCTAAACTTAACCCTAACCCTAATCATAATATTAACCCTAATTATATATGTAATTATAGCTCAAACTCTAACCCTAACAATAATTCTATTTTTAACTATAACACTTCTCCAATCCTAACCTTAATCTTAATTGTAACCCTATTTCTATCTCTAATCCTAACCCAAACCCAAACCCTAACCCTAATTCTATCTCTTATTGCAACCCTTACCATAACACTAACTATAAGCCTAATCTTAACCCTATTCCTAATCCTAATTCTATCTCTAATTAAAATTGTAACCCTAACCCTACCCCTAACCCTAAGCCTAATTTTATTTGTAATTGTACATCCCTAATCTTAACTCTAACTAAAACCTTAACCGAAAACCTAACCCTGAACCTAGTTCCATCTCTAATTATAACCCTAACATTAAACCTTAATATAACCCTGATCATAATATTAACCCTTTAAATTATAATTGTAACCCTAATCCTAATAGTATTTATAATCATAACCCAAACCCTAACCCTAACCCTAATTCTATCTCTAACACAAACCAAAATCCTCAATTTTATATCTAATTGTAACTCTTACCTTAATCTTAAACCTAACCCTAATCTTAACACTACCCTTAAACCTAATTCAATCAGTAATTATAATATTAACCATACCCCTAACCATACTCTTTTTCCATCAAATTTTAAAATGTCTCTATCGAATCTGCATTAAGGTCATCCCCAACAACAGCCCTCCTGAAAGAAATGTTTGATTCAATCTTAAAAAATAAGGAGATATTCCTTCAATGAAGGTCACAATGAAAACAATCATGAGACACCAGATTTTTATCAGAATTAAATGTTTTGCTCTTAAATTCATTGTATAATGTCCTCCAGATGGGGTGAGGTAGGTTCTTTTCTTCCTTAAGATTTCCCCATGGGCTGTCTCAGCGAGGCATTGGTCTTTTTCCAATGGTATATATAAATAAACAAAATTCACTATCATCCACATGACATCTATCAAACATATTAGAGTACAAATCCATTCCTGCAAAATATAAATTCAAATTTTATAAAATTCCATCGTACTGACACAACGATGAAGTTGTGTTAGTAACCTAAATATATTTATAAGTATTTTTAAACCTATCAATTGAATGGAAATCGAAAGCATTATCATACATAAAAAATAATTTGTCATAGTAGATAAACTAAAGAACTAAGAAGACAATAATAATCACAAAGGGGTCTTAAACCATAAAATAGTGTTACCGGTGCTCATATCAGAGCTATTGGTGCTAACCTCAATTGTGGATGCCTAAAATAAGAGCCCCTTGTTGTTTGAACCATATAGGCTTTATAGAACGATAGAACTTTCTTGATGCCTACCATATATGTTTAACACTTCACCTTTACGTTTTGGTTATGAATTTTTAGCATTCATTGATTAGGATTGGAGTTGATCGTTATATTAAATTTTGGTGTCACTCATGTAACATGCACCTCATTGTATTCCACTACCATTACTGTGATATTTGCCACCGTGACAACCAACAAGGATGTCAAAATTATTGAAAAAGGGTTTTTGTTTATAAAGAATTGTGTTGCCATTGTAGACACACCTCTCAACGTAATTATGGAGAAACTATGTAAGAAAATTATTAGTGGTAATTTATTTATTGACATTGGATTTTATTTAAATTTTATTTTTATAATTTAGTATAGAATAAGAGGGTACAGACCACACAAAGTGGCATATAATTTTGAAACCATGGTATAAACTATTGTAAAGTTTCACTACCATATGTTTGACATAATAATTAGCAATGGAACTTGAAATAGGGTGAAAACACATTAAAATTATTGAATAAAAACTTAGGAAAATTAAAAGTTATAGGTATATCAAGAAATGACATAGGTGTAACCCATGGTTCAATCCAAAAGTATTATGCGTAAATGTTTAAAATGGCTATTCTTATTTTATTTACAATATAATGGAGAGGTTGCAAGGGAATTTGAAGATTGGTATAAATTTTAAAGGCATGGTACCAATGGCTACATCATTTTTAAAAATTTACTCTTATATATAAACTAAATTAAATGTTAAAGATAGTGATACATAGGAATATTTTGATACATGTAACTAAAAATGTTTGGCACATCCGTTAAATGGAACTAAAGGAATCTTATATCAAGCCAAAAAATATTGATTCCTAGTATAAATTGGCATGAAACCCATGATAAATTGATGCTACCATAAGCATTCCCATAATGTATTTAAAATTAAAACATGTGCAATGCAATAGATTATTGTTCTAAAATAAAAATCATTTAAAAATGGGAACACGAAATGATATTTATATGATTTGATGTTTCATGTTGATATATTAATCTGTGAGACCCATCGTTAGCTAGACTTGTGGACCTTATGTTTTGTTGATATTCGTATGACCATGATTAGATACATTACACTTTTAACCTATATTTTATGATGGATAATTATGACCATTGGACTTAACTATTATTGTGTGTGTTAGATTAGTTATTTTGTGGATCATAATTTAATGAGTATGCTAGTTTATTACATTGATATCTTCAATCTTATAAGATTTAAAACAATATGCTTAGAATAGAATTTGTGATGTCATTTAATCAAGTGGATTTTTCGAATTTCCATGCAATGTGATGTACATAAGTTATTGTTGTGATTTAAAAGAGAATATTTAAATCACTATGCTAATTATTTTAGATATTGTGGATTAATATTGTAGAAATGAAGTGATATTGTTTCAAATTGTAGTAACTTATTGTTTAGATTTTAGGAAATAAAATGTGATCTATGAATATGACTATAAGTCATTCGGAAGTAAATAGATATCACTCTCTCAACCTTATAAAAGATCGAGAGTGATGATTGTGTTATTAACATGTATACATCGTCAATTCGGTTGCAAAAATTTTGTGATGATCTTCTGAAATTGAATATGATAGTGGAGTGTGCATTGTCAAATTACAACAATAGCCTCTATGAATATATATATATATATATATATAAGACATATAAACTTTGCATAGTGACATATGAGCTACATGTATGATTACGTAGATCTGAGAAAGGAAACAAGACTTTATACAGTGATATATGAGCTGTTAATAATACTTGATTATGGAAAGGACATGTAAACTTATGAATTCATGACCACTTTGGTGAAGATTGAACTACCCGTATAGTTGACTATATTAAGAAAATTAATCGAGTTATACATAAAACAATAGTACTGTTATTTTTTTATAGAATATAATAAGATGATCATATTTTATCATGTCATGTATTTGGCTATATTTTCTATATTTAAGTGATCAGTCTTCTTTTCACAATGAGCTAGAATGAAGTATAAGTTTAAGTATAGATTTTTTCGTCCCCCACAATGCTTTTAAGCTAAAGAAAACATTAATTTATACTAAAAAAATTGTTTATAATTTATAGTGATAAACCTTAAACTAATTATTAGCAATACTAATAGCCATGTTCATTCAATTGCTTATGGACCATAACACAAAATTGGGTATTTGGATAGTCTCATAAGACTTCCCCAAGATATATTTTACCTATGGCCTTCTTTTATAACTTGCTTGCCTAACTTGAATATATCAAAAAGTTCTCATAATATATTAAACATTTAACTTATCTCTACATTCCTTATTGTTTTAAATTATGTTATTTTCTTGATTTGGGTTTGTGCATATTAGAGCTAACCATTCTCCTAGGGACATTGGAATTTAGATTAAATAATCATTTATGCATATCTATTCTAGGATTGTTTTCATTAATTATTGACATTGAATTATAGCTAAAAATAATAGTATTACACCAAGTCTTGCTTAAGTAAAATTATCTTTTTAATATATTAGTCGAGGAAAGATTATATTAAGGTTAGAAGTCAAATTTACTACCTTGTCAATAAGTTGGTTATTTCTTTATGTATGGAGTTATCATATTCCTTTTCACATGTAAATTATAAATCTTGGGATGCACTTTCTATTCCAAATTTATGTTCTTATATGTATTTAGTTTAGATACCATTCCTATCCTTATATAGAAGTTAGTTCTTAAAAAAAAAAATGATTTCCTTTATAATTATTTTATAGTGATTTGATAATACATGTTGAGTCATGGTTGCTTTGTTTGTTTGTGCGCCTATATTGAATAAGGTGTTTGATAAGTGGAACATGGGGTTGTTTAGATGGGTGTTAATGTGCAAGTGTTAAAGTTTTCTTCTAGAGACTTTAGGAAGTAGGTTATCAATGGAATTGTTACGTGTGAGCCTTGAGTTGGTTGATGTGATGTATGTATTGATTATATGAAATTGGGTAATCATGGTTATTGTTCTTTGTGAGATTACTTGTGTTATGGTTAGTTAGACTTCCAGAGACTAAGCAAAATTTTCCACTTGATGGATTCTTTTATAATTCATTTTGAGATGGTTGTTTATGTATTGAATGAGCACAAGGGTCATTAGCCTTGCACGGTATATTCTCCACTATGGTTGAAACATTTTTGCTAGATGGTTTGTGCCTCACCTTGTTGTCTATGTTAATGAGGTTTGTGTGATTATGCAAGTTTCTTTTTCCCTATTTTTTTTATAGGGTCTCCTAGTTGCTAGTATGCGAGTGGCTCTCAATGGTGGCCGATGTACAAAGTGGTGCCAGGGTAACCCATGTGAGAGTTTCATAATTAAGTGATAACCTAAAATGAGTTAGGAGGTTGGGTAGTAATCATACTAATCAAGATAAGTGAATGTATCACTCATCGCTCAAGTTCTCATTTAGGCTTGAGATGAGTTGAGAAGTTCTGGAATGGCAAGATCAATTGCCTCATCCTCATGAGAGATATGTTGATTCTGCATAGGGTTGTATGGGGGCCAAAAGTTGGTAGAGGCTACTAGAGTAAGCTAGGATGGGGACCGGGGCCTAGGAAGATCTACCAAGGTAACCCATAACAAACTATTTGATGACACTCTTCCTACGACAACCTAGTACTCCCTTGCCTCTTGTCTCGCTTTAGCATTTGTGTGCCTCTAGAAGTGTTATTATTGTCAGGTGATGATGTATTGTACTTGTACATTGGTGTCATGTTATCCCTTGTGTTGTCTTTTCTCTCTTGACTGCTTCATGGTGGGACCTTATTGTTATCTCCTAGAAGAAGGGGTGGATCTTCGAGTTCCACATGGTCGAGTGGAATGTGATTTGTGCTCCATTGGGTTCCCTTGCTGATATTCATGCTCGTGGTGACTATTCATGTCAATATGGACTTCTACACTTGTTCAAGACTCAAGTGGACTACCTTACTTTTACTTGTATTGAATTATACTATAAATCACTTGTATCTTACATTGTACTCAGTTGTATATCCTACCCTATTGATCTCATGAAGTATTGATGTAATGATGTAATATTGTAATTCATTGTTGAACTCTCTCTTGTAATGAGTAATGTAATTGATGTACCTTGTTATGTTACTTAATGAAATTGATTCTGAATGGTTCTATAGATGACATGTTATGGTTAATTCATATTGGTTGATCATATAGATGTGATGGATTAAACAAAATTCATATTCTTTGATGAATCTTGTTTAATGAGATGTTAGCAATTATTTACTATTCTTGTTAATTTGGTTAATGGGATTCTATTAACATAATTTTGGAACATTAGAGGACTTATATTTGAAAGCTAGATGTTGTTTCATTTGCAATTTGTGTATGTTGGTCTTTTCAAAAAAAAAAATTATTCAATTTTTAAGAGTTATAGTGTGTTGTCATCTAGGGTTTTGTGGCAGGGCATTACACATGGTATCAAAGCATAGGTTCATATACTAGGCACTCTAGGTTTATTTGATCCCATTATGTTGTTCTAGTTGCTTGTACTCTTGAGGTTATTTTTTCCCTTTTTGGTAATCCTTGCTTGATAAACTTAGACTTATGCTTTAGTGGTGTGTATCCAATGGTGCAAAAATCAATGGAAAGGATAGGACCCTCGGTGTAGTGAGCAATGCACCAATATTATTTCTATTGAGGATGCGTTATGGACCCTGGTGTAGCCTTGCGAAGTGACTTCCGATGATGTGAATTTGTGAGTGTATGTGAAGAATGTGTTTTAAATCTAGAATTTTGTGCTTATGAAGTGATAAATTAGGTCTTCATGCTTCTGAAAAGGTGTCAAATCATATTTTTTTATTGAATATGTTATGAGATTTAGTGTTGTATAATGAATAAAGTGGAATTTATTGTGTGTAAATGATAGATATTTAATGGAAAATGTGTGCCTTGAATGCATAATTATGCAGTGCTTTGTGAAAATGTGGCATTCTGATGTAGCAAATTAGCTTAGTGTATTACAAAACATTAGATGCATTGTTATGATCAACATGTAATTATTCTATCATGTAGTGGATGATTTATGGGATGATTTAATTATTGTGTGTTGTCTTTGGAAGCATCTTGGTGAAAGGGATAGTGTCACATTACTCATTCGTGAGTACCCTGCTACACTGCGAATTCCTTTCATAGTGTGCCTGATTGTGTGAAAATATATAAATGTTCGACCATTTTGTTTGTTGCAGGATATAGGTACTAGGCATCGACTCCACATAAACTAGCAGGTCTGAGCATGCTTCAAACCCAATGGAATAGTTGATTTGGAGATAACATAAGATCCCCTACCCTAGCCATCAACCTCAAAGGGGATGAGTATTTGGGTCGATACCCTATTAGTTCTATAGTCAATCTGTGTCATTTGAAGTCCCACTTTTACTCCGTTTGGTGGTCAGGTAATTGTATGACATTTGATTTACCTAATAATTGATGTTGTTAGTATGTATGTATGTTTTATTCTGTAGACATGCAAAATTAACATTATTGACTAACATCATATTTGATCATTTTTAATTAATTAAATCAAATTAATTAATTAACCTCCAAAAGTCTCTTCATTTAGTTAAATCAGATTAATTTAATTAAATGACTAATAATCATTATCTCATCTCATTTTGATTTATCTTAACCCACAAGTCTAAGTCAAAATGTCACAATCACCTAATTCATCATTAAGTTAATCCAATCATGATTAATTTAATCTAAACCCATGTCCCATCCTCTAGCTTTTCCCACTTGCACAATAAATCATTTAATTTGATTTATTAAAAGTTCTATTTTCCTCACAAAGCATATTCCCTAGGAATATGCCCTCATTAACTCCCTTTGTTTGACTATTTTGTAAAAACAAATTTCCCCCCAAATCCCTCAACCATATGCATTTAATGTCATTTTCAAATGGGCACATTGGCCAAAACTTGCACAATCATGGTCCATTCACATAGTGACAAGTGGCTCTTTCCTATTAGTTGAGGATTAGTCCCACATTCTTCAACTTTGCCTCTTCTCTCTTCAATCTCACCTATAAATTCAAGGCTTCTCTCCTTCAAACAACACAATCCCATGCAAAGTTACTCTCTTCATTTGAGAACTAATTATGTTCTTCATCATAGTATCATATTTTCATCATTTAGCTTGGCAAGGATTGGGAAAGGGCTCATTCACCTACCCAAGGTGCACCAATCCGAGATGGAATAGGTATGCACTATGTTTCCTCTCATGTTTTCATTTGGTTTGTTTGATCTATTGATTGCATTATGAAGTTTGGTGCATTATTTCATAGGGAGGTTAGATTATGTTTGCTTTTCTAACTATGTTAATGTTTGGAATAATTTAGCCATGATTGCAGATTTTCTACCATGCCACATATTCTAACCTTGTGACTTGCAGGAGTAAGTTGAATCTTAGGGGGGGGGGGGATGTAGATGTAGTGCCCCTCCCCAATTCACTCTTTCACGATTTGGATCGTTTGATTTTATGTGTTTGGTTGTTTAATTTAAAATTGTTTGGTGAATGAGGTATTTTGATGATTTGAATAAATGTTTTAATACATTTGTGTCTTCGATAAATAAAATATTATTAATGTTTTATTTGATTTAAATAAATTAAGTTTTATGATTTAATAAAGAAATATTAAAATAAATGTATCTTATTATTGTATTTTGCAAACAAAACTAAAAGGGAAGATTAAACTTATAAATTAAATATTTTAATTATCGACTTGTTATTTGAAAATAATAAAACATGGTTAAATTATAAAATAATAATAATTAGGGGAAGTTCACAGTAATGGGGAAAATTAAAATAAAATAATTAAAATTAAAGAAGTGAATGTGGCATGCAAGCAATGGATTTGGGGGAAATAGTAAATAAATTGGTTAGGGGAAATAAAGAAAGGGGCTTTTTGGTTATTTGTGAAAAAAAACTAATCTTGTGACTGCCATTAATTTATGGTTTTGGAGAAAAAAAAGGGTTTCTGTAGATTTTGGGAGCTTTGAATTTGGGATTTTTATAGAGGTTGTTGGATTCAAAGGAGCTTGGAGCTGAAAATTTGCAAATTGAAGCTGCAATTGAAATTCTAACTCGACATTATATTTCATGAAAATTTGCAAATTGAAGCTTTGGAAGAAAATTGAAACTGCAATTGAAATTCTAACTCGACATCATATTTGAGCTCAGAATTACTCCAGGTTCCATAATTTATTCTCAATTTTAATCATTTCTCATAAAATGATTATTGCAAGATTTTACTGCTTGAAGCAATAAATTATTTGTTAAATTTATGAGTACGTTGTAATCTGTTTTTAGCTTTTGAAAGCTCATTTCTTTTGGAGAACTTTGATGTTTCATTGCTTGCTCTGTATTTCCCCAATTTGACTACAAAATGTCTGAGTATCTCAACTGTAAATAGCTTACGTGGGGAGACCCCATCGGGATCTCCTCCAGTTTGACGCCAGGAAAAAAATTCAGGCTTCCCACTGCTGGATTGACGGAGAGTACTATGCACAGTGAAAGTTTAAGGCTTTCCTCATGAGTCCCCTATACTATGCACAAACTTCATAAGTGTACATCCAAGAAACCCATACCTGGCAGCTTTATGCGGTTATGAGAGCAGAGTTCTGTGGATTTTTTATTTTATTTTCAAAGTAAAATATAAATTATTGTATGAACAATAATATCATTTTGAATTTAGAGCCGATTGTAGCGCGATAGGAATATAAATTATTGTATGAACAGTAAAATAATTTTGAATTTAGAGCCGATTGTACTCGTTGCTCTCTTCTCTCTATATTTACCTATACAAATATTTTCTTAGCACAGATCACAATTGATGTTATATAATATTTAGTTTTACTCAGTATTTCTAGAAAGAATTTTAAATAGCTAAGATAGGCATATGAAATTTCTTTATCATAATAGTAGAATATGAATCCTAATATTTGAAGCAATTAATATGTAATTTGGGTAAGATTAATATTTATTAAAATATAAATATAAATAATTTATATAATACTTTATGTAATAATAACTAATATAATAATTTATTTATATAATAATTAATATAATAATTTATTAATAGAATAATTTATTAATAAAATAATTTTTTTACAAAATAATTAATTTATATAATAATAATTTATGTAATAAAGAATAATAATAATAATTAATATAATAAATAAAATAAAATAAAATAATTTATATAATAAATAAAATAAAAAAGATTCTTTAAATAAAATAATATAATAAAATTTTAATAAAATTAAAATTTGTTTTGTGTTATAAAATCCAAACAATAAACAAATAGAAAAATGAAAAACTAAAGTTGTATATGAAGTGTTGTTTTTGGAATGAATTGGAGAGGAGGGTAAAGAAGTAGAGAGAAAGAGAGAGAGGAGGGAAAAGAAGTAGAGAGAGAGAGAGAGAGAGAGAGGAGGGTAAAGGGACAGAGGGTGGTAGAGAGGGATAAGTGAGATAGAGATAGGGAGGAAGAGAGAGGTGGGATAGAAAGAAGTAGAGAAGGAAAGAGAGAGGGGGAGTGAGGGAGAGGTAGAGAGGGATGGGGGAGATATAGAGAACTAGAGGGGAAGGAGAGAGAGGTAGAGAGGAATAAGTGAGAGAGGGAGAGAAGTAGAGAGGGAAGGAGAGAGTGAGAGAGAAATAGGTGGGATGGAGGGAGGGAGGGACAGGTAGAGAGGGATATATGATATAGAGAGAAATAGAGAGGGAAGGAGAGAGAAAGAGGGAGAGAGAAGGGACGAAGGAGGGGAGGGAGGGAGAGAGAGGTAGAGAGGGATAGGTGAGATAGATAAAGAGAGAGGAGGGTAAAGAAGTAGAGAGGAAAGGATAGAGAAAGAGAGAGAGAGGAGGAGGGTAAATGGACGGAGGGAGGTAGAGAGGGAGAGAGAGGTGGGATAGAAAGAAGTAAAGAAGGAAAGAGAGAGCTAGAGAGAGTGGGCGAGAGAGAGCTAGAGAGAGTGGGCGAGAGAGAGAGGGAGGGACGAAGGGAGGGAGAGGTAGAGAGGGATAGGGGAGTTATAGAGAATTAGAGGGGGAAGGAGAGAGAGGTAGAGAGGACTAAGTGAGAGAGGGAAGGAGAGAGTGAGAGATAAATAGGTGGGATGGAGGGAGGGATAGATAGAGAGGGATATGTGATATAGAGAGAAATAGAGAGGGAGGGAGAGAGAAAGAGGGAGAGAGAAGGGGGGAGGGAGGAAGGGAGAGGTAGAGAGGGATAGGTGAGATAGATCACTACTTTCTTCATGTCGTCCACTACTTCTCATGGTCGTAAATAATGTGGGCTCAGCCTATCGGCGTAAGTATTGCACCTTATTGAAGTGCAAGTGCTAGTATATAATAAATTGTCCAATCTTTAATTGGTGTAATCCTCTATCTTATTCTTGCTTGTCTTCAGAGGTTTTCCCTGTTTTCCCTCTTTATATATAGTCTTTGGATCTGCATGCTGGATTTGTATCTGACTGGCAATCGTTGGTGTTGTATTATGTGTCGTATTTGTACGACACATTGTCTTTTATTTCGACAAGTTTCATCTCTATGTATTTCGATTTTCATTTATACTTCTGTTAGGGGTTTGTTATCTTTTGTCTTAAGCAAGCCAAACAAGGCATTCGGTGCCCCTACTACTCTGTGGTAGTTATTAGATTAGTTACTCTGTCGTCAAAATGCTACTATAATACTCCATGTTCTTTACTGTTGAACTCGATAATCACAAGATATGTGTACTTCCAAACAGTAGTTGATAGTCCGTTATATCCTTTTTGCCTTATGGCACCGTTGACGCCTTGAATTTCAGCTTAGTTCGGTGAATAGATATATATTCAAGTTGGTATACACTTGTGCCTTGACTGCTTTATTTTCATTTTATGTTCGATGTCTTTCATTTGGTGTCGCCCCTGCTTTTATATGCAATCTTTCTGAGTGCTGAAGGTTTGATGGCTTTATTCTTGATGGAATTCGATGACTTAAATATATAATCTTTGTTGAATGTGATCTGTCTCCTTCAACGCATGTACCATTTTATGGCCTGCTATCCTTCTACATCAGGGTATCCCTTTAATTCCTCTATCTTTCATCAACCCACTTACTATTTGAACCTCATCGCACCTGCCCGCTTCTGCGCAGATGTTTTGGAATGGAACATAAGTTGCGGCATGTTTAGGATCCAACTAAAAAGCAGTATTGCTGGAAATACTCAGCCATATTCATAATTGATCCTTAGGCACCACCGGTTTAGGGTGTCCTCAAGATAGTCGACACGGGCATGAAAATCAACCATGCACACCTAATGATCAGCTATATTTGTAATGTAATAAGGGTTACTGTTGTGAGAAGTGTGTGTAGCCCCATCCACCAATCTGCGTGGCTGCATGTGCCTTAAGATTGAATTACTAGTATAGTTGACTATATTAAGAAAATTAATCGAGTTATACATAAAACAATAGTACTGTGATTTTATTATAGAATATAATAAGATTATCGTATTTTATCATGTCATGTATTTGGCTATATTTTCTATTTTAAAGTGATTAGTCTTCTTTTGACAATGAGCTAGAATGAAGTATAAGTTAAGTATAGAGGTTTTCCTCCCCCACAATGCTTTTAAGTTAAAGAAAACACATTGTTTATAATTTATAGTGATAAACCTTAAACAAATTATTAGCAATACTAATAGCCATGTTCATTCAATTGCTTATGGACCATGGCACAAAATTGGGCATTTGGATAGTCTCATAAGACTTCCCCAAGATATATTTTACCTATGTCCCTTCTTTTATAGCTTGATTGCCTAACTTGGATATATTGGCAAGTTGTTGTAATATATTAAACATTTAACTTATCTCTATGTTCCTTATTGTTTTAAATTATTGGCTTTTCTTGATTTGGGTTTGTGCATATTAGAGCTAACCATTCTCCTAGGGACATTGGAATTTAGATTAAATAATCAATTATGCCAATCTGTTTTAGGATTGTTTTTCTTAATTATTGACATTGAATTATAGCTAAACATAATATAGTATTACACCAAGTCTTGCTTAAGTAAAATTATCATTTTTATATATTAGTCAAGGAAAGATTATATTAAGGTTAGAAGTCAAATTTACTACCTTGTCAATAAGTTGGTTATTTCTTTATGTATGGAGTTGTCATATTCCTTTTGGCATGTAAATTATAAATCTTGGGATGTACTTTCTATTCCAAATTTATGTTCTTATATATATTTAGTTTATCTGTCATTCCTATCCTTATATAGCAGTTAGTTCTTTAAAAATTTGTGGATTTCCTTTAAAATTTTTTATAGTGATTTGATAATACATGTCAAGTCCTGGTTGCTTTGTTAGTTTGTGCACTTGTATTGAATAAGGTGTTTTATTAGTGGAACATGTGGTTGTTTAGATGGGTGTTAATGTGCAAGTGCTAAAGTTTTCTTCCAGAGGCTTTCAGAAATAGGTTATCAGTGGAATTGTTACGTGTGAGCCTTGAGTTGGTTGATGTGATGTATGTATTGATTATTTGAAATTGGGTAATCATGGTTATTGTTCTTTGTGAGATTATTTGTGTTATGGTTAGTTAGACTTCCAGAGACCAAGGGGAATTTTTAACTTGATGGATTCTTTTATAATTCATTTTGAGATGGTTGTTTATGTATCGAATGAGCATGAGGGTCATTAGCCATGCACACTATATTCTTCATTGTGGTTGGAACTTGTGTACGGGATGGTTTGTGTCTTTCCTTGTTGTGTATGTTAATGAGATTTGTGTGATTGTGCAAGTTGGCTTTGCCCTATTTTTTTATTGGGTCTCCTAGTTGCTAGTAGGGGAGTGGCTCTCAATGGGGGTCGATGCATAAAGCGGTGCTAGGATAACCCATGTGAGAGTTTCGTAGTTAAGTGATAACCTAAAATGATCTAGGGTGTTGGGTAGTAATCACACTAGTCAAGATAAGTAAATACCTCACTCATGGATCAAGTGCTCGTTCAGGCTTGAGATGAGTTGAGAAGGCCTAGAATGGAAAGATCAACTATCTCATCCTCATGAGAGGTATGTTGATTTTTCATAGGGTTGTATGGGGCTGAAGGTTAGTGGAGGCTACCAAGGTAACCCAGGATGGAGGTCAGGGCCTAGGAAAATCAGGTAGGGTAACCCATAGAAAACTATGTGATGACACTCCTCCTATGGCAACCTAGTACTCCCTTATGTCTTGTCTCTCTTTAATGTTTGTGTGCCTCTAGAAGTGTTGTTATTGTCATGTGATAATGTACTGTACTTGTACATTGGTGTCATGTTAGCCCTTGTGTCATCTTCTATCTCTTAACTGTTTCATGGTGGGACCTTATTATTATCTCCTAGAACGGGGGTGGACCTTTGGGTTCCACATGGTTGGGTGGAATGTGCCTTGTACTCCATTGGGTTCCCTGGGTGATATTCATGTTTGTGGTGACTATTCATGTCAATGTGGAATTTTTCACTTGTTCCAAACTCAAGTGGACTACCTTACTTGTACTTGTATTGAATTATACTATAAATCAGTTGTATCTTACATTGTACTCAATTTTATATCATGCCCTGTTGATCTCGGGATGTATTGATGCAATGATGTAATGTTGTAATTCATTGTTGAACTCTATCTTGTAATGAGTAATGTAATTTATGTACCTTGTTATGTTAGTTAATGAAATTGATTTTGAATGGTATCTATAGATGACATGTTATGGTTAATTCATATTCGTTGATCATATAGATGTGATGGATTAAACAAAATTCTTATTCTTTGATAAATCTTGTTTAATGAGATGTTAGCAATAATTTATTATTATTGTTAATTTGGTTAATGGGATTCTAGTAACGTAACCTCAGAACCTTAAAGGACTTTTATTTGAAAAGTAGATGTTGTTTCATTAGCAATCTATGTATGTTGCTCTTTTCAAAAAAATAAATTGTTCCATTTTTAAGAGTTGTAGCGTGTTGTTCTCTAGGGTTCCGTGGTGGGGTGTTACACTATTGAGAGGGTTTACATCTACCATGTTGGAAGTGACAAAGTTGGTGTTTGTAAGTTCCTATATCGTTTACACTTTCATTTTTGTGTTGCCTACTAATCTACTTGGATTGTTTGATGAGGGTGAAATTGGTGCCTTTTGACATGGTTTATGTCTAGAATTTTTGAATTGGAAAAGAAGGTGTTTGAAAGTTCGTATATTTTTTACACTCTTATTTTATAGTTTTTTGCATTTCTACATTTTAAGGGTTAATGCCTAATTTTCACTATTTTGAGTGTATTTATGTGTTAGTCTCTCTTGTTGAGTTAAATACTTAATAAATTGATGAAGTGTTTGTTATAGAAAATAATCCTTTGCTTGACAATTTCAAAACTTGACACCAAAATTCAATAATGATGATTTTGGTTGAGCACAATGATAGTAAATGAAAACCAAATAGTAAAAAATGGTAAATGTCGTTGTTAGAATGTGAGGCATTGATAGAAATAGTCAGTGCAAGGAAACAATTATATCAAATAACATTACAAAGTCATGAAATAATTGCAACAACAAAGAATTATCAGTTGATGAAATGAGTTTGAAAGATTTAATTGCAGTTGGAATGCATGCATGGAGAGAAAACAATAGTTCAATTCTTAGTTGTGGGTAGCAGAGAAATTGACAATAATGAATTATTGTGTTAAGCCTTTAATTAAAAAATAGAGAAATACTCATAAAAGAATTCAAAGATAGGGAGGAATAAAGATTAAGCCATAAAATACAGAGAGCAAGAAACACTAAGCAAGAATTCATAAAATGCAGAGATGTAAAAAAATTCAAAATGACAGTGTAAAGGATAGAGGAACTTACAAGTGCCTTGTTGTTCACTTCAAGTACATTAGACATAAACCTTGGCAACAAACACAAAGTCTAATTCCATCAAATAATCTAAGAAAATGAATAAATAATACAAAAATTAGAGTGTAAAAGATACAAGAACTTACAAACGCTTGCTCTTTTGCATAGATATAAAAATTTTCAAGAGACGTGGATTTTTCCCTCTTCAAAAAATCGAAGCAAATGAATAAACAATGTAAACTATCCTTTGGCCCACATAGCTAGATACCAATGACAAGGGATTATGAGATGGAAGGAGAAACAGAGGTAAATGGATGGATTGATAAAGATGGGGGAGATAGAAAGATGCGAGGATGGATGGATGGGATGGAGTACTAGGTGGATAAATGGATGGGGAGATAAGGATGAAAAGATGGAAATGGACTAGTGGGTGGGTGGATAGTGGGATAAGGATTTGGAAGGTGGAAGGGATTACTTAGAGGAATGGATGGATGATATCGCCAAGGACTATGTCACAAAGAAGGAGATTCCCCCACTCTAGATATGTCATGCGTGATGAGGCAAGAGGGATGGAAGATAATAGGGTGGCATACAATAGAAGATAGACAAATGTGGATAGGATGAATGGATAAGGAAGGGGGATGGAGGAGGATAAGGGATATGGCGGTGTATGGATGAGGGGAACGCATGCCAAGAGGTACCCAAAGCATGTATTTATATGTGCCCCTGTCTTGATCAAGATCACCAGGAAGATGGAGGGACTGGATACAAATGGGATATGATGGATAAGATGTAGAAGATATGGTAGATGTAGGGGATAGAGGAAGGGGATGTATAGATAGAAGCTACCCCAAGTTGTGGAAGTGAATTGGATGGGGGATTTACACATGACGCCTGTTTTCCAGGTTTTCATCTTGGTACTTATCCAAGGCACTTGTTTTCCAAGTTTACACCAATGGACGAATTATTTTTCTTTACTATATATATATATATATATATATATTCATTTTTGATTTTTATGACCTTTCGGACTAGGATGTGGATGAAGATGGATAAAGATAGGGATATGGATATGTGAATTTGGAAGATATGTGATAGAGGGGATGGATGAAGGACTCGAGCATCAAGTTCTAAATGAGGTAATAAGAGCCCATTTGTAAAGTGATCATTGGATGTTGGTACAACCTTATTAGAAGGGATGGATTAAAGGGATTTGATGGGGTAGATATGTGAGATAATGGATGGGATGTTGGAAAGTGTATGGATGGAACGATGGAGTGGATGTGTGATGGGGGAAGGTGTTTAGGACCAATATTGGCGCATGTGGTGGTGGATATGAAAGGATAGGAGGATGAATGGAGGAGTTGGGATAGTGAATTTTGAGGCATAGGGACCCAAAATAGATTTAGGAGATGGAGGAGGTGAATGATTTTTTGGTGGATTAGCAACTTTGGATGTCGTTACAGATTTGGCATTCGAAGGAATGACATATTTTTTCTTTGGGATCTATATGGTTTTGATTTTAGATTTAGTGGGCCTTGATGGCTATTAAAATGGATTTGGATTTTGAATTTGATTTGTATTTTCTTCAACATGTCTTTTTAAGGGGACATGAGGAGCTTTTGATCTATGTGGATGTTTGGATTTATGCATTTTTTCTTTGGCATCCAAAGTGATTTTAGTAGCAATGGGATGGGTATGAGGAGATGGATGATGTGGATGGAGTGATAGAGGTAGGATTTTGACGATGGTGTGTGGATGGGGGATGTGAGATAACATGCATGGAGGGGTGCCTTTGTTGATCCTAATTAGGAGTTATGAAGTTAGTATTTTTATTCTATGCACTAGGGATAGGTGATGGATGGATGAAAGGATGAATAGGATGAAATGGAGGAGGTGAATTTGAGATATAAGGACCCAAAATAGACTGTGTATATGGAGGATGTGTGAAGATTGGTGGAGGGACATAAGGACCCAAAATGGATTTAAAAGATGGAGGAAGATGCACGGTTGTTTTGAGGTAATATGATAGAGGAGGGGGGATGGTGACAAATGATATGGTAGAGCGATGGGTAGTGCCTCTAATTCTTTTGGAAGATGCTTACTTAGGATGTATGGAGGTTGTACCAATATTTTTGGATTGTGATTCTTGGGAGATATATCCACGATCTTGTGCACCTGGATGTTCTTTGACCTGGATGGGCTCTAAAATACCTTGCTCATGAAGGCCTAAACCTTTTCCTTGATAGTTCATGTTCTTGAGCATGTGATCTATGGTAGGATGCTTATTATTTTGGAAGCATGATGTGAGTCCATTAGCAGGTGGAGGAGGAGGGGTCTTGCATATACTTGGTTTTTCTTCTACAAGAAGACCACCATGGATGAGTGTAATATTATTGAGGTGATATAAAAGTTGTGTTGGGGTGACAAAGCATTCAAGCATATCCCCTCCTCCACATCTAGATCCTATCATCTCATCTACTCCATTTCAAGAACATAGTCTTTCATCTGTTCCATCTCATGATCCCTCTCCTCAATCGAATCAAGATCCTACCATGTCCTATTTACTCCATCTCAAGATCACACTAGCTCATCCTCTGAATCCCATGATCCCCTTTACACTCGAGGTCCAATCACCCCATCTCATGAGCCTTTATCACCCACTCTCAAAAATCTAAGATGAATCCAAACAAAATACAAAGAAAATGGAACACTTTACCTTGCTTGAATTGATGAGTTTGGTTGGCCTTTTTTGATGCTTGATTGTGTGCTCCTTCATTGGAAAATGATACAAAAATGGATGCAAAATGATCTAGATGTGATAAGGAATGTAATGGTGCAAATGAGTATTGTGGCAAGTGTGGTAGGTGGATGCAATGAAAGCTTGAAGGCTGCAATAATGGTGGATGAATGAATTCAAGTTCTTGAGAGCATGCTAAGTTGAGTTGAGTTGCTTGAATGAGAGTGAATACATAATATTATGAATAAATGAGACCAAATCTTCCATTTTAATGGAATAGTCTCTAGAGAAATCAATGGCTAGGATTTAGCCAACATGGACAAGATGGAGGGTTGTGATGAGTTGAGGACTCACAAGTCCTCACATCTTGCCATGTGAAAGCTGAGATGTGAAAAAGATGGGTGATGTGGAAAGAGGACATGTGAGGTGGAGGTACTTGCAAGTACCTTGGGATTAGGGGAGGATTTTTTCAAAAAGTAAGTTCTTGTCCCCATATGAGGATGATGGTGACAAATGAGGAATTTTAGAAAGTCCTCTCTTATCATCATGGGGATGAGAGAAGTTGTTGGGGGATTAAATAGAGTTTTAAATTCCATTGGAAAGGACATGGGGAAGATAAAGGAATTTAATATTCTTTGGGAGATGGAAGAGGAATTTAAAAATTCCTCAAAAGGACTTTGACAAGATAAGAAGGAATTCAAAATTTCTTGAGGGATGGGGAGAGTTGACCAAGAGGTACAATTAGACTATTTAATGAGTGATTAGAGGAGGCTAAGGAGACTAACGTGGCTAATGATGATTAGGAATCAACTTGCAAAAGTTGGAGGATATGACAGATCCTAATCATGGATTAGAGATATGTCACATCCCTAATAATGGGATTAGGAGATGAATTAGGATTAAGTGTGGATGGGACATAAAGGGAATTAAATAAGAGAGTTATTTATTTAATTCCTTGGAAGAAAGGGATAAAGAGGGGTAATGTATTTAATTATCTAACTAAATACCTTAGGGATTTAGAGGACCTTAAGGGGTATTAATTAAATAATAGTAACATTATTTAACTAATGTGGATAAAGGGATATTTAGATGAAAAGGGTAAATTTGACTAAATTTAGGTGGTCAAATTTAGGTGTCTACAATAGTGATTGTCATTTGACCATGAATATTAACTAAATCAACATGCACAATTACTGATTTTGGTGGTGTTCCAATATTTGCAATAATAACAGGGCCATAAATGGCTAAAATATCACCTTCAAATGCTAAAGCCAATTGTTTTGTGCATGTGTCGATGATGTTTGATGGCTTTGTAGTTTTTTATTTCAATTTGTACATTGCGATTTAAGGAATGACAAAAACTAAATTGATAATTAAACATATAAAGAGTCAACCTATATAATATGACACAAACGATATATAGTACTTGCCTCTTTTCATCTTGTTTTTCAACCAATTGATCCATTTTCTG
This sequence comes from Sequoiadendron giganteum, assembly GCA_007115665.2. Taxonomy (NCBI): domain Eukaryota; kingdom Viridiplantae; phylum Streptophyta; class Pinopsida; order Cupressales; family Cupressaceae; genus Sequoiadendron; species Sequoiadendron giganteum. Next base: position 218,741,085 of record CM021104.1, read on the forward strand.
TTGTGCAGCAAATGTGGTTTGTGTTTTCCAAATGTTTCTACAAGCATATGCAATGAGATATTTATGTGAAGCACGTATTAAAACAAATTGAAAATAAAAAATTAATTAGGTTTGATATGATTTTGAAGCTATCTAATGACAAATGTCAAGTATTTACCTATTTGTAGATTCTCTAGATACTATGGTGCAAGCTGTGAAATGCTAAGATATATGTTTTATGAAGAAGTGAAAGATCTGCAACGTACATTTGGAAATTTAGAAACATGATATGCATACAAAAAATATTATATGGTTTTGCTACAACCTAGTTCTAGAATGCATAACAATTTTGACTTTGCAATTTGTTTCTAATAAAGAAATGAACGGTGTGCAATGCTTTAGTAATATTTTGCATAATATCATACCTGCTTCAAAATAATTATGTAGTGATTTTCAACAGTGTAGCCATGCAAGATATTTGCAAAAATATGATTGATACTATTCTCTTGGAACAATAGGCAAACCTGAGATTTGCAAGAGTAGAAAATAAAAGAAGTGACATAAGAAGCCCATAGCAACTACATTGGATAGTATAAACAACAAATCGAGTAGGACTTAGCAAAATCTATGTAATCAGTTTAAAAAGTTATTGTCCATGAATTAAACATTAACTGGATCTACTTCAAGGTAGTTCTACAATCTATAACAAACTTATGTTTGTAATTTATTTGTAATGAAGAAACATATAATATGCAAAGTCTTAGCAATACTTTGCATGATAGCATGCCTATTCTAGAATATATATAGTGACTACCAATTGCCTAATCATGTCAGAGGTTTAGAAGAGCATGCCTGGTAGTCTTGACCAAAAACAATAGCAAATTTGAGATTTGCATAAGCAAAACGGTGGAAGAGTAAGTATTCTAATTAGAGGCACGAATAGTACCAAGAACAATTGAAGCAACAATTCTTTTATACTCGCAGTTCAATTTCAAGGTGGTTTTTTGCAGCAATGAGCAATAATGATAATAGCACACTATAGAGAGAATGTTGATAGTAAACAGTTGCAATTGAGAAATTGTACACTATCTAGTAATGACTAGAGCTGAAGGGATATTGCAAAGTGGTCTAGCCAATACGTATCTAGTACTCTGAATTTGACAATAGCAATTTCGATATTATGTGTCCAAAAGTGATCCAATAGACTATTTGCATGTGTTGTTGGCTTGTCAGCGACTAGTGACAATTTGTGTTGTTCCATAAATTCAAAAAGGCTCATGCTTTTGGTCTTGTGGATTCTAGCATGTCAATGTTAAAGTCTCTAGCAATAATCAATTTCAAACTAGGTAGAAATGAGGTAACAGTGGTTTGTATAAAATTAAAAAGATCATGAATGTGCTTGTTCAGTGTCAAGAACAAATTTATGATGCACATAGTAATATGCATATGCAATAGGTCAATGGTTATTGATTCTAGATATTTTGTTGAATTTTTTTGAAAGTTTTACACTGTAACTATTTTCCTACATGTTAATAGGCCATGAATGCATGCTGCAATATATAAATTGCATGTTTTGTCAAAGAAGCCAATGTGGTCGAGCATATTTTGTTTGGTTTCATGAAAGAAAATGATAGTTGATTGGAGCAAGTCATGGTCATGGGCTATTTCTTGTGCATGCAATGCAAAGATATGTGTATTCAAAGAGCATATGATAAACTTATTTGGGAGGATAGACAAAAGGTTGTGCTCTACTTTCCATTGTGCCAAGGCCATAAGGAAAATTACATTTTGCCTTTCACTTTTTTGACACTCTGAAGTTTTGTTGTTATAACTTATGCATGAGATAGAGTGACTCAATGTTTCTTACACATGATAAAGTAGTGTACACAAGGCCATGTTGATAGATCTTACATAGGTCGAAATCAATTGCATCCATTGTCAGACCTTGTGCTCTATAAATGGCTCACACGCATGCAAGTTGCAAAGGAAATAATTGTGCTCTAGTGACTATTTTTGTACCTATTTTGACATTTCTAATGATTCTCATTATGGGTGTTCAAGAAGACTGATGAGCCTAAAATATGCTCATTATGTAAGTGTCATGATGTATTTTTGAATACCTTTACTCTTTCTAATGGTTGTTTTAAACTCTATGGTTATAAACTTTTTATGTTAATGGGTAGTATTATGTGACAATGCATTCCTATAATCATGCAGCTTAATATCTCCATATGACTATATTCATGGCCCTGTTTAACCTCCTAGTTGACTGATATGATATGTGTAGTTTCTAGATAAATGAGATGAATTTAATGTGTGTGATTAATGTTAAGTATCGTGTTGTTATGATTTATTTTTCCTTTTATGCTACATGTCCCGCAAGTTGTTGAATATAGTATGAACAAGTCAATGCACAGTGAACCTCGGTTCTAAAGTGAAGATCATTTCATCACGGCACCAAGCATGTTGTTCCTATGAAGACGCTCTACCTAGGTCATCGAGAGGAGATCTAAATGGTCGTCAATCTAGGAGGAGTGGAGCATTGGATTCTTTCTAAATCAGTTGGATGGATACACTTTCATTTATGGAAATTTGTTCCTCAGAATTAGGAAGCATCTACGTCCGTATCTTTCTCTGATAATTAGTTAGTTAGTTAGCTGTTTCTCTTTAAATAAATGTTCCTCCTGCGTGAGTGATTTGGATGATAGAGAAGAGATTAGACTAGAGAGTAGAGATAAAACATAGTGTAGTGAGTTTACTGTTATAATAAAAAACAGAGCTTTGTATTAAGTTTTCTTACAAGCAGAACAATCATGTATGTGATTTTGAGTTCATGAATAAAAAGCCAATGATGTTTTGAGTTCAACTCTTGTTTAAGTAAGTTGATGCTTGCTAAGGGGGCCCACTTAGTAAGTATCCATAGTTAGCTATTTGCTTTCTATTGTTTATCTGTTAGAATTTCATTCTAGTAAGTTTTGAAGCAAACTCAGTCTTAAACTGTTCCTGCAACATAAGGAATCCATCCCTGTGTCTGTTCCTACAGCATAAGGCTAGTTCATGGTTTGTTTTCCCAGTAATGTTTATTGTGATTCCTGCTTTAATTAAGTGATGCTTAAGTTAGTAAGACTTTGTTTCATGTTCCTACATCAGAGTTAGAATTCTTTTCAAGCATTTATTTCGAATAGGTTGTGGCTAAAATCGGTTCTTAGTGCACATACAGTGCCACTCCATTTCAAGTATACGTTCCCTGGTTTGACAAGTAAATGAACAACCATGAGAAGATGTTAGTCACCTGTTGGAATGTCCAATTCCCAGGTTATGATTTGTCATGACTTTTATATCCTTTTATGGGCGACAACCAAAGACATAATAGAATTAATGTATAGATTTTGCATTCTTTGTCGACGCAATTTTCCAATAGTGAAACCATTGAATTCTATGCAGACAATGTCTTTTTGCTCGGTTGTATGCAATTTGAAGATGTCATTTGCACCGTTGACCAGTCCATCTTCTATATCAATGTTGCAAGTGATCACTTCAACAAAAAAAATTTGCTTTAGCAGAATTGTGCTAGGCAATGATGATTTCTAAAGTTGAAATTTAATGTTATCAATTTCTATGTCATGTTTATCAAAGGCATGTAATACATAAAGATTTGTTGATATCTTGTCTAGAATTTTTTTGTTGTGTATTCTGACTGCTATATTTCTATGAAACAATTATGGAAATTATGGATGATTTGGAGGTGTCTTATAGAAGATTGCATTCCAATAGCCAATGTCTTGATTGGTTTATTGATCAATCCTGGTGTGATTAAGTATGGAAATGAAATGTTGATTTATTTTTCTAACTACTATATGTAGTTCAAAGCACTTGACATTTTTAGTCCATAAGGTGCATGGCATCTTATCCTTATCTATTATTGGTTCCTTGAATATCCAAGTATCACAAACAAGTTGTGCTTACTAGAAATCGCCATAGAAAATGATATCTATGTTTCCAAAAGGTGTTGTTGGTGTGTGCTTGATTTGACGAAGTCTTTTGTCAATGTAGTAAAGCATTTTTGAACCAGTCAATGAGACTTCATTAGTAAGAAGAATTTGCATTTGGTCTAATTTTTTTCTCACGATATCGACTGTGTTTGAATCTAGATGCAAGATTTTTGAAGATTTGTATGGAAATTGGAAGATTGAATGTGTACTAATAGCATCTGCATTGAATGCAACTTTTCCTATTGAAGCAACAATAATGCCTTTACGCTTGAATGGATTACTATATGGTTTTTTTATCATAGAATCAAATCATTGTCTCTAAAAGTATTTTTGCAGTGAAGGTTTTCCCTATGCCTACCCCACCTTCAAGAACAAGTACAATTCCTTTTTCAGAGCAACTCTTTTCGCCATTAGTATGTCCTTTACTATTTATTGTTTTTATATGTTCAATTGTCTTTGTAGTTTGTAGTATTATTCATTGATTAATAGAAATGGATGTGCAATTTTTGAGGATTTTTTTTTGTAGATAGAATCTGTGAGCTTCGTAGTCTTCATATGGTGCAAGTCACTTATGATGTCATACTTTTCCATGTCATTTTCTTGTTTTCTTGTACCGATTTCATCTACAATGTCTATTGTTGGACAATTATCATTTTCAATTTTTGCAAAGGCGGAGCATCAATGCCACCCCATTTAGGAATAATCTGTGCAGTATAAAACTTTTCAACATTTGCAATTTGTGCTTTGTTTGCATTGAACGCTGCACTCCATGTTTCATATCCAATTAACAAGGTTTGTTCACTAGATCTAAAAGGAACATATAACATAAGTTTTTCTCTGCAATAATTCTCAAGGTCAGTGTGCAGATTGTATCTTACATAGCATATGATTTGTAGAGTTTCTCTTCTTTGTAGCTTTTTGGGGTCACTAGAGTAAAAAGCGACATATTTAGCCAATGAAAAATTGTCAAGAGCTTTTGGTCATTCCATGTATTTTTCTATTATAGATGCACACATGATGTTTTCAAAATCATCTTTCTCTTTTGCCAATAGCTTAGGGATTTTTAATATTTACACTATATTTTCCAATGGTGCAGTATTGATAAAAATAGTTTTCCTTGAGAATTTACACAATGGCAATGAGAGAATGATATGAACAACTTGACGATTGGAAATTTTTTGATAGTTAAGCAATGCATTGCTAAGCTTTCATATCAATTACACTTTTCCATCATAAGCAACAGTGCATTCACGTCGTGATTTCTAAAATGCTAGAGACAGTGTTTTATCTTTTTTCATCATATATGAGCTACATTAAGATGCTGCAACATATGCATCTATAATATTTTTTGTGTTTATATTTGCATACCATAGTTTGGGCACTTTCCTTGCAAACACATTTATCCAAATGTCGGATGGGTATCTTTTGAGCATGACAATTTTGTGTGAAAATGTTGATCGAAGCATTGTAATGTAGTCATTTTCCTTCATGTCCAATTCTTGTAAGAAACTTTAAAATGAAAATTCCTTTGTGTAATATTTATTTTTGAGTTGCTTAAAAAATGTTTTCGCTTTCTGCTTGATTGTAGCATCAAGTGTTGGAAGGGGTTCTAAAACTATTGTTTTGCTCATCGAAGGCAAGGGAAAACTAAATCTGAAACTTGGGTTTTTTGTATTTCTTGCAAGTCTTTCTATGATGTTGTGTTTGCATTTTGGAAAGATTTGTATCAAGTAGAAATGAGTCACATGAAATATGATTTTCCACAAAGCTTTCTATTTCAGTATTTTAGAAATTTCCATATATAGGTGCATCTTCTATCCATGGAAAAAATGAACATGCTCATTGCCTCGATTTTGGAATTTTGTAACACATGAATATTTTGTGACTTGGCCGAAGAGATCATGGTTTTTTAGCATCAGTTTTTGAAATGCGTTGACCTTGTGGTTGAAATAACAGCTACAAAGCATTGGATTTTTTTTTAATTTTTAAATCCAAGTCTCTATATTATATAGTTTCATTACGCTTTGATTGTTGGGAACCAAATATTTAGTGCAAAGCTTTTCACAATGACTCCCAAAAATGTTGAACACTTGTTAATGTCAGAAAAAAATTTGGAGGTCCCAATTGTCTTATCATTGCAAATATGTTCTTTTTAGTGTTTTCCAGATAATTAAGTGATCTGTCTGAATGATTTTTAACATTCTATAGCCCAATGAAGATCGTAATATTTTTTCAAGTTTTGTTGAATTGTGCACATGTCTTTTGCAAGAAATTTTCCACCTTTCAATTTAGTTTTCTGTATACAAATCCATACTAGCTAGGATACTTGGTGAACAATAATTTTAATAGCCTTAAAAAAATATTTGTTATATGTGTTGCAAATTCATTTTATTTATGCATAAGCTCCCATCTCGCCATTTGTTGATATGTCAAATTTTTAGGAATGTTAATTAGACAAGCTGAACCATAGAACAAAGTTGGGAAGTTCATCTCCTTTGCATACATTTCCTACAAAATAACAAGAGGTTTAAACCCTTTGGAGGGTGCAATTTTAATGATTGTTGTGTCAAGGTCTTTGATTGATTGTGTTTCATTAAACCAATGTATAACTGATTCAATTATTGGCTCATCATCATCTTCTAATGTGTCATCTTGTATAGTTGGTTTTGTTTCAAAATCTATTTGCATTTGTGTTGTCTTTTTTGCCAACAACTCATGAAAGTATCTATTTATAGAGATGTTCTCTTTTATGTAAAATGGTGTTTTGGATAGTGCAATTAAACCATCCATGACTATGGAAGGTATAACATTTCCTTGTTCATATGCATTATCATATTCTAGCTTTCACTTCAATCTAACTGCCACTATTGTGGTTTCATCTACATGCCTTGGTAATGCTTGTTGCACTTTATCAAAATATACAATCTAACATTGATAATTGTCCCGACAAAGCCATATTGTGCTTGTTTATATCCCAATTGTCTGATATGTGAAAAAGTTATGTGCAAAGACACAAGCCTTTCCTCTAGAGCAATCAAATAATGAACAACATCTATTAGTGCATTCTGTCTTATTCTTGTAGGTATGGAAAAATATGGAATCTTATCGTCTAGTGTGGCTTTTATACATTATTTGCAAATGGGATTCCCTATTGCTATTTGTTTTCATACTTCTGAGTAAGTAGAAAAGAAAAATATTTTCCAACTGCATTGTCAACTTTACAAATGTTGTGGTGGAGATGGAGCATGTCATAAATAGAGCATGATTGAGTGGGTGTGTCATTTATCATTTGTAGGTATGAGTTAATAGATTTTTGGATTGTGTTGTTTTATCTATGAGTTCCTTTTTCTTTTTCTCGTTCATAAGTGTTGTTTGTATTTTGAAGCATAGAATATCTATGTGGTCTACGTTTCAATCTTTCCAAATGTAAAGCATAGCCATTTTTTCCACTTTGTATTTGTCTCTTCAATGAACATAATGATTTTTGTTGCATTGAATTTTGGCTAGAATCACATAATTGAATTTTACAAAGTGGGTAGGATTGAATTATTCTTGTGACATTCATAGTGGATAGGAAAAAACTATATGTTGTTGTTTGTGGAACAATTGCATGGGATGCTTATGCATTTCATATTTTTTCTTTTAGGGAGCATAATGTCTCATGCAATCTTAGCTTTGGTTTAGCTGGTGTATCTATTGTTGAAAAGATTTGTTGGACATATCAATGCAGGGCATGTTTATGTAGTTATTTCAGATGAAGATAATGAAGAGGGAAAATACTATTACTTGTGTCATTGTGTTGAGGCTAAAAAATAAATTGGAGGCCCCAGTTATAGATGGAGAAAACATCGAATACCCTACAGGCTTAGTTCTAGTTACTGGAATGTGGCTTAGAAGGTACCCACATTCGACTATTAAACATTGGTTGTTTCAGGACTTTGACATGCATCATAATATTCTTCATTACTCAAACCTTGTCATGGAATCCAATGTTTGTTTGACCAAATATGGGGGTAGACCTTTGAACAAGACCTTGTGGGAGGTCAGTGAGTTTGACCATGAGGCAATACTTGACACAATAAAGAGTAGAGTAGATCTGGATGGTTCGTTGGATTAATTTGTAAGTATATGCACATTAGTTCTTATTAATTTATACTTGTATGCACATTAATTTGTTTGATGCCAATTCTATCATCTTCTTTTACTTTGCCTATTTGTAAGTAACATCCTCAACAATGATTGGTGTCCCCTTGGAAAAAATGTAGATATATGAGCCATCCAAGAGAATGTCAGCCAAAAAAGCAATGCAACATCCTTATTTTGATGATCTTGACAAATCTCAATCATGATTTTAAGCCATTAGAAAAGTGAGTGCAAATCTTGGTGAGGTAATTTTAAGTTATTCATTTGAAGTTAACCTTATCATGAGCAGCTATGATGCAGACATTATAAGAGCATCTGAAATTTCAACTTACTCTATTCATGAGAGGTATTGTGTGCAATAGGTATGTTGGAATTCCTAGTGAAGATGTCTAATCGGGAGTGACTAAGTTGTGAGACCTACATGCCTATCTTTAAGTGCCTTCCATCTATTTTTATTTCATTTCCATTTTGGATGCTCTTTCTTTTTCTCTTTTACTTTGTGTATTCGTAAGTAAACTACTAAAAAATGATTGATCTCTGCTTGCATAAAATGTTGATTTATGAGCAATCAAAGAGAATCTCAGCCAAAAAATCAATGCAACATCCTTATTTTGATGATCTTGACAAATCTCAATTTTTATTTCAAGCCATTATAAAAGAGTGTGTGAAGCTTAGCGAGGGAATCTCAAGTTACTCAATTGAAGTTAACCTCATAATGAGAACCTATAATGTAGACATTTAAAGAGAATCTCGAATGTATGAGTGACATTATAAAAGATATGTGAGAATGAAGTACCTAAGGCATTGTAATGAGATTTACTTACATAATGAGATTTACTCAAATACTATAATTTTGGAGTTCATGTTTGGTGCAGTAGCACCTTGTTCTGTAAATGTCTTGAATAGGAAAATTTGCAAAATTTGAATTTTGAAATGTAAACAATGTGAAAAAGCTCATATGTAATGTATTCAAAGTATCAAAGAGGTCATTAGATGATTAGAGAAGTGATATAAATCATGTAAGTTCAAGCAAAACATAGATCTTTTGTATTCTTGAATATTTACAATCAATAAAGTCCCTATTTTAGTGATTGTATGAGTTTTTCTAGTTGTTCATTAACTTGTACAGTAGTTTAAGGACTTGGATCTTGTTGTTTAAGGTAGAATAGTGAAGTATCTTTCATTTCAATCTATTTAAGAGGGTATCCATTGAGTTTATCATTAGTTTGAACTGATTTTTCTCAACTCGATCTGTAAACCAATAATGACTACTCCATCGAATTTGATAGTTTAGATCAATTTCTAGCAAGTTATTATTAGGATGTTTTAGGTGTGTGTGTGTTTATTTGTGTAGGGGAATTCAAGAAACAAAGGTGGAGTTGCTAGTAAAGGGTTTTATGATGAATTTTCAAGTGAAAAGTGTGGCTCCAAGTGGTGTTTTGAGGAAAACTTCTCAAATGACTTCACAAAAAAATGACTAATCTAGATATCTATTATTGAGAACTTTACAACACATACTTCAAAATCAACTGTGATTGTCTTGGAACATGTGCATCAAAAATGACCACCTTCATTGTCCTCATTAGGCTAACTAGGCCTAATTTACAAAGGAACATACCTTTAAACATTCAAAAAACCCCTTAATTTGTTGGGGCAGAAATTATCATGTATCCAAACCCTCAGATCCACAATTTATGTCTAAAAAAACTCACTCCACCATGCCAAACCAAAACCCTTATTTTACGTGAGTATAACGAGGGTTTATTGAAAGGAATTGTTCCACACCTTACTAGAACATGCCACCACCTCAGACCTTCTTAAAATCACCTACAAAAACTAAAAAGACAATCACCCAACCTCTACATGCAATATTTTATCAAACCCTAGGGTGAAACCTCATTTTTCATGCCCTTTTCCATCAAAATCTACAAGGGAAGCAACAAAAACCCCATAAAACTTATTCCCTTTCACTTAGAAAATTATCATCTAATCCTACAAGGTTGCATTGGCCCCCTCTACAAAAACCTCTCTCGGTTTTGGCTATCTCGAAGTGGTTTTCCCATGGCGGCGGGTTTTCACTTGATGGAAAAAACGTCAAATGCAAGCAGTTCAAAGTTGCAAAATGGTGCAACTTTCATTCTGCAACTTGTTTGACCAAGAACACTATTCCGATGCATCTAAATATGTATTTTTATGCTAGGCATGGTCCTTTTTTGCACCCAAACACACAGAATCACTCTGAGCTACGTTCCACCGGATCGATCCCTTAAGGGTCCAAAGTGCAAAATGGTTGTAAATTTCAGCATGCTATTACTCAGATACTATGATGCTTATAAAATTCTCATCTAATCCTACAAGATCATGTTGGGCCTCTCTACAAAAACCTCTCTCAATTTTGGCTATCTTGGAGTTATTTTCCCATGGCGGCAAATTTTCACTTGATGGAAAAAGTGTCAAATTCAAGCTGTGCAAAGTTGCAAAGTGGTGCAACTTTCGCTCTGCAACTCATGTGACCAACTAGACTGTTCCAAAATGTATGAATAGGTATGTTTATTCTAGGAATGGTCCTCTTTTGCATTGAAACAAGCGGAATTTCTCTGAGCTACGTTCCACCAGATCGATCCCTTAAGGGTCCAAAGTGCAAAATGGCTGCAAAATTCAGCATGATATTACTCGAATACAATGATACTTAGAAAATTATTGTCAGATCCCACAAGATCATGTTGGGACCCTCTACAAAAACCTCTCTCATTTTTGGCTATCTCAGAGTGGTTTTCTCGTGGCGGCAGATTTTCTCTTGATGGAAAAAGTGTAAAATTCAAGTTGTGCAAAGTTGCAAAGTGGTGCAACTTTTGCTTTGCAACTCATGTGACCAAGTGGAGTGTTCCAACGCATCTAAATAGGTATTTTTATGCTAGGAATGGTCCTCTTTTGCATCCAAACACACGAAATCGCTCTGAGGTACGCTCAACCAGATCGATCCCTTAAGGGTCGAAAGTGTTAAATGGAAGAAAACTTCAACATGCTATTACTCGGATACCATTATGCTTAGAAACTTCTCGTTTAATCCTACAAGATCAAGTTGGGCCCCTCTACAAAAACCTCTCTCAGTTTTGGCTATCTTAGAGTGATTTTCTCATGGTAGCGAATTTTCACTTGATGGAAAAAGTGTCAAATGGAGGTAGTGTAAAGTTGCAAAGTGGTGCAACTTTCATTTTACAATTCATGTGACCAAAATAATTTCTCCAACGCATCCCAATAGGTAGGTTTATGCATCCCTTATGATGGCATGCAAAAAAATGGAAAATAGAACCATACAAACAATGGTTGAGAAGTCAGAGTATTCCACACAAAAAGCGTATGATCATTGGTGCAGAGCACCTTGTTCCTCGATTTGATGAAGAAGGTCTAGTTCGGTGGTTTTAGTGATTATCTGATGGTGAATAGTTGGTCAATAGGTTTTTGTTGGTATTTTGAGCATGCTTTGTCTTGAATAAGTTCAATTAAGACCATTAGGTATGTTTTAGGGTGACTTTTGGGTCTAGTGATCAAAAATATGAAAATTTCAATCTTGCACTAGAAGTTGTCTTTGTAGCCTTTGAAGGAAAATTTGTGAATTTGTATATGAGTGTAAAAGAATGGAGTTTTTTTGATGTAATAAGGCTATTTCTAAGCCATTTTTGTGGGTTTATAGGTCATTAGTTGTAGTCATTAGGTTGGAGGAGTCTAAAGTTGCAAATTTGTAAGTTGTTTAAAGCAACAAATTTGAAATGCAACGGTTACTTGTTTTGAAAGTTAATTTTTTAGTTAGTTGAGGGCATGGATCAGTTATAGAATGGTGTTAAAGACTATGTAAAGCCTTGAGAGGCTCGAATGGAGGTTCTTGTTGAAATTTTGGAGAAGATCTAATAAGAATTATTCACACTATTCTTTGTTTTTCAGATTTTTGATACAAACTTGTTGATCCCATACTTGGTATGGCCTATAGCCTTCCTATATGGTCCCAAGTCTAACATGGATTGAAGAGGGCTGAGTTGGCTTTCTTTTGGTGGTGGTTTGGTGCAAAACCATAAAGGAATAGGAGAGTTCTTATCATTGAGTCAAGTGAATGTTGGAGTCATAGTGGGCATATTTGAGAGAAGTTGTGTCAAATCACAACTTGGTTGAGCCACTCTACATCACCAATGGTGCTTTGTAATTCGAAGAGTGATTGAGAGAATGTTACTTTGTTAAATAGACCTATTCGGGGGTCTAGGACAATGTCAAGTCCATTTCTTATTTGTATTATAAATTATAACTTGCTTTCTCCCAAGTCTATTTCGTATACAAGAAATAATATTGCAAAAAGTTGACATATAAATCTTTTGATGGTGATGCATCAATAACATATTGGAATATTTTTATGAATCATTTCATGGAATACCAATTGAAAATGTGTTTTTTTCTTTTAGATAAAGTTGTTTAGCATCAATCAATTAATATTCAAGATAAACCATGAAGGACAACAATGATCAATGCTAGGGCTAACCAATTAATAATTATACATGTGAATAAATCAAGCATGTATGGTGGGGAGTGCTATCTCTCGAGAGCGCATTTTCTCTTCCTAAAACCTATTCTTTGGTCTTGCTAGGGTATTCTTCACCACCCTACTCAGAGGTCACTCCTAAGACCCCTATCTCCTTATAGAACTCTCCATCAATTTTAAATGCTCACCTTTACTCTCACACCCCTACTCAACACCTTTGGGCTCAACTTTTCCACAACGTTTCCAAGCCATTCTTGGGATTAGGAATAGGTCTTCCCACTATTCCTAGGGTGATATTACTCCACTTTGTTCCTTCTTGCAGAATTCTCTTAAACCTTGTTTTTAGGCCTTGTAGCCTTTTTGACCAATTAGGCCTCCAAAAACTAGTATTCTTGGAATAACTCCAAACCTTCCTTAATGAACCCCAAAAATCTTCATGGATACTCACTATAGACCTCCTAGGCTTCAATATTTTCTAGGTTTTAGTCCCCCTTAGTGTCCGTACATAGGCCTATCACCAAACCCATATTTTCAAGGGTTTCTAGGGTATGTAACACAGTCCGATTTCTTTTAACTTAATTGAGGGATCTAATGGCCTCCTCTGCTCTTCTCCCTACATACACATGTTCAAGTCACATACCCCTACACCTCTTCACCTCGGATTGGCACAAACCAACCCATCTAGCAAGTCTTCTTGCTACTATTCTGTCCAAGCTTCTAGCCAGAATGCCCTTGCACTCGCCTAGAGCTTGATGGTTACATCAACTCCCCTACAAAAAAAGACTCCTAAAGCTATGAATACACCATGTACATAGTCCCCTACTTGATTCCAAGTGGCCATGGAAGCTTTGCCATAGGAAGTCAAGTGGGGATCATTATTTACAAAACTGTCCCTGAACCGGGCAGTGAGTTCAAGAACCCAAAATAATTTGCAAACCCTTAACTAGTTGAACTAAATGACTAAACCAATGCTACTCAAGGTAGGAATAGAACAAAAATGAAAGATTCTAAGCGTTAGTTCAGTTCTTTCAATCCATTAATTGATTGGATGAAGGCTCTGTCACAGAAATCAAACAAATTTGTTGTTTTCCAAGTCTCAATCTCTTCTTTCAAAAACTCAATCCATACAATAGCTTTCCCACATGTCATATTAGGGTTTTTCCAACCTTATATACCTTATACCCACATGTTAGGACCCTTAGGTTGGGCTTAGAACATCATTAATGCCATTTTCCAACTTTTAAGACAAATTTCCAAGACAACCTTGTCAAGATCTACCTAATCTCCTCATTAAGACTTTCCCAAACTTCAAGGCTCTAAACTAACCTAAATTTGACACAACTCACACATCAATTCAACCTTGGGACTTGATAACCTAGTCCTTATTACCTTGGTGGTAGGCTAGAACCACCTACAAGCCAAAATTTGCAAAGATCTCTCCAAAAGACCTTAAGGTGCTCTTACACCATTCTCCCCCTGCAACAAAGAAGTTAAGGAACCTGTGGTGTTAAGATCTCCTCACTGATACCATGCTTCTTGAAGTCACTCTCTGCTATCCAAGTAGCCTCTGACTCTGGTTGGTGTCTCCACTTCACTAGGTGCTCCATGTATGTCTTGTTCCTAGTCTTCTTCTTCACCCTTGAATCCAGAATCATGTCAACCTGTGGTCTGATCGGATCAGGTACCTTGAGTCCTTCCACATCCTTACTCACCTCAGCACTATATTGTTCCTCATCCATTTCTGGTCCTGTATACTTCACCAAGTCCTTCACATTGAAGATAGGCGAAATGGACATCTCCTTGGGCAACTCCACCTTGTATGCATTTGATCCATACTTAGCCAACACTTTACATGGCCCTGTCCTTTTCATTTGCAACTTACTTGGTATGCCTTTCTATAGTCTTGCCTTGTTCAAGTATACCATCACCAAATCACCTATTTCAAATTGTAAATCTCTCTTCCCTTCATCTCTTTTAGCCTTCAACTTCTGGTTAGCCTCCATTAATGTCTTCTTTACCTACTCATGAACCTCTCTCATTGACTGAGAAAAATCAGCAGCATGTCCACTGATTCCTTCATAACCTTTTAGGTCTCTCAACTCAAGTACACCTCTTGGATGTAACCCATATACAATCTCAAATGGACTCTTACCAGTAGACTTGTTTGTGCTATCATTATAGGAAAATTCTGCCTGTGAAATGACTTGTTCCCATCCTTGTCCATACTCCTTAGTTAGACACCTCAAAAAGTTACCAAGTACCCTATTTATTACCTCTATATGTCCATCCATTTGGGGATGATATGCAAAACTATGAGACAAGTTGGTTCCTAACCTCCTCCAAAGAGTTTTCCAAAAATGTCCCATAAACTTCACATCTCTATCTACAACTATGTTCTTTGGCAACCCATGTATCCTTACTATCTCCTTGAAGAATAGATGGGCAATGTGACTAGCATCATGTGTTGTTTTGCATGGGATGAAATGGCTCATCTTGCTGAATCTGTCCACTACCACAAACACACTTTCAAAACCAGTCGGTGTCCTAGGTAGCCCTACTATGAAATCCATACTTATGCACTCCCATGGTCTGTTTGGGATGGGTAATGGCTGATAAAGACCTGCATTTGTTGATGTTCCCTTTGCCTTTTGACACAATCCACATTGCTCCACATACCTTCTTACATCTCTTTGCATCTTAGGCCACCAATAGAACCTCTCCACTAAGTCTAGGGTCTTGTTCAATCCAAAGTGTCCACTCAAACTACCATTGTGCTTTTCTTGGATAAGATTCTCCCTCATGGAACCTCTTGGAACACATAATTGTTTCCCTCTAAACAATAGACCATTCTGCAAGGTATAATCTGCATATTCACTGTGAAAATGGTTTTCAAAATCAGTACATACCTTGTAGATCACTGAGAAATCAGAATCTCCTTCATATAGGTCTTTGAATCCTTCAACCCCTATGCTCTTCAGTTGTATCTCTTGAATGGTAAGCAATATCCTACTAAGGGCATCTGCAACCTTGTTGTTAACCCCTTTCTTGTGCTTGATAGTAAAGGTGTATGACTGCAAAAACTCCATCCATTTGATGTGCCTCAAACTGAGCTTCTCTTGAGTATTGATGTAGCTTAAGGCTTGATTGTTGGTGTATACCACAAATTATTTGGGCAATAGGTAGTGCCTCCACTTTTTAAGAGCTTGTACTAAAGCATACAACTCTAAGTCATAGGATGAGTACCTAGAATTTGCTTCATTTAGCCTTTCACTAAAGAATGCCATTGGCCTGCCTTCTTGGCTTAGGACTACACCCACTGCTATGTTGCTTGCATCACATTCCACTATGAATGGTTTGTCAAAACTTGGTAAAACTAGGATTGGTTGGGTAGCTATCTCCCTCTTCAATCTTTCAAATCCTTCATTGGCTTCTTTGGTCCACACAAACTTTGTTTTCAATCCTCCTTTGATGGTGTCAAGGACCGGTGCATAGATTTTCACTAAAGCCATAATGCAAGCATGTTATAACGCGATCATGTTATGACTTTTTAATTTTTTTTTGAATGTTTCCATGAAATGGCTACCCATTTCCATGCACCCACCCTAGTTTAAGATGGCCTTAAGTCAAATCAGCCTTGAGTAGTGTATGTGATAGATGAAATTCATTCGGATTCATGTTTGAGAACACTTTGGCCAAAGTAGTGTGACTACCTTTGGCTCTACTTTTAATTCACTGTGATCCAGTAAATTACATGCTAGTTCCAAATTGTGGAATTACAAGTTCTAATTTTGTAGGACACAACACTATGCTCAGTTTTTAGTTGTTATTCGATTACTCTACCAATATCTTCATTGAAGGGAAGGGACATCTATCAAATGATAGATGTGCGGGGGACCACATTAAGAGTCTGTTGTTGGCAGAAAAATGCTTGAGTGATGCTTCTCCTTCACAATAGGTGACATAAGAACTAAGATTTGAAAGGAAGGATCCTAGACTGTCTTACAAATTTTTGTTCCAAAGCTCATTGAGCTATGTTTGTAAATGTATCTATTCTCGTATGATTGTATCTTTTGAAATTATTGTAATGAAATGGAATCCTTATTGTAGTATGTTATGGAATCTGTGTTCATATTGTCTCAATAAGGAAAAGATTTTTTTAAATTACAATGGCTTGTTACATAGTTTATTTCCTCGTAAAGTGAAAACTTAGGAATATTTACTTCATTGAAGGGTTAGTGTGTTACAATTTAGTCCACTTTTTGGCCAAAAAGTGGAAGTTTTTTCCCTAATTTTTAGAATTTGTCACATTTGACCTTAAAATTTGAAGCACTTAGAGATAGAATCTTATAAAAGTCACTAATAATAAAATTTAGTACTTAGAGTCTAGTTTCGAAATATGTAATTTATTTTAATACCTAGATGATACAAATTGATTTTCATTAGGGGTTTCTAAAAAGCACTATTTAAAATTCACTTTTTTTACAATACCATGCACATGTACATCATCCTTATTTTGACCTAAATAATTTTATTTGTCTTTATCCTTTTGGAAAAATATTTGTAACACGTTGAAGAATGCTGACGATATTTTTTTGGTAATTTTTTTCTTAATTTTTTATTGGCCATATTTGTTGTTTTGAAAAATCCTCATGTACATCACACATAAGATGACATAACCTTATCATTTTTTGATTTTTTTTCAAATTTAAAAGAATTGTCTAAAGTACACTTTCATAAAATTCATTCTTCAAAAAAATATTTTAATAAAAAGTTATTAAAATACTAAAAAGCCTTGATATTTCAAGTTTATGGACTAGTTTCATAAAAAAAATTTGAAAAATAGAAAAAAAATCCAATTGTAAAAAAATTTGCATATTTGGAATCTAGACTGTCTCATCTATAATGGGCTTTAATTTCATCAAAGAATTATGTAAAAAAGGTCTTTAGACATATGTCCTGTTGAATTCACAAGACAACTGAGAGGGGGGGTGAATCAATTGTACCTTAAATCTTCAAAACCCTCATTAATATTCAGATCCAAATTCATTCATTTAACCCTTAATCTGTTATCATGAGTTAGCATGAAAGCAAATAATAGAAGCTGAAATACAACAACACCATACACAAGAGAACACTATATTTACATGGAAAACCTAAGAATAGAAAACCATGGTGAGGATTAGCTCAGAATATAATTAATTGCAATACCTATTACAAAGGCTCACTATCGGAAGAGCACACTTCACAGAAAAGGCTCATTGCCAAAATAGAAAAAGAAAATAAAGAAGAAATGTTACATAGAGCACATGATCTCAATGTAATAGAGAATCCACCACAATTGGTCCAACACTTTTGCAGTCTATTTGAATTATTGTAGATATTTTATGCCAACTATGTCTAGTAATCCAACACTTGAAATCTCACACTGCACTTCTTAATTTCACATCTTACAACTTTTTAATTTTCACCACTCACATATTTCTTGTCTCACCTTTCATCCTTCAACGACTCAGCTCATACTTATATCATATTCAACCTTGAAACATTCCCCAAGGTCATCTATGCACCTCAAGTGTGCAAATTCAAATTATGTTGGCACCAAAAAATACCAACAATGGAAAGGAATGAAGGAAAACAATAAAATTCCTTAGTGATGACCCAAATATGTCCTCAATTGCCTTACTATGCTTCCATAATCCATGAAGCACTTTTGCATGTAGTGTAAACACAAAGGTTGGTCAATACTTGTGTAAACACCATTAAAATTTTAAGTGCACACTTACTTTAATTTATCCATAGCTCACAAATAAAAATGTTACTTGAATACACTCTAGAATATTCCATAAACACCTTCAAATCCATCCAAATACTTTGCAACAACTCTCACCTGAAGAATATATACATCAAGTACATCTAGACAATTCTACCATACACTGTTACTCAATAAACAATCTTTTGAAGCAACAAAACTCATGCCACCTTAATGAAAGAAATATACCAACACTATCAACACTCCTTCAGATCTGCAAGACCAAAAACTTAACTGCAGAGAAACACAGAGCAAGGAAATTTCTCTTAGACACATCTTAAACACTTCTACAATGCATAGTTCACACAACTTCTTTTTCACAATGATCCAGCAAATCAAATTTTGGACATAACACCTCTAAACAGCTCTTATCAACATATATGAACTGCATAAGAAGATATTCAACCTAGAAGAAATGTGGAGCAACATAAGGACACAATTTTGTAACCTAGAACACCATTGCAACACATTGTTTCCTCTTTTTATCAACTTTTCTCAAAAGCACTTGGAAACCAAGTACCAAAGACAAATCCTCACCATATTCAACACTTCCTCAACACATTTGAACCATCTGCAATATAGTAACATAACCAAACATCCATAGAAAAAAGCTTATCAAAGAAACACTAGAGGTTGACACCAATAAATTTACTAATGACAACATAATGTGACTAATCAAAGAATAGATAGCACCAACTATTAATCTTCAAAAAAATCTCTTCATGACACCATCTTCTCATACAAACACTTGCAACAATCTCCATTACTCATTATGTATAGTTCACACCAATGACAACACAAGCTTGTTCAGATCAATGACAACACCACCTGCTCATATGTGCAACATGTCCAAAGTCACTATTTTCTTGTGACATTGAAATGACCTTCAAGTTGCAAGTCAAACCAAGTCCAAAGCTTAGGCTTAGATCCCTAAGCCTTTTCTCAAACTGAAAAACAAAGCAAAAACCTGACCAAAAATTTAAATTTTAAAAAAAGGGATCCCGATTTACTAAACGAGATCTTGATTTGTAAAAAGGATCCCATTTTCTTCATTTATTATTTTGACCATTGAAAAAATAAATGGGATCTTGTTTATAAATCAGGATCCCATTTACTATGGGATCCCATTTTATTTTTTACCATTTTTGTATTTTTACTACTAAAAAAATTATTATCAATTTTGCAACTTGATAGTGTACGGTTGATAGAGATAATTTCACCCATTTTCTATTGAATTTTATCTTCTATAGGCTCTTGAACTTACAATTTAATTTTAATTTTGAAAGGATGCATCATTGAGATAGTTTTTGAGTGTAATTTTGTTCATTTTCTACTCGTTTGAAGGAGGAAAAAAGAATGAAGACTTTCACTATTGACATTCATTTGTACATCAAAATTTTGTAATCATGGGATCACCATGTCACAATAAGAGGAAAGATAGGAAGGTATTGACCCCTGAAGAAATTCAAGCAAAGAGAGAGTAGGCAAAAAGACAAAGAGATAAAAGAATGAGGATTTGATCGATAAATAATGGTGAAGCATCCAATTCCATGATTATTGAAGATAAAAACATTGAGGAGACCATGGATGTAGATGATGCAAATTTGCAAAAGGTGAAGATGGAAAATAATATGATTATACAAACTACCGCTGGTATGTCTTCAAATTTTCCTTTTACTTCTATGGAGAATGTAACAATTGCCACAAACTTAGGTATGTCTTCAAATCCACCTTTGAATGATATGAAAAATTTGATTATAGAATATTTAAAGCAAGTTGGATTAACGATGTTGAGATCAATAATATTCATAGAGATAATACAAAATTTATACTTTTTGTTGTTGAAAATGAAAATGAAAATCATTTTGTTGTTTAAAATAAAAATGAAAATCATTTTTTGTTCAAAATGAAGATAAATTTTTTTTTGCTGTTGAAAATTAAAATTAAAATCATTTTGTTGTTGAAAATGAAGATGAAAATTGTTTTGTTGTTGAAAATGAAAATGAAAATGAATTATTTTTTGTTGTTGAAAATTAAAATTAAAATCCTTTTGTTGAAAATGAAAATGAAAACCATTTTGATGATGAAAATGAAGATGAAAATGAAAATTGAGGTTGTGATGTTGAAAATGATTTTTTTTTTTAAATCGAAAAAGATGTTTTGGATAATCTTCTTGGTAAGATTTCCTCGAGACAAATAAGAACGCATGACAATAGATTATACAAATAATTTTTTATCATAAAGAACTATCATTTAAAATTCAACTCATGATGCAATTGATGAGAATGTGGAAAATGGGAAAATTAATGAAAAATTTATGCATTTTTTTAAACCAAGAAGAAAAGATCAATCACTTAAACATGCTATATCTAGTGTTTCTAGTTCTATTGATTCTAATGGAAAGAATTGTCAATCTAAAGATAATAATTTGGCACGATGATCTATAACAACTAATATAGTCAATAAAGCAACTTCTAATAAAAGAATGTTAAGCGATATTAGTAAAATTCTAAAAATTCATCCTAAAACATTAGTAAGAGTGGCAAAGAGAAGAGAAAGTATAGAAAATTATCCAATCAGCCAATGTTGGAGTTTTAGTGGTCGAATCTCGAGGTTCAACATGAAATTAAATATTGAAATTAAATCTTTGATTGAAAAATATTGGCATGATAATACTAGGGTATCATCTAATGCTAGAGATGTTTTAAAATTAAGAGTGGGGTCCAAAGTTTGTGATCCTCATCCAAAACACCTATTAGACACAATTCAAACCAAATTTTATAGAAAATTTTGTGGTGATTCAGTGTTACCTGGTAATATTAGAATAATTCAAAGATCTTCTGAAAAATGTAAACCTTGGTATTTGAAAATTAATAAGCAACGAATATCTTATTGTTGTAAAACACATGTGTAATTTTGTTATTATTATGATTTTTTTTATATATACGTTGTACTTTACATACTAACATGATTATGTAGGAATGTGGTATTAATATGCCACCTGAAACAATCAAGGAGTTTATAGCAAGTTTGTTTTGTAAAAGATCTAATGGGAAATTATTTTATTTAAATTCATGTATTTTTAGACAATGCACTAGTTGTGGCAATATTTCATTCTTAGGATTGCATATGCATAGAAGTGTTGAAAAAGATTTTGGAAAATAATTAGTGGATGTTAAAATATTTAAGAATGTTGAGTATTCTTTAAAAGATGAAAAAATTGGAAAGTTTTGTGATTTAATTATAGAAAAAAATAGTGTAGATGCATTCATATAAGAATTTAAGAGTAAGATTGTACCAAAATATGTCAAGCACTCTCAACGTGCTCGATGGATTGATGGGAAATTTTTCACATATCGAAACACATTTCCAATTGGAACTATACAATTAGCGGTTGATTTTGCAAAAAACTATACTCTTACTCTGCAAGAGAAAATCCAATCACAATATTACAATTCAGTGCAAGTTGCTATGTTTGTTCATATTGTATACAAGCATGCAAATTATAGCACAAAGGATGATAGACAATTGAGGGAGTATCATTTCTATTTGAGTGAAAACCAGTTACACTCATCATAGTTTGTTCAGTGCTATTTGAATATATTTTATACAAATTTAAGAGAAAGAGGAATCTCGATGACAAAAAATCTCATATGGTCAGATAATTGTATAGTCCATAGTTGAAGAATGCTCGAATGTTCTATTGGTTAAGTAGGGTTCACAAGGAACATAATGTCCAACATATTTGGAGATTTTTTGAAGCTAGACATGGTAAAGGAGAACATGATGGAGTTGATGCTTTTGTTAAAATAATTCTTGCTAGAGAACAATTTAAATTTGAGGATGCAGTAAAATTTAAAGACGCATGTGGGATTGTGGATTGGTGTAATACAATATTATCTACACTTGGATCAAGCAAGTACTCTATAGTTTTCCAATTATTTTAGTTGGTTGAAGAAGAGAACATTCTAGCTAGACTTGATTGTGAGACAAGTGGATCTACTAAATGGCATTCATTTAAGAGTTCGAATGCAAGCATATGGACTATCTGGACAAGGGAGCTTGCATGTTTTTGTTGGTTTTGTATTTCTGGATATTGGGAAGCATGTGAGAATACAGAATGGGTTGAAGAGCGGAAATAAAGATCATTGACACCCGCACAAGCATACGATCAATATGAAACAAAAATTGATGATAATGATCAAGTGTTTATATTAGATTACTATGACTGTGTTTCAGACCTTATAAAAGAAGGTAATTTAGTTCAATTTATTTTATTTTATTTCACTATTACTGTTTTGTGATTATTTGATTTATTTATATGTATGAATGCATGTATGTAGATTGGTCAAATTATATGGATAGACAAGTTATTGAATCAAATTTTTTTTCCAGGACATGTGTATGTTGTTTCACCTGAGGAGAATGAAGAGAAAACCGAATATTGGTTGGATCATTATGGAGACTAAACATAATTTAGTAGTGCCTCGAGAAGATGATGATGGCTATCAATATCCAACAGGTTCGGTGGTGGTTGTTGTTAGTGTAGGTTTTTTATTTTTCTTATGTTAGGGGGTATTTCTTTTTCCTACACATTATTATTTAATCTTTCTTAGGTTTAGTAGATGTGGTAATATGAGTTCATGTGGCAAAATACAACAACTACATGTATCACTCTCTCCCACACATGGGTAGTTGAGTTACACACTCTTTTTTGGCTTGTTGTGCCACCTCTCATAGCCACTATTTTGTATTTACTTGAGTAGTTTATGGGGTAGTTGGTTTTCTCACCCTCTTTTGGATTTATGTGCCACCTCTCTTTGTTTTCATTTGAGGAGGTTATGCCACATGTTTTTGCATTTCCCAAGTAGGTAAAACCTCCCACCTTTTATGGGTAGTAGGAGTTAATGCACCTCTTGGATGTACATGGCCCTATTTTTCTATCTATTGAGCACTCTCCTCTCACCTCCATTAGTTCGATGATTGTTCGGTGAGAGTCACGAGAGTATTCTCAAAATTATCTTTCTTTGTCTCTATTGTTCTCTCATTTCAGATTTTCTCTTTATTTTACTATTTTGATATTTGATCATTTGTTGATTGGAGTTGCATGTGATCTGCGACCAACATCTGATCATATCTCGATTCTCACTTCTCAAAGAATCTAACATGGTATCAAAGCATGTTTGTTTGGTTTAACTCACTTTTATTATTTGATTTTTAAGAGAGATTTTAGACTAATTCAGAGCTAGTATTTTCCTCAAAAAACTCAGTATGCTCTTCTCCTGCATCCTTGTATGACCTAGAGAATCAGAAAAATTTAAAGGAAAATAAGTATATATACACTCTAGATTGCATATTTGGTTCTTGTGAGATCTAAGTGATTTTATCTTTTTGGTAATCTTGGAGGTGTTTTCAGCATTTTCATAGCATCTAGAAGGCCTGAGAAAGTCAATATCGACTTTCGTTTCACTGAAATTAGAGATTAGAGGAGCCAGTTGTAAAACAAGGGTTTTAGTGTGGTTCTTAGCCCAAATGGACCTCGCCATCACACTTAGAAGGCCTGGAAACCTAGCGATCAATTGTAAAATCATTGAAATCAGAGTCTCAATTTTTTTTGAGCCAAATTTTGTTTCCACCCCTATGTGGTATAGATTATGTACCATATGGCTCTGCAAAAAAATGTTGACAATATTAAATTTGACGGTCAAGCAGCCTTCACAAAACATGAGCTTAAATTTAATGTTCATATGCCCGTCATATCCATTGTGTTAAATTTCATTTTCATCTACCTGTCATATTCACTATATTTAAATTTGAAATTGAAATAGCCATCACAAATGAAACTATCTTAAATTTTGCATCTCAATGACCATCAGTAGGGAGACCCCTCTCATTTGCATTTTTGATCTAGCTGTCCAACTTCAAACGGCTATAACTTGAGCATACAAACTCCTTTTTTGATGCAATTTTTTTAATTTTGGGTAGAATTTCATGCTATATGCTATGACGAAGTTGGATTTCTAATTTGATTCTCCAAATTCATAGAAATTGAATATTCTTCTAGAATTTGTTGTGTTGTTCTCATTTTGAGACCTTCTGGGAGCCATAACTTGTGCAAACAGACTCCGTTTTGGTGTCATTTTTTCTAGAGTTCATTATTTTTTGTGTACTCTACATTAGTGCTCTCAATTTAATCCCATATTGTACTTTACCTGTAGTATCAGTGTTTTGTGCATTTTGGGCCTTGTAAGAGTATAAAAATATGAAGATTTTCATTATAAATCGCACTAATTATAAAGTAACAATATTGTAATTTCTGGGGGGGATTCATTTCAGAAACTAGTGAAAGAGGGGGTGTCACATGTGTCTCTTTTTCACACTTCTTTTTTTGTATTTTAGTTTACTTTTCTACACAGATGGATGCATCTACACTTCCTATCTTAACACCATATAAATATTTTGAGTTTAAATCTAAGATGATAATATATCTTAAAATAAATGGATTTCATTGGGTTACAATATGACTTGAGACAGAACCTCAACATGCTACAGAAAAGAAAAAATGGTTTAATAAATGTGATGAAGCCTTTGGTACTCTGTGTATGTCAATCTCTCCTGACCTTCTTTTTCATATTGAATCTTCCACTATACCAAATGAAGTGTGGACTAAATTGGAAAGCCTCTTTGGTAAGAAAGATGAGTTAAGGGGTCATTAGTTAGAGAATGAACTCATAGGGCTAAGTCCTAGCAGTTTTGACACTATAAAAAACTTATTCAAAAAATTGAAGGCCATTAGATTGTAATTACAATAGTGTAGAATCAAGAAGGATGATAAGCAACTGATCTTGAGTATTCTTTCTAATCTTGGCCCTAAATATTATGTATTTGTTTCTACATTATGCTACAAAATGTGCCCTAGGTTCAACCTACAAAATTCCTTCTCTAGATGAACTTGTTGCAGAGCTCACTAAGGAGCGGGACAAATTGGTTCTAATGGGTACAATTAATCCCTCTAAGTAATATACCTTAGTTGTCAATTAGGGCACAAAAGAACAAAAAGGGCCTAGCAAGAAGGATAAGAAATAAAAGAACTAGGGAGAGAAGAAGAAAGATCATAAACCTGTTGCTTCAAAAGTAGATAATCAGACCTCTTCATCAAAAGGAGATCAACCAAAGAAGAAGAAGGTCAAGTTTTCTTACTATAAGAGGCTTGGCCATGATTAACACAAGTGTTTAAAGAATAAGATTGACCACCTTTCTTATCTTCTAGAAAAGAACAATATCAAGGTTTTTGATTCAGTCAAATAGAGTTCATTAGAAGAGTCTTCTAAGGACACAAAAAAAATTAAGGGGAAAGGACCCTAGTTGTTGTTTCACAACCAAATTCTTGGATCATTGACTCGGGTGCTTTGCACCATATGGCCTCATCAAAGAATAATTTTACCTCTTTGGATCCATGTTATATTCTACCATATTAATGGATTATGACACTCCTATTGAAGTGTATGGGAGAGGGTCTATTGATGTGGGTGAAGGGACATTTGAGGATGTTATTTTTGTTCCATCATTTTCAACTAATCTCCTATCTGTTTATCTGATCACTCACATTGGTACTAGCAAACGAGTTGAGTTCACTCCAGATATAGTGGTAATTAGTGAAATACATAATGGGTCTATAGTTGTAATGGGAAAATCAGATCATCAATCTAGACTATATCAATTTTCTCACTTTGTTCCTAACTCTCCTTCGATGGTCTTACTCACTCATGGAAATGAGGTGAGTTTTTTGTGGCATCAATGGTTTGGCAACTTGAACTACCATTATTTGCAGCAACTTAGTCATCAGGATATGGTTATAGGGTTTCCTTCTATTTGATTTTTTGATGGTGTTTTCCAATGATGCATTCTTGGTAAGCATCCTGAGGAGAAATATGATAAAGGAAAACATGGAGGGCTACATAGCTATTGGAGTTGGTACACAGTGACTTGGCAGGACCATTTATGCAACCATCTTTCAGTAGGGCTAGATATTTCTTGACATTTATTGATGAATTTTCTAGATACACTTGGGTTTACTTTCTCAAACATAAGTCTGAGGTCTTTGAGTATTTTCAGGATTTCAAAGCTTTTGCAGAGAAATAGTCTGGGAAGTTCATCAAGATTTTGCATACAAATAATGGGGTGAATATGTTAATCATCAATTTGAATATTTTTGTGCTTTAGAAGGTATCAACATGCAACACATAGTTCTATTTAGTCCCAACAAAATGGTGTAGCAAAACACAAGAATAGGTCCTTAAAAGAGATGGCTAATTATATGATTCACTCCCAATCTTTGGCACCTCAATACTAGGTAGTGGCCATCAACTCTATGTGTTACATCTAGAATAGAGTTCCTCACAAATTTGTGAAGGGGGTAATTCCTTTTCAAGCTTGGACTGGTCAGAAACCCACAGTTAAGCACTTTAGAGTGTTTGGCTCTCTTGCATGGACCCACATTCCAATAGAGAAACACAAGGCTATGGATTAGTAGAGAAATCCTTTCATTTCTTTTGGGTATCCAGATGATGTCAAAGGCTATAGGCTTCTCCATCCTACCACTCATGAGTTGTTCATTGAGAGGAGTGTTTTTTCTTAGGAGAACCCTTCTAGTTCTTCTCTTACCACTTCTCCATCCACTATCAGATTAGAGCCCATGCATCGTGATGAAAGATCTTCAGAGGATCTTAATCTTCCTAATCTTGATGAGGATTCTTCTTCCTCCACTTTAGATGGTGACAATGATGATGAGGATTCACATTCTTCTCCTAGTCATCATTGAGAGGTTGATGATTCTCCTCTAGACTCTCGAACCCCTGATCCTCTTTGGGCTCATCAAACACTTGATTCAAGTGGTTATTGGATTGGTGATCCATCAGATACTAGAAGAAAAAGGTCACATTTTCAATAGGGTTCGTATCTCTTTGTTGCTTCAGCTTTTGATCTACAATCTTTTCAAGAAGCTTCTAGTATTCCTGAGTGGGATACTGCAATGTAAGAAGAGTTTAATTCCCTCTTCCTAAGGGAATAAAAATTGTTCGATGCAAATGGATCTATCAAACAAAATTTGTAGTAGATGGGTCAGTTGACAAACACAAGGCTTGCTTGGTAGCAAAAGGATTCTCCTAGGTTCCAAGGATTGACTACTCTGAAACTTTTGCTCCAGTTGCTAATATGAATTCAATCAAACTTGTCCTTGCTATAGCTATAACAAATCATTGGGAAGTTCATCAGATGGATGTGAAGAGTACCTTTCTTCATGGTGACCTTTAGGAGGAAATCTACATGGAGCAGCCACAAGGGTTTGTGCAGGATCCTTCACTTGTGTATAGACTTTTAAAGTCTCTTTACGACCTCAAACAAGCTCCTCAAGCTTGGTATGCCAACATGGGCTCCTTCCTTTTGGTAGCTAGGTTGACTTGATTCCATTTTGATCTAAATGTCTACATTCTACAGCAGGATGAAACTCTCACATTTCTAGTTCTATATGTTGATGACTTGTTGATCATTGGGAGTCACTCATCCACCATCAAGGTGGTGAAAACTTCTCTGCATGATATATTTTTGATGTTAGAAATGGGTATTTTGCATTATTTATTGGGGATTGATATCACTCAGTCATCTTTGGGTACCTTCCTTAGACAACCCAATTATGCACTTGACATGCTCTCCAAATTTCGCATGGCTGATTGTAAGCCTGCATCGACTCCATTTCTGCTAGGGGTCAAACTTGAGGCTAAGTGTTCCTCACCTTTGGTTGATGGCACTTTATACTAACATCTTGTTGGGAGTATCATCTACTTGACTCATACAAGACCTGACATTTCATATGTTGTGGGCATGGTCTCCAAATTCATGCAGGAGCCACATGAGCTACATTGGAGGGCAACTAAGTGGATCCTCCATTATATTCAAGGTACTCATAGCTATGGGATTCACTTTGCGGTGGGTGTGGATATTGAATTGGTGGGACATACAAATTTTGATTGGGTGGGTGATTCTTTGGATCACAATTCTACTTCTGGCTATTGCTTTTCACTTGGTTCTAATCTAGTTTGTTAGTTGAGTAAGAAAATTTTCACAATTTATTTTTCATCTATAGAGGCTGAGTATCGAGGGGTAGTTAATGCCACCATTGAGGCTATTTGGCTTCAAAATATTCTCACTAAGTTTTACATTCCATTTAGAAAGCCTATAGTCATCTTTTGTGAGAATCAATGTGCTATATAGATCTCAAGGAATCTAGTTCATCACTAGAGGACAAAACACATTGAGATACATATGCACTACATTCATGAGTTGATTCAAGAAGGCGTCATTGATCTTAAGTATTGTTCTACATCGAAGAATATTGTAGACATCTTCACCAAACCCTTCACAAAGAGAAATTTCCTTCATTTGCAAGCTTTGCTAGGGGTGTGATAGGTGTCTACTTCAGGAGGGGCTTCTTAGTCCTTCATTCTACTCTCTCTACTTTGGGGAGTATTTTCTCTCTCTATTTGGGGGGTTATTTCTCTTATGTGGGGCTTCCACTTTTGGGGGGGTCTCTATGTACATGGGTACCTAACATGGCCTCATTTGTCAAGACGCATCCTTTCACCCACCTAAGCTACGCTTAAGGGGGGTGTTAGTGTAGGTTTTTTATTCTCCTTATGTTATGGGGTATTTCTTTTTCCTACACATTATTATTTAAGCTTTCTTAGATTTGTTAGATGTGGTAATATGAGGAAATGTGGAAAAATACAACAGCTTCATGTGTCACTCTCTCTTTTGGAATTTTGTGCCACCTCTTATAACCACTATTTTTTATTTACCTGAGTATTTTATGGGGTAGTTGGGTTTCTCACCCTCTTTTGGCTTTATGTGACACCTCTCTCCTATCTTCACTTGAGGAGGTTATGCCTCATGTTTTTCCATTCCCAAGTAGGTAAAACCTCCCACCTTTTATGGGTAGTAGGAGTTAATGCACCTATTGGATGTGCATGCCCCTATTTTTCTATATATTGAGTACTCTCCTCTCACCTCCATTAGTTCAATGATTGTTCGGTGAGAGTCATGAGAGTATTCTAAAAATTCTCTTGCTTTGCTTCTATTATTCTCTTATTTTAGATTTTCTCTTCATTCTTCTATTTTTATCTTTGATCATTTGTTGATTGGAGTTGCATGTGATCTACAAACAACATCAGATCCTACCTTGATTCTTGCTTCTTGAAGAATCTAATAGTTGTTGGAACTTGGTTAGGAAAATACCTAATAATGAAGAATGGTTTTCTTGCATTCAAATATTATGAAACACATAAGAATATTATACACTACTCACATTTTGTGGTGGAAAAAAATATAAAACTAGTGAGGTATCATGAAAGACCTGCAAATAAAGAGTTATGGACAATTTATAGGGAAGATCATGAGATAATCATAGATGCATTGTAAAAAAGAGAGGATGCAGATGGTACAATGGAATAAGTAAATATAGGTAAATATAGTTTTAGTTTTATATATTTAAATACATTTTTTGATGCTATTTCTATGTTAGTAGCTAAAATTGATTTATTGTCCTTCGTATCCTTAAGCCATCGTCACAAATTCATCACATACTTTGAGACAAAAAAGAGATTCTATGCAGATTCAACCTAGACAACATGGAATACTTGTCAAAAACAGGTAATTATAGTTTTAGTTTTATATATTTAAATACATGATTTGATTACATATTGATATTGCATGTGTGTTAATACTTAAAATTGATTTATTGACCTTTTGTATCCTTAAGCCATCATCACAAATTCATCACATACTTTGAGACATAAAAGAGAGTCCATGTAGATTCAACCTAGACAACATGGAATACTTGGTATAGATAGGTAAGTTTAGTTATAGTTTTTTTATATTTAAATACATGTTTTGATGATAGATTGATATTTCTTACATTAATAGTTAACATTGATTTATTATCATTTTTGTATCCTTAAGCCATCATCACATTCATCATTCTTGAAAATGAAGGTAAATTTGTAGCTTTAAACTTGTAAAATTATGTGATTGTAGATATAATTAAGTATCTTTGTCACAATTATTTTTGCATGATAAATCTCTTTAGATCAAATCTTTGTATTGTGATTATTCTATTTAAATCAATTTTATCTTTTGTAGAAATAGACAGAAGATTATAGATGAATTGTAGAAAAAAGATAGAAGTGACACAACATATATGTGGAGAAACCCTTTCAGGAAAACCTCCACCAGAACCGATATTTCTTGTATTATTTAACCTTAGAATAAGATTACAATAAGACTGTATAAATCCTTGATTTATATGGTTCCTTTTTCTTCAACAAAGCTTCTTCACAACCTACAATAAACTCTCTTGAAACTCTCTACAACTTGTTGCAATAAATAGGAAATTATAAGCTTTGTAACTCCTAAGAGTTGACAATTACAAAGCATTAAAGCTTCTCTCAAAAACCTATGCCTAGAATTGGCAATTAGAGTTCCACATCCTAAACAAAATTCAAAACAAAGTCTTCCTAAAAGTTGGCACCCTAAACTGAACACTTAACTCAACTCTACTCTCGAAGATATCTTGGAAGCTTCACCTCAAAGTTGGTGCCCAAGAATG
This sequence comes from Sequoiadendron giganteum, assembly GCA_007115665.2. Taxonomy (NCBI): domain Eukaryota; kingdom Viridiplantae; phylum Streptophyta; class Pinopsida; order Cupressales; family Cupressaceae; genus Sequoiadendron; species Sequoiadendron giganteum. The sequence goes on from CM021104.1 coordinate 218,772,194, forward strand.
GGCCCACTTAACTAAACCTTGTAAATATCTTCTCATGCAAAAGGTGTTAACTGTAAGATGCCAACTTGGGCACCCAAGGTGGGTCCAATTCAATCTGATTTGACTGAAAAATATCTCTCCATCAATTTATGCAACCAATGTGCATGCTTGATCATCACCATTTAACTGAAAGTATCAACCTGTTATCTATCATGCAACTAAATTCATTAGCATGAAACTCAAGTCAACTAACATGCAACTCAAAATAAATACATGCAACTCAAGTCAACTAGCATGCAACTCAAGTTAACTAGCATGCAACTCAAAACAACTACATGCAATTGGAGATAATTGAACCATAATTGAACTGAACTGAACTGATATAGAACTGATACTAAACTGATATGGAACTGACACTGAACTGATATGGAACTAATACTGAACTAATAGTGCCACTCCACTCTTGTAATTATCAATCCCTATTTTGTAGGAACCTAGACATGCATTACTAAAGTGTTATCAATCCTCCAAACAATTTACTGAAACAAGGTGGGTTCCACCTGCCATCTGGGAACACCATGTGCTCTTATTATTTAGGAACTCAAAATGGATTCTCCCACATGTTCTTATTATTTATGAATAGTTACAAATGTCAATTTAAATGTTCCTTTCATTCGAATTTAATCTCTTTCTAATCCTATTTTTTGGGAACACTTTCCAAGGACTTAGGAGATACATGAAATATGTTTAGGATTGCAATTCAATGGAATCCTATTCCCAAAATTCTCCCACTTGACATTATACATTTCAATTATTCTAAACAAGGAATCATTATTATAATCCAAGTATAGGACTCAAGGCCAATGGCCTTCCTACACCATGAGAACTTATTTGTAGGAACTGGTTTCGTAAGATAATCTACAAAATTAATCAAAGTGTCAACTTTCTCAATCAATACCTTCCCACTCTCAACCATTTCTCACACAAAGTGATACTAAACATCAACATGCTTAGTACAAGCATGATACATAGGAATTTTGGCTAAAAAAATAGCACTCTAACTATCACATTCAAGTCTAACTTTCTTGCAATTAAAACCAATACCTTTCTCAAGTCTCTGTAACCAAAATACCTCTTTAGAGTCATGTGTAGCAGCCATGTACTCTACTTCTATGGTGTACAAAGCAACCTTGGTCTTCCTCTTACTCATCCAACTAACCACAGCTCCAAACAAAGTAAACACATAGCCACTTGTCGACCTCCGACTATCCAAGTCTCCTACCCAATTTGAATCAACAAAACCCTCTATGTCCAATTTTATGTGCATAATATCATTATCATTAGAACCATGATAAACCAAATAGTAATAATAATTACCTCATAAATATATAAACACCCTCTTAACATAAGTCCAATGTTCTTTACCAAAGTTAGACATAAACGTACTTAGAACTCCCACTGCTTGGGCTCTATCTTGTCTTGTATAGACCATTGCATACATCAAACTACGAACTGCACTAGCATATGAAATTTCAAACATTTCCTCATGATCAAAATCAGATTTAGGACTCATGTCTAAACTTAACTTCGTTCCAACTGGTAAAGCAATATTAATTGGTTTACAATCCTGCATGTTAAACCATTTCAAAATAGTATCAACATTGTTGCTTTGACTTAAGCAAAGATTTATGTTACATCTATCTATGTTGATCTACATACCAAGGATATATTTTGTAGCCCCTATTTCTTTCATCTCAAATGTGCTAAAGATTTTTTCTTTCAATTCTTTGATTATTACCTTATTGTTACCAATAAACAACATGTCATCAACATACAAGATAATAATTAAAAGCTAGTCATCAATAAACTTCATGTAAACACAATGATCTTCCTCACTCCTAACATAACCAATTTGTAATGCAAAATCATAAAAAAATTGGTACCACATTCTTGGTGACTGTTTCAATCCATATAAAGATCTAATTAACCTGCAAACCAAAGGTTCTTTTCCTTTTACAACAAAACTATCAAGTTGCTTCATATAAATCTCCTCATAAAGATCCCCATGCAAGAAAGTAGTTTTCACATCCATTTTCTCTATCTCAAAATCATAAGTAGCGAAAATAGATAAAAATAATCTAATATAAGTTAATTTAGCAATACGAGAGAATATTTCATTAAATTAAACTCCCTCTCTCTAGGAGTATCCCTTGGCTACTAATCTAGCCTTGTACCTTTCGAGATTACCATCTGCTCCAATTTTCTTTTCAAAGACCCATTTACAACCAATGGCATTTCTTCCTTTGGGAAAACTCTCAAGATCTCATGTGTCACAAGCATCCAAGGAATCCATTACCTCATGCATAGCTTATGACCAAATATTGTTCTCCTTTGAAGACAAAGCTTCCCTATAAGAATTGGGTTCATCATTAGTACTCGTCAAAGCAAATATACAATGAAAATTAGGTAGGATATACCTATCAATAGGATTTTGTTGTCTTGTGGATCTTCTCAAAGTAGATTATTCTTGTTCCTCAATATGTTCATTTGGAGAATCTATCTTAGAACTCTATGAACTCTCCTCATCCAATACATCCAATTGTTCTTCAACATGTGCATCTTCATGCTTCTAAGTTTTTGTCTTAAAATGCATTGTTCAAGAAGTATCCTTCTCCTTTGGTGGTTCTTCTCTAGTGTAAGCTCTAAATTCCTTGAAAATCATATCTCTAGATAAAGTAATTTTTTGAGTTAGAGGATTCCAAAGCTTGTAACCTTTTACATTTTCACCATAACCTATGAGTATGTATTTCTTTACTTCTAGATCCAATTTAGACCGCTTTTCTTTAGACATATGAATAAAAGCTTCACAACCAAAGATCCTTAAATGTGAAACACTAGGTTTCCTACCTAACCACATTTCATAAGGGTTTTTATCATCGATAGATGAACTAGAATATCTACTGATTAAATAACAAGAAGTACATAGCACCTCGGCCCAAAGACATCGATCTAGCTTAGAACTACTTAACATACTCCTAGCTCTTTCCATTAAGGTTCAGTTCATCTTTTTTTCTACTCTATTTTTTTGAGGTCTATATGGAGTAGTTTTTTGTCTCATAATTCTTGCATGCTTACAATAATCAAATTTCTTAGAACAATATTCACCACCATTATCTAATCTCAACACTTTTATCTTATGATCTGATTTTTTCTCAACTAAAGCCTTAAATTCCTTAAACTTATTGAACACATAAAAAATTTATGCATAAAATAGATCCAAGTGTATTTTAAGACATCATCAATAAATGTGACATAATATCTAAATTTTCCAATAAAGTCAATATCCACATAACCCATTTAACATCTGAGTGAATAATCTCTAATAATATTTTAGCTTTATTTGTTCCTTTAGGAAATGAAGATATATATTGTTTTCCAAACACACAATGCTAAAATAAAATCATTTTTTCCAATATTATAATCAGGAATACTATCAACCAATTTCTTATTAAGAATGGTCCTAAGACCTTTTTCACCAATTTGGCCCAATCTATGGTGCCAAAACATACATGTATTTTCAGCTTCAATTACATTGGTTGATTTATTCAAATTGGAGGTATTAAGCTTAAACAAAGTCCCAATATGAGATCCTTTAGCAACCACCATATTCCCCGTCACCAATCTACAACCACCTTTGTTAAATTTCACATGCATTCTAGAATCATTGAACTTATATATACAAAAGGTAGATTTCTAGCAAGTCCTGGAATCTGTAAAACATCATTAAAGGTATTAACCCTACCATCACTGAAACACAACTTTACCTCTCCTTTGCCCACAATCTTTGTTGTGCTATTATCTCCAAAGAAGACATTTCCTCCATCATATTCAATATACTTAGAGAACCACTCCTTGTTAGGATTCATATGATAGGAGCAACCTTTATTACTAAGCCAAGAGTCATCACTAACATTTTTACATGGAATGATCAATGCATCATTACATTCATTCAAGGATTTCTCTATAGAAGCATTAGAACTCTTTTTCTTGCCTTTACAATCCTTCTTTATATGTATCATATTTCCATAGTTCCAACACTTCACCTTAGTCTTACCAGGGGTTTTAGACCATCCTTTAGACTTACCCTTTCCTTTCTTGTCTCCATTAGGTTCCTTTTCCTTAGGCCTACCTCTTACAAACAAGGCATATTGGGAGCCCATTTTAGATTTCCTCCTCATCTCCTCTAATAGGAGAGTAGGAATTACATTCTCCATCTTTGGATCTACACCACTACCACTCATAGAAACAATTAGATTTTCCCAAGACTCTAGTAAAGAACAAAGTAAAAAAATGCATTTATCTTCATCTTCTAGCTTTACATCTATGTGCAAGTGATTTTCTCTATCCTAAGATGCAAAACAAAATGAGATGCAAAAAATAAAACACTAACAAGCACTCAAGATTGGCCTAAGTTGAATCTAAACAAAATACTAAGAAAATGGAACTTTTTACCTTGCTTGAATTGATGAGTTTGGTTGGCCTTTTTTATGCTTGATTGTGTGCTCCTTCAATGAAAAATGACCTAAAAATGGATACAAAATGATGTAGAGTTGATGAGGAATGAAATAGTGCAAATGGGTATATGGATGCAATGGAAGTTTGAAGGTTACAACAATGGAGGATGCAAGTTCTTGAGAGTGTTAAGTTGAAGATTGAGTTACTTGAATGCTTGAATGTGAATAAAAGTGAAATTTTTTTTTGAATGTATCTAAAAATGAGACCAATATTCAATTTTAAAGGAAGAGTCTCTAGAGAATTCAATGGCTAGGATTTAGCCAACATGGGCAAGATGGAGGGATGTGGTGAGTTGAGGACTCACAAGTCCTCACATATTTCCATGTGGAAGATGAGGTGTGAAAAGGATAGGTGATGTGGAAAGAGGGCATATTAGGTGTAGAGGCGACATGTGAGGTGGAGGTACTTGCAAGTACCTTTGGATTATAGGAGGATTTCCTCAAAAAGGAATTTATTGTCCCCATATGAGGATGATGGTGACAATTCAAGAATTTTAAAAAGTTCTCTCTTATCATCATGAGGATGAGAGAGGTTGTTGGGGGAATAAATGTGAATTTTAAATTCACATGATTGGGGAATAACTTGGGGATTCGACAAGGTCCTCATAAAGGAGGTCCTTGTCCCATATGACTGATGTTACCTATCATATGAGGAAGAGGACATGGGGATTGTAAATGGAATTAAAAATTACATTTAAGGTTGTTGGGAGAATAAAATGGAATTAAAAATTCCATTGGGATGTGGGAAGAGTTGACTAAATGACTGGTTAGATTAGTTAATGAAGGATTAGAAGAGGATGTGACACATCTCTAATCCATGATTAGAGATGTGTCACATCCCTAATGATGGGATTAGGAGATGAATTAGGATTAAGTGTGGATGGGATATAAATGGAATTAAATAAGTGGGTTATTTATTTAATTCCTTGCAAGAAAGGGATAAAGGGTTAAGGTATTTAATTATTTAACTAAATACCTTATGGATTTAGAGGACCTTAAGGGGTATTAATTAAATAATAGTAACATTATTTAACTAATGTGGATAAAAGGATATTTAGATGAAAATGGTAAATTTGGCTAAATATAAGTAGTCAAATTTAGATGTCTACATTTTTCCCCTCTTTGAGATGGTGTTACGAAGTAGCATCATTTCAAAGAAAATTAAAACATAGCACCAAGATGAAAATGGTTAGATTGGGAAAGATGCCCCAATCATCCGAAGGAGTGACTGGGAGGAAAGTTGATAGGAGTGAAGATGAAGATTAGGGATTAAGGATTCCCCCTCGAGACCACATGCGAGTTCAAGAGAACACAGGTGTGCTCTCGAAATGGATGAGATGAGGAAAGAGTAGATGGGGAAGAATGATGCAAAGTGATGGATAGAATATGGGATGATAATAATAAGAGATAAAGGCAAGCACAAATGGATTCAAGGAAAAATATGATGTTTCCCCAATCAAGCTACAAGCTAGGATGGTCTGATGGTCGATGGAGTGTTGTTGATGAGGGAAAAATACATCCCAAAATAACACCAGGATAGAGAATGATACATCTGGTTGATGATGATGATGAGTGTTGTTAACGAGAGAAGGATACATCCCAAAACAACACAAAAGGATAGGGAAGGATACATCCCGATGATGATGATGATGATTGGGTCAAGGCTTGTAGCAAGGCTAGGAACAAGACCAAAAATTTGATTAGATTATTTGTGCTAGATTGAATGGATTGGGATTGGATGGAGATGTGATACGGTTAAAATGAATGAAGATGATGGGGGTAGAGATGCAATGCAATGGAAGAGAAAATAAAATGCAATCCTAATGCAATTTTCCATTTTTAGAGCACTAATTTTTTCTATAGTATAAGACACCAAGTACCATGGTATGTGAAACCAAGGCAGATTAGTGTCTAATGTATACACAAACATAGAAATCAAGGAGGCTATCCCAACACCCCAAAGTCACGATGGCAATGGTCAGGCCAGTTATTGGGATAACCACAAGCACACAAGGATGCCCCAGCATAACACAAGACCTCAAGGATCTTGGTGGATACTACGTGGGACAGCCAAGAAGACATCAACAAACAAATATCAAGATATGCCCCTATGTTAACCAGTCAAAACGCACCATAATATGATAGATCATGGTAGCCTTGAAACGTGATGATAGGGAGATCAAATGATAAATAGAAGCCAAAATTATCAAAATATTGCAATCAATTTCACAACATCCTTTTCCATAGGATCGAGGCGATGGATGGGGTTGATGAGGTCTATTAGGAAGAATACATCCTATTGAGACCAAAGATGGATACTAAACTAAATGATCAACATGACTCAATATACTCAAAACTTATTAGATGTCGTGATACTAGTGACCTTTATTTTGGAAGCACCAGCTAGGATAGGACATACCTGATGACACGACATGAGGCACAAGACACAAGACTGACACACCCTAAAGACCTAGGGGCTTGGGGGTTGATCAAAGATTAGTCTTGCCTACATGAAAACGTAGAGCCCTTGTAGTTCAAAAAAAGACTATGGATAAAAGATGAAAGAGAAAAATGAAGACAAATGATGAAGGACAACAACCAAAGCGACCAAAAGAAAATAAAAAACAAAGCAAAGCAAAGACAAATCCCTAGGGGTGGATCAAATGATCGACCTTTCCTACGTGCAAGCACAGGGGAAATGCAGTTTGAAAAGGATGAAAGACCAACAATGGATACGAGCGAAAAGGGGTCAATGGGGATAGATGATGAACGATCGAAACTAGATGAACAAAAAATGCCCTGGGGGTGGATCAAATGATCAGCCTTGCCTACATGAAATTGCAAGGGCGATGTAGTTCAACTAGGATGAAAGACAGACAATGGAAGATGACAAGACAAAAAAAAAGTAGCCCTGGGGGCTTATCAAATGATCGACCTTGCCTACGTGAAAGAATAGGGGCAACGTAGTTCAACATGAGGCCAAAGATAGACAAGGGACAAGGGATGATGAGATGACCATGATAAATGGATAAAAGGATGGAGCCGATATGATGAGCCAAGATAGGCCATGTGAATAGGATGGTTGATATGCATAAGATGTGGATATGTGAAGCTCAGGGATGGGATAGTTATTGATATCATCAGAAGATAAATTGGGAGGATGAGATGAGGGATAGATGAGTGACGAGAAGTGATAAGAGATCAGAAAGATGTGATAGATAGATAGGAGTGATGATAGTGAGATAAATGGCATTGGATTTCGTAAGGGGGTCACCTATAGCTAGATACCAATGGCAAGGGATTATGAGATAGAAAGAAAATAGAGGTGAATGGATGGATTGATAAAGATGGGGAGATAGAAAGATACGAGGATGGATGGATAGATGAGTGTGTGTAGGATCATGATGGGCCAAAAAGTGGCAATATGTAAGTGATATGATGGCCCATGTGGCTGATGACCTTTTTTTAATCCAAAATTGATGAAATGAAAAGGGTTTTCAAAGGAGATTCCCAGCTTTCCAAAAATATAAATTATGCTTTATTTTGAATTTAATAAATAATTATTATTCATTTTGTATTTGAATTACGAGTAAAGTCCTGATTGATAGGCTGATTGAAAAAAATCTTTAGCTTTCAAAAAGTATCACATTTTTTGAATCTGAAATATACGCCACATTCTATTCTTTGCATACTATAGGATTAAAAAAAAAAATTGAATTTCATGAAGTTTTGACCAAGTTAAGGTGGTTAGCTGTACGAGTTTTTATATTTTTTAAAAGTTGTAATAAAAAAATAATAATTAATTATTTACTGGGAAATAAATTACAAAAAAGTATGTATCACATCAAGACATGATTCCTTTATGTATATCTAAAATATTATTAAATAATATTATCATTTTATTGTGGTTAGGGTGGTCAGACAGACACCTACTTCTTATTTTTTCCCTGAAATTTAAGTACTATTGCATTGAAATTTTAAATTTTCACCAAATAGCTTTTTTTTTCTAAATAAACCTAGTAGTTTAGAAACTACATTCAATTTGCTAAAAATTATATTCTTACATATTTTTAAAATAATATAGATAACTTATTCAAAATTTTACGTCAAGTTGCCTAGCTCTATTTTTTCTGAATTTTATTGCCACTTAAGGGCCTATTTTTTCGATGATGATCCTGCACATACCCAGAGGATTAAGGATTTGGAAAGATGGAATGGATTACTGGATGGAGAAATGGATGGGGAGAAAAGGATAAAAATATGGAAAAGGACTAGTGGATGGGTGGATAGGGAGATGGAAGGGATGAAGCGGATGGATGGATGGGAGATATCGCCAAGGACTACATCACAAAGAAGGGGATTCCCCACTCTAGATCTATCATGTGTGATGAGGCAAGAGGGATGGTAGATGGAAGGATTGATGAATAAGGGACTGAGACAAACTTGGATAGGAGATATAGATGAGGAAGGGAGATGGATGATAAAGGTAAATAGGTGCAGATAAGATGCATGGGTAAGGAAGGTAGATGGGGAGGATAAGGAATATGGCAGGATATGGATGAGGTGGATGGATTCCAAGAGGTGTCCAAAGCATATATATGTGTCTTTGTCTTGATCAAGATCACAAGGAAAATGGAGGGACTGGGGAAAATGGGATAGGATGGATAGGATGTAGAAGATAGGCAGATGTAGGAGATGGAGGAAGGGGATGCATAGATGGAAGTTGCCCCCAATTGTGGAAGTAAATTGGATGGGGGATTTATGCATGACACATGTTTTCTAGGTTTTCATCATGGTACTTATCCAAGGCACTTTTTTGCCAATTTTTTACCATTGGACAAATTATTTCTCTTTACTATTTTTTAGTTTTTTCACTTTTTTGATTTTATTGGATTTTTCTGACTTTTTGGACTAGGATGTGGATGAAGATGGATAAAGATAGAGATATGGATATGTGGATTTGGAAACTATGTGATAAAGGGGATGGATGAAGGACTCAAGCATCAAGTTCTATATGAGGTAATAAGAGCCCATGTCTAAAGTGACCATTGGATGTTGGTACAACTTTATTAGAATGAATGGATTATGCAAGAGGATAGATTAAAGGGATTTGATGGGGGAGATATAGGGAATAGTGGATGGGGTGTTGGAAAGCATATGGATGGAATGATGGCATGGATGTGTCATAGGGGAAGGTATTCAGGACCAACATTTGCACATGTAGTGGTGGATGCGAAAGGGTAGGAGGATGAATGGATGAAGAGTGTGGAGATAATAGAGGAGTTTGGATGGTGAATTTTGGGACATAGGGACCCAAAATAGATTTAGGAGATGGAGGATCTAAATGATTGGCTTTGGGATTAGCAACATTGGATGTCTTTAGGGATTTTTAATTTGAAGACATGGGATCTTTTCTCTTTGGGATCCACATGGTTTTTATTTTTGCTTTAGTGGGCCTTTGTGGCCTTTTGGATGGATTTCGATTGCAGATTTGATTTTTATTTTCTTCAACATGTCTTTTGAAGGGGACATGATGAGCTTTAGATTCATGTGGATGTTTGGAATTATGCATTTTTTCTTTGGCATCCAAAGTGTATTTAATAGCAATGGGATGGGTATGAGGCAATGGATGATGTGGAGAAGATGTGGATGGAGTGATAGAGGTAGGATTTTGACGATGATATGTGGATGGAGGATGTGAGATAGCATGTGGGGAGGGGTGCCTTTGTTGATCTTGGTTAGGAGTTATGAATTTAGGATTCTTATGATGTGTGCTAGGGATAGGTGATGGATGGACGAGAGGATGAAGAGGATAAGATGGAGGAGGTTATTTTGGGATATAAGGGCCCAAAATGGATGATGTATATGGAGGATGAGCGATGATAGATAGAGGGACATAAGGACCCAAAATGGAGTTAGAGGATGAAGGAAGAAGATGGACGGTTATTTTGAGGTCATATGATGGAGGAGGGGGATGGCAATAAATGGTTTCATAGAGCGATGGGAAGTGCCTCTCATTCCTTTAGAATAGGATCATCTAGGATGTATAGAGGTTCTACCAACAATTTTTGATTGTGATTCTTGGGAGATATATCCAAGATCTTGTGTGCTTGGATGTTCTTTCACCTGGATGGGATCTAAAGTACCTTGCTCATGAAGGCCAAAACCTTTTCCCTGGTAGTTCATGTTCTTGAGCATGTGATCTATGGTAGGGTGCATATTCTTTTAGAAGTATGATGCAAGTCCATTAGTAGGGGGAGCAGGAAGGGTGGTGCATATACTTTATTTTTCCTTTGTAAGAATACCACCATGCATGAGTGTAATATTACCAAGGTGATTATAAAGTGGTGTTGGGGTGATAGGGCTAGGCAGCAATGGAGAATCATGTGATGGAGATGAGGGGATAGCAACATCCCGATTTGGAGGAGGAGGTGACAAGGGATTAGGAGAGGGATTAGGAGATATGAAAGGATCTAGATTTTTGATAGCAAATGATAAGGACTCATGAGATGGGTTGATTTGATCTTAATTTCAAAAGGGATCATGGGATGGAGCGGATGAACTAGGGTGATCTTGAGACAAGGTATATGGGATGGTAGGATTAGGATCCCATTGAGGAGACGGATCATGAGATGAAATGGATGAGGGACTATGATCTTGAGATGGAGTAGATAAGATGGCAGGATCTTGATTTGGAGGATGGGATATGCTTGTATGCTTTGGATTAAGCTCTTGGCATGACTTAGCCTATGTGGAGGAGTGTTCATGAGCATGTGATCTATGGTAGGGTGCATATTCTTTTAGAATTATGATGCGAGTCCATTAGCAGGGGGAGTAGGAAGGGTGGTGCATATACTTTATTTTTCCTCTGTAAGAATACCACCATGGATGAGTGTAATGTTACCAGGGTGATATAAAAGTGGTGTTGGGGTGATAGGGCTAGGCAGCATTGGAGAATCATGTGATGGAGATGAGGGGATAGCAACATCCCGATTTGGAGGAGGAGGTGATAAGGATTAGGAGAGGGATTAGGAGATATGAAAGGATCTAGATTTTTGATAGCAGATGATAAGGACTCATGAGATGGGTTGATTTGATCTTAAGTTCAAAGGGGATCATGGGATGGAGCAGATGAACTAGGGTGATCTTGAGACAAGGTATATGGGATGGTAGGATTAGGATCCCATTGAGGAGATATATCATGAGATAAAATGGATGAGGGACTATGATCTTGAGATGGAATAGATAGGATGGTAGGATCTTGATTTGGAGGATGGGATATGCTTGTATGCTTTGGATTAAGCTCTTGGCATGACTCGGCCTATGTGGAGGAGTGTTGGGGGGACTCCCCAAGTTGAGAAGATGGAAGGATGAAGGGCCCATGAAGGTCATAGGATTAAACTAGGGTGATAGTAGGACTAGGGGGAGTAGATTGGATGTCTCTAATGGATTAGATGGATCTAGCAATAGAAGATAGGGATTTAATGGATTTGATGGGTTTGACAGGCTCAACCATTTGGATGGTGTTAGGGATGGTAATGTGAGTGATAGGTATAGGATGGAGGAGGGCCTCATGAATAGTGATTGTACATGATAGAGACAGAGGGCATTGTTCCACAACATCAAGATGTGGATTTGGGGATGTCTCTTCTATCATGAGTCCTTGGATGACATTTGAGATCATTGGTGGATTAGGATTGGACGAGGGGATGGGATTGGATGGAGGAATAGGAGTAGGTGGAGGACTAGGATTAGGGATTGGTGGATTAGGATTATATAAGTGGATGGCATTGGATGGAGGACTAGGAGTAGGTGGACGAATAGGATTAGGGATTGGTGGATTAGGATTAGATAAGTGGATGGGATTGGTGGATTAGGATTAAATAAGTGGATGGAATTGGATGGAGGGCTAGGAGTAGGTGGAGGGCTAAGCTTGGTAGGTGGATCAAGATTAGATGGAGGATTAAGGTAGGGTGAATTGGTAGGAGGATTAAAATATAATGGAATAGAGGGGGAAGTGGTACAAAAGGATTTGGATGGTGGATTTGTGTAGGAGGATGTGGATGTTAAATTATGATAGGAATATGTGGATGTTGGATTAGGATGGGAAGACTGAGATGATGGATTAGGATAAGAGGGTGTGTGTGGTGGATTCACATAAGAGGGCATGGATGGAGGATTAGGATAGAAATATGTGAAGGTTGGATTGAGGTGGCAAGACGTAGATATGGAATTAAGGTAGGGATATTAGGATGGTAAATTATGATAGGAAGGTGTGGATGTTGGATTAGGATGGGAAGATTGAGGTGGTGGATTGGCATAGGAGGATATGGGTGATGGATTTGTGTAGGAGGATATGGGTGATGGATTTGAGTAGGAGGATATAGGTGAAGGATTAGGATAAGTAGATTGAGATGGTGGATTATGATAAGATGCATATTGGGATGGTGGATTATGATAGGAAGGCATGGGTGTTAGATTAGGATGGGAAGATTGGGATGTGGGATTAAGGTAGAGATATTGGGATTGTTGATGATGATAAGGATAGGATTATGGGGATGGTGGATTATTGTAGGGGGTGTGGATGTTAGATAGGATAGAGATGGAGAGGATGGACATGATGAATATGTGGATGGTGAGGATACTAGATATCCATTGTCAAGGGTAGCATAAGGGTCGTTATTAGATGCAAATGAAAGCGTGGCAGATATTTTGGAGGAGTGGTTGGATTTTGGGAGGAGATTGGACAAATATTGTTTGCAATGATAGTATCAAGGGGGTCTATATTATACTCTTCCTGATCAACAAGACTTTCGTTATCATCATCAATGTAGTTAGGATTCCCCTTGACTACTATTATTAGTTGTGTGGGAGGAGGATAAAGATTCATGATGTTAGATAAAATAGATATGGATTAAAAATATGGGGTGACTAGATGATAGAACAATAAATAGGATGTATTGGAAGAAGAAGGAAGAAGAGATCTCAAGATTTGTTTTAATATCATAAGATAGACGAAAGCTCAAATCGGGATTCAGGTTAAGCTCGGATTGGGATTGGATAAGAACTCAAATTTGGATTAGATAAAATCTCAGATTAGGATGACTAGAGGATGTGATGGGATGTGATAGGATTGATGAGACACGATCAGATGATTTATTAGATAGGAAAATGAAACAGATTCTAAAATCGGTTCAGAGATTTGACTTAGATGGCATAGGGTGTTGATGATTGGATTAGATTACAAAAATATATTATGAGACGAAATCCACCTCAGGATAGAAGTAGATTGATTGGGTGGTCATGATGATTAACTGACTTAGGATGGATGACAATCCTGAGTAGGTGCAAATGATAATGTTTGAGATCCAACACCTAATCCAACTTGGATAAAAAAACCTTAAAAATGAAGTCTAGGAGATTTAGAAATGATGATGGATATGTGATCAAAGAATGCCCTAAGACACTCCTAGATGATTTGATTGATGAGATGAGTTCAAATAGGGGCTTAGATGAATAATGGGATGAGAACGGAGGAAATAGACACCAAAATGGGTTTGAACAAGCTCTCGAACGAAGATTGGGATGACCAATGGAAAGAATGGATTCGACTAAATAGACCTAGAGGGAGACTTAGAGGGAGGGTAGGACCACCAATGGACAAATGGATACACCTAAAAGGATCAAAATGGGGACTCGGGCAAAGAATGAGGTATAAAATGGTCGAACAGATAGCAAAATTGACCCGAATGGGGCCCCAAATGAAGAAGAAAAGGCAGATTCACCCCTTTATTCAGGGCTAGGTCACCCAAGTCAAAGAGGATGAAGAATGGGCATCAGAATAGACTTGAATAGGGATTTGAATGGGGAACATGATAAAATAGATGAAGGTATTTGACTAAATGGATCTGGATGGAGACTTAGAGAGAGGATAAGACCACCAATGGGAAAATGGATATGCCTAAAGTGATCAGAATGAGGACTCAGACAAAGAACGAGTCCAAAAATGGTTGAACAGACGCTAAAATGAAATCAAACAGGGTCCCGAATGAAGAATAAAAGGTAGATTATCACCTTTGTTCAGGGCTAGGTCACCCTTATTAGGGCTAGGTCACCCCTGTCAGGGCCAGGTCACCCCTGTCAGGGCCAGGTTGCCCAAGTTATGGCCAGGTCACGCAAGATAAGGGTCAAGTCACCCAAATAGTTTTTGGACAGTCGAATGATGTTGATAAAGGGGATGAATAGGAAAATAGACTATCAAGATGGGAAAATAGATGCTCAGAACGAGGAAATGGATGCTCGAAATTCGAACGAGGAAACAAATTCTTATAACAGGTGAATAGACTATTAGAATGGGTGAATAGATGCTCAGAACGAGTGAACAGATGCTCGAAACAAGGAAATAGATGTTCGAAATGGGTGAACAAATGCTCAGAATGGGGTAACAATTTTTTGGAATGGGGAAAAGAATGGTCAAAATAGGCAAACAGACTATCAAAACAAGAAAATGGATGCTTGGAATGAGGAAATGAATGCTTAGAATGGGTGGATAGACTATCGGAATGAGGAAATGGATGCTCAAAATGGGTGAATGGACTATTGGAATGGGTGAACGGACGCTTGGAATAGGCGAACGGATGCTCGGAATGGGCGAACAGACACTCAAAATAGGCAAACGAATGCTTGAGATGGATAAATGGATGCAAAAAATGGGTGAACAGATTAAAAGATTGATTGAATCGAGGGCAAGATCGCCTTTGTTCAGGGCCAAGTCACCCCTGTTAGGGCCAGGTCACCCCTGCCAAGGCTAGGTCACCTGTTCTAGGGCAAGGTCGCATGTTCTTGGGCTAGGCCACCCAAATTAGGGTCAGGATGCCCCTGTTCAGGGCCAGGTCCCCCCTGTGTAGTTGACTTGGACTTGACTTAGAAAAAATAGCTATGAGAAATGACCAAAAACATAACATACAACAAGCAGAAGGAAAAGACTAACTTGACTAAACAAACATGCATTGGTTTCACACAAAAAACATAGTTCAAACAATAAAATCCTAAGATTAGTGTGAAAAGTATGGCCAAAACAGTCCTCTAACTAGGCTAAATAAGGCAAACTAGGGAGTCCCTGATATATGCAAGATATGTGGGGCATAACCATGAACACCAGCCCATCACAAGTGTGAGTTCAGAACTCCAACAAGGTACTAGAAACTTGGACCAACTCTTCACATCTTGTCTAGGTATCACCCTAGTTTTTTCACTCCGCTAGACATGACGTGACTTGATTGAGGTATAGATTTTTCTTTCCCCCCTTTGTATACCTCTTCGGTAACATGTGGTTGGGATTGTCCTTTTGGTTGATGAAATCTCCAAGTAGGTCCCTCTAAAAGAAAATGTGTGGACACAAAGCACTAAGTGGATTACAATTTCTCTTCACCTAGGATCGCCAAACGGTGCAAGGGGATTGGATACATCAATAGTCTACTTTTACAAACATGGAAAACAATTTTTTTGCCTCCTCCTAATTAGAACTATGTGCCTAGTTAATATGAAAATGCTAAAGAAACAATCTAACTAGTGTACTTGGCCCGCTTTTCCTACAACAAACATGTTAGAAGTTTTATCCTTTAGTCTTCAACAAGCATGAAAAAATTGCACAAATGTTAGTAAAAAACAACACACTCACCAACAATAGAGGTTAGAGGGTCAGTACTAAAAAAAAAAGAAATAAATGAACTCTAGAAATGAAACTCAGTTGTCTTTGTTGAAGACGAGGTCTCCCTTGTCTAGGCCAAGTCGCCCCTTTTAGGGCTAGGTCATCCCTGTTAGGGCCATGTCACCTTTGTCTTCCATGCAAGGATGCCTCTATGTAACTTGAACCTACAAAACAGAAAAAAATAGCAAATGTGAAAGAAAATAGACCTATTTGTGGGTCCCATCGAACATGCTCGAAATGTATGCAAGAGATTTCTTTTATCCTAAGATGTAAAAAAAATGAGATGAAAAAAGGAAAACACTAACAAACACTCAAGATTGGCCTAAGTTGAATCCAAACAAACTTTTTACCTTGGTTGAATTGATGAGTTTGGTTGGCCCTTTTTGATGCTTGATTTTGTGCTCCTTCAATGGAAAATGACCTAAAAATGGATGCAAAATGATGTAGAGTTGATGAGGAATGCAATGGTGCAAATGGGTATTTGGATGAGTGTAGTGTATGGATATAATGGAAGCTTGAAGGTTGCAACAATGGAGAATGCAAGTGCTTGAGAGTGCTAAGTTGAAGATTGAGTTACTTAAATGTGTGAATGTGAATGAGAGTGAAAAGAGTGTTGTGAATGTATTTGAAAAATGAGACCAAATCTTCCATTTTAAAGGAAGAGTCTCTAGAAAATTCAATGGCTAGGATTTAGCCAACATGGACAAGATGGAAGGCTGTAGTGAGTTGAGTCCTCACATCTTGCCATGTGGAAGATGAGGTGTGAAAATGATAGGTGATGTGGAAAGAGGGCATGTGAGGTGGAGAGGGGACATGTGAGGTGGAGGTACTTGTAAGTACCTTTGGATTAAGGGAGGATTTCCTCAAAAAAGAATTTATCGTCCCCATATGAGGATGATGGTTACAATTGAATAATTTTAGAAAGTCATATCTTAAGATCATGGGGATGAGAGAGGTTGTTGTGAGAATAAATGTGAATTTTAAATTCACATGATTGGGGAATAACTTGGGTATAAGACAAGGTCCTCATAAAGGAGGTCCTTGTCCCATGTGAGTGATGTGACCTATCACATGGTGAAGAGGACATGGGGATTGTAAATGGAATTAAAAATTCTATTTAAGGTTGTTGGGGGAATAAAATGGAATTAAAAATTCCATTGTGATGTGGGAAGAGTTGACTAAATGGCTGATTAGATTAGTTAATAAAGGATTAGAAGAGAGTTAGGTGGTTAATGATGATTAGGATCCAACTTGCAAAAGTTGGAGGATATGACACATCCTAATCATGGATTAGAGATGTGTCACATCTCTAATGGTGGGATTAGGAGATGAATTAGGGTTGTGTGGATGGGACATAAAAAAAATTAAATAAGTGGGTTATTTATTTAATTCCTTCGAAGAAAGGGATAAAGGAGTAAGGTATTTAATTATTTAACTAAATACCTCAGGGATTTAGAGGACCTTCAAGGGTATTAATTAAATAATAGTAACATTATTTAACTAATGTGGATGAAAGGATATTTATACGAAAAGTCAAAATTTGGCCAAATATAAGTGGTCAAATTTAGATGTCTACAACATCTACAAATGCTAACTAACTTAGAATAAAATTAAAAGAATTTAAATGATATGCAACAAAATTGCCATCTTTCATCTTTAAAGAATACAACTATTTTTTTAGATACAACTTATTAGTAAGACTTTTGTTTTGATAAATATCACCTCTTCTCTTGCATAATTTATATGTGGTAGTTTCATCTGAAACATTCAAGAGAACAACATTAACAAGACATATTCTTATGGGTCCTCTTTCCTTCTTAGCAAGATTAGCCCAATCCTCATCTAAAATAGATGTAGGTTTCTTTTTATCATTACAAATAGCTAACCACTGATCTCTCTCTTCAAGGAGACCCTCCATTTTTAGTTTCCACATCTCATAACTAGATCCATTGAATCTCTCAATATCTAGACGAGAAGTAGAATTCATTGCAACACACTTCTTTTACAAATATACAATAACAAAATAGTAAAAGCTCCCACTACAGCCAAAAACTTTCAAACTTTAGTGAGAAAAGCATCTCAAACTCTGCCTAACCATTAGCTCTAATACCAAATGTTGAAAATGAAGGTAAATTTGTAGCTTTGAACTTGTAAAATCATGTGACTATAGATCTAATTAAGTATTCTTTGTCACAATTATTTGTGCATAATTAATCTCTTTAGATATATTCTTTGTATTGTGATTATTTTGTTTAGATCAATTTTATCTTTTGTAGAAATAGATAGAAGATTATCAAAGAATTGTAGACAAAAGATAGAAGTGACATCATATACGTGGAGAAACCCTTTTGCGAAAAAACTCCACTAGAACTGATATTGCTTGTATTATTTAACCCTAAAATAAGATTACAATAACATTGTACCAATCCTTGATTGATATGTTTCATTTTACTTCAACAAAGCCTCTTCACAACCTGCAATAAACTCTCTTCAAAATCTCTACAACTTGATGCAATAAATAGGAAATTATGACCTTTGTAAAGTCCTAAGAGTTGAAAATTACAAAGCATTAAAACTTCTCTCAAAAAAATAGGCTAGAATTGGCAAGTAGAGTTCCACCTCCTAAACAGAAGTCAAAACAAATTCTTCCTCAATGTTGGTGCCACAAACTAAACACTTAACTCAACTCTAATCTCGAAGATATCTTGAAAGCTTCACCTCAAATTTGGCACCCAAGAATGGGCCCACTTAATTGAACCTTGTAAATATCTTCTCATGTAATTGGTGTTAACTAAAAGATGCCAACATGGGTGCCTAAGGTGGGTCCAAGTCAATATGAGTTAACTAAAACATATCTCTCCATAAATTTATGCAAACAATGTTCATGTTTTATCATCCCCACTTAATTGAAAGTATCAACTTCTTATCTTTCATGCAACTGAATTCATTAGCATGCAACTCAAGTCAACTAAAATGCATCTCCAAAATACTGCATGCAACTCAAGTCAACTAGCATGCAACTCAAGTTAACTAGCATGCAACTCAAAATAACTACATGCAATTGACGATAACTGAACCATAACTAAACTAAACTAAACTGAACTGAATTGATATAGAACTGATACTGAACTAATAGTGCCACTCCACTCTTGTAATTATCAATCTCTATTTTGTAGGAACCTAGAAATGCATTACTAAAGTGTTATCAACCCTACAAATAATTAACTGAAACAAGGTGGGTTCCACCTTCCATGTGGGCACCCCATGTACTCCTATTATTTCAGAACTCAAAAAGAATGCCCCCACATGTTCCTATTATTTAGGAATAATTACAAATGCCAATTTACATGTTCATTTCATTCAAATTTAATCTCTTTCTAATCCTAGTGTTGGGGAACACTTTCCAAGGACTTAGGAGATACATGAAATATGTTTACAATTGCAATTAAATGGCATCCTATTCCCAACAATCGCATACTTTGAAACAAAAAGGAGAGGTTGTAGATTCAGCCTACACACATGTGTGGAATACTTGTAAATACATACCTACTTGTGTATATATAGTTTTATATAAATTAAAATACATGTTTTGATGATATATTGATATTGATTAAAATCATTTTGATATCAGGTGGTGTGAAGAGGCTACATTTTGATGATTCCCCACAAGCTTTGGATTTTCTTGAGATGGCATAGCTACATTTTGTAAACATTGTTTTGAGTTGGCATATATATGTACATACACAATTTCTCTACACTTTTATATATCAAAATCAATATTCTATATATTTTGGTCATTAAATGTGCATGTTTTCCTACATTGAAACTTAAAATTTGAATGTATAATCACTAAATATCATGTATATTATTGTTAAATTTGGTTGTCTTGGGAAACATTACCAAATTTTGAGAACTTCTTCTATCCCCTTAAGACATCCTATTAGGACCCCTTAAGACATTCTATTATGACATAAATTAAATTAACATTGACACTATTTTTGTATAGAATGTGATTGTTATGATGAGTCACCCTAAATTCTAATACTTAATCATATCAATTGTGATCCAACATGAGACATGTACTTTGAATTTTTTGATCCTCTTAAGACATCCTATTAGGACCCCTTAAGCAATCTCATTATGACATAAATTATATTAACATTCACATTATTTTTGTATAACTTTTGTGATTGTTATGATGAGTCATCCTAAGTTTTACTACTAAATTATATAAATTATGATTAAACATGAGCCATGTACTTTGAATTATTGTTCCCCTTAAGCAAATTTTGAGAACTTCTTTGATCCCCTTAAGACATCCTATTAGGACCCCTTAAAACATCCAATTATGACATAAATTATATTAACATTAACATTATTTTTGTATAACTTTTATGATTGTAATGATGAGTCATCCTAAATTCTACTACTTAATTATATCAATTGTGATTAAATATAAGACATATACTTTGAAGTATTTGATCCCCTTAAGCAAAATTTGAGAACTTCTTTGATCCCCCTAAGACATCTTATTATTTCACATTTGTATAATTTTGCATTAATGTCCTACTAATATCTTGACTATGAATCACTAAATTTGTAAAGTACAAATATTTTAATGTCCTATTAATTTCAACTTTAATTTCACATTTGTATTTAATAAATCACATTAATGTCCTAAATTAATGTCTTGAATATGAATCTTTTCTAAAGTACAAATATTTGAATGTCCTATCAATTTCATATTAATTTCTCATTTGTATAATTTCACATTAATGTCTTATCAATTTCATATTAATTTTACATTTATAAAATTTCACATAAACTTCATATCAATTTCCTATTATGACACGTAAGAAAATATTGAAATTTAATAATAAAATATTGTCTTGAATGACGATAATTAATTTGTTCAATTTAAAATGCATAAATATACATGTGCAAATCACTATTTAACAATAATAGACCATAAAATATTAAAATTAATAAAGTTCATGAACCAATATATTAGGTCCATGAAAACCCTAAAACATATATATATATATAGATAGATAGATAGATAGATAATCCATGAAATTATAATCATTCTAAAACATGTACATATGTGTAGTCCACGAAATAAGAAAACATGTGTATATAGATCAAGTCCATGAAAAAACCCGAACATGTATAAAAAGCATCAAATATAGCCCATGGAATAATCTAACTATGAAAGGTGATCCTAGAACCACACAAACACAAAGAACAAACACACAATTAGTCCAATATGCAAGTTAGAAACAACATTCTTGATGAAATCCATTTGTGTTAGTGTTTCTTAGATTAGATTAAACAATGAAAGCACTTAATAATATTACAACATAGAAGACAATAAACACAGCAAGATACCCTGGGAAAACCCTCCTCTTGAGGGAGAAAAACCTAGCAAATGAATCTCTTATATAAAGTAGAACACGAGCAGAAATCTGCTTGCAACTTAGGCCCAACAATGGCCAATACTTCATACAAAGAAATCACACCTCTCCTAGATGCAAGATATACAACTAAATATGAGATCTTCCTTGAAACCAAGCTGCTGCTATGAAGGTGCGAATTCTACTCTTAATTGTGAATTTACTTGACTTGAATGAGTGAATAACAATGACAAGAAGACCTTGTATATATACAAGAGAGGCACCTCTTCAAGGTAGGTCGGCCTTCTCAAGTAATATAATAAATAACAAATTACAAATAAGGTCGGTGCAAGTGAAATTCAAGACAAGCGAATCATATGGGGTCGGCCCTCTCCATTTAATAAATGGTATAGTTATGAATTAAATAGCCGAATGGCTACTTATTTAATTCATGCTCTTCTCCTTGGAATTCATGCAAAGGAAGTGCAGCCCTAAGCTGCTATAACATCAACACTCCCTCTCAGCTAGGGATGAACTTCCACCTGCACAAGACACATCATATCAGAATGAAAACAAAATAGAGTATCACCTCATCATGATATCAACCATTATGGCTACCTCCATAGATGGTATGAACAAGTGGTCATCACTTAATGTGATGTTGTCACCTCAATGTGACTTTCACCATGGATCTCCCAGAGGATGATACACAAGCACAAATAAATCATCACGGATTCCCTCACGTGATGTTGTCATGGAGTCACACACATGACATCCACCATGGCTCTCCCAAAGGGTGGAAACAAGGGCTTTCACCTCAAATCTCTCTCAATAGAGAAATGCATTATCAAGGGCTTGCACCTCAAATCTCTCTCAATAGAGAAATGCATTATCAAGGGCTTGCACCTCAAATCTCTCTCAATAGAGAAATGCATTATCAAGGGATTTCACCTTGAACTTATCTCAAAGAAGAACTCATTAAACAAAGGAACACTGATACTGAGACTCCCTCTTAGCAAGGACTTCATTCTCCACCATATCAAGCTTGTCTCGAAGGTACACAACCATTATCCAAAAAAAAATGCTTGATGAGAATGACTGCCATCTGCTCATCAGTGCTGATATACCTCAACTGAATATCTTTCCTCAATACCATATCTCTGACATAGTGGTATGCTTAGTTTTATCATGAAACACATGGAAAGACACAAAGCTTCTCAAAGCTTTGATCACAAAGGATGACAGTTGGCTTCAATACTTGTTCAATCAATCCTGCAAGGAACTTTCAAAGCTATGAGCTGCCACACAATCTGTAATGTACTCAGCCTCTGCTATACTCAATTCCATAGAAGACTACTTCCTATTGAACTAGGATATCATCACAGGCCTCACTGAAACAACATCCAGAGCAACACGACCATCTTCTTTAGGTTCACTAGACTCCCTCTGAATCTTCAATTACTTGCATCAACCACTTGACCTCATTTCCTGCAACGCTTTCCTTAGAGAAATGGTTTCCAATGCACACCTCTGTAGAGATTCAGGATTGACTCTTTGATCGCATCCCAGATCACTTTATTCTGAATAGGTTTGCGGAGCTACCAATCTAGGTTGAATTGAGCAATTTAGAACCCAATTGCTGAAGAGGTACTTCAATAATTTAACATCCGGCCTTGCAACACTGCAACCCTTACTTATTCTCAGTAAGTCATAGAACTCCCTCTTGATCCCGACTTTAGAGATTGCAAAGAAGACTTCTGGAGATGTACTCCCTCTAGTGTTTACTCCCTCTTGATCATTTCTTTGGTTGACATGACTTCTTCATAAGATGCCTCAAGCTTTTCATCACTAAGTAATCTCTTATCATCTTCATCCCCCTAAACCTATCCAGGAAGCATTTTAGATAGGTATTACTAATAGTCCATAATTATCCAAAGAAATATCAAGATTAGAATCGTACAAGTTATATCATGAGAGAAAATTTTCAAAAGATCTTATGCTAGTGAACACAACACAATTCAAGAGAATCTACTATCTCTCTTAATTACAAGATCCAAAGAATAAATAAATGATATTACTGAGAAACCAACGAATACTTATCTTTTTCACTATTCTGATAGGTCCAAATGTTGGACATAGTGTGATACGTTGTACTTGAGCTCAGATCAATCCAAACCCTTCACAATTTGAACACAATGACAACCTGAAAGGTACTTTGTCTTTGAAAGATATCTCTAGTCATCAATATAGTCCAATGATTGCAAGCTATGACTCCAAGCTTGATCATTTCTTCATCGGTATGACTTCGATATCCAATCTTTCCAGATGCAGATTGCTTGATGCTTAGGTTATCTCAATGTTATAGCATGGATTAATAATTACAAAAACAATTCATGAACATTATTCAACCATGCAATACTTATCTCATGGATTTCAAAAATCTCCTGAGTAATAGATACTTAATTCATCAATCATGACATGTCTTTCTTTCAATTTCTCAAAAGAGCTAATCTCAGCAAAACAAAAGAAAATCTTCATAAATTAGCATGATCCTACTTCCAATGAATAAATCTAAAGAATCTTATCATAGTGATTACTATTTATTGGTCACACATAATCCTAAGTAAATAATGTCAGATTTGCATAACTCAACAAATTGAATTTTAGCCTAGAATAGTAAATACAATTAAAAAAACAAAGAATACTTATCTCTTAAATATTCTGAAGGGTGGACACCGTATGATATGTTTCTCTTGCACTTAGTACACAACCTTCACAGCTTGAACATAGGCCCATGACAAGAGTAGAAATTCACTAGAATCATTTTGGGGAGAGATCTCAATCACATTCGCAAATGAAGCATGTTGATTAGGCCTGGTAGGACAATCCTTCGCATAGTGACCAAATTTGTCACATTTAAAGCATTGAACACGAGAGAGGTCCCACTTCTTCTTAAATGCAGGAGCACCATCTGACCCATTATCTCGATTCCTCTTGAAGAATCCTTTCTTACAAACTTTTCCTTTCTTTGATGAATGAGAGGTGAGAACATGTAAATCTTCATTCTTTGAACTTTGACCAATGCCCCTTGCCATTAGTCTTGACTCCTCTTGAATGCAGTCAATCCTCAATCAATCAAACTTGGGAAGTTTAGATCTTGCACTAATTCCTTGAATAAATGACTCCCATGAAAGTGGAAGACCATTGAGAGCAAGCATAGTCAAGTCTTTGTCATCGATCATGTAACCAATTGTGGAGAGCTGATCTCTTATCTCTAAAATCCTCATGAAGTAGGTGATGACAAACTCTTCTTCTACCATCTTAATGTGAAGAATTTGTTGCTTCAAGGTTAGGGAACGACTGGTGTTGTTGATTTCGTACATCTCTTCCAATGTTTTGAACATCTCCCTTGCGGTATCCAACTTGAAGACAATCGAAACATTATGATCTTTGACGGAATCAACCAACACTCTCTTTTCCCTAGTATCTTTCTTCCTCCACTGCAACTTCTCTTCTTCCTCCTCAGGTTCGAGAACTTTTGTTTTCACAAACTCAGCCAAATCATTCTCTTCCAATGTGAGCATGATCCTGAACCTCCATGATGTGTAGTTAGAAACTCCTTCGAGTCTATCGTTGATTTTCAAACTGTTCACCATCTTGAAATTTAGAAGATAGACTGAAAAAGAATAAAGTGAGTGTTGCAAACTAAATCTGATCACAATCTTTTTCACACCCACTCTGATACCATGTTAGTGTTTCTTAGATCAGATTAAACACTGAAAGCACTTAATAATATTGCAACACATAAGACAATAAACATAGCAAGATACCCTGGGAAAACCCTCCTCTTGAGGGAGAAAAACCCAGCAAATGAATCTCTTATATAAAGTAGAACAAGAGCAGAAATTTGCTTGCAACTTAGGCCCAACAATGGCCAATACTTGATACAAATAAATCACACCTCTCCTAGATGCAAGGTATACAACTAAATATTAGATCTTCCTTGAAACCAAGCTGCTGCTATGAAGGTGCGAATTCTGCTCTTAATTGCGAATTTACTTGACTTGAATGAATGAATAACAATGACAAGAAGACCTTGTATATATACAAGAGAGGTGCCTCTTCAAGGTAGGTCAGCCTTCTCAAGTAATATAATAAATAAAAAATTACAAATAAGGTCGGCCCAAGTGAAAGTCAAGACAAGTGAATCATATGGGGTCGGCCCTCTCCATTTAATAAATGTTATAGTTATGAATTAAATAGTCGAATGGCTACTTAGTTAATTCATGCTCTTCTCCTTGGAATTCATGCAAAGGAAGTGCAACCCTAAGCTGCTATAACATCAACAATTTGAAACATGAAAACAAGAAATAATATGAAGAACACAATAAAAAAAAGCTAATAAATCCTATTTAAATGATCAAACTCTCAATACCATGGGGGAATTGGTGTTATTTTGATGCGAAAAATGGCTCTTTCCCACTTCCTTGCAAGCTTGATGATTAATGGTGAAGATTTGATGCTTCTTGGTGAAATTTCTCCATAACCTAGCTATGACGATAGGAGAAATGGATGAAAATGGATAAAGATGGATGGAGATTTCTCAAAACATGAAGATAGTAATGTTGCATGAAGTTGTGGATCCCAAACTCCAAATGAGAGACTTCTATTTATAGAAGAGAATGATGGAGAAAGAGGCAAAAGGGATGAATGTGGGACAAAACACCAACCAATAGCAAAAGGCCACTTGTCAACATGTGAGTTGACAAAGGTGCAGCAATTTTGATGAATGTGCACATAAATGTTATTAGGTGGATATTTGAAATTGATGAAATGACAAGTTGGAGGGAAAAAAAAACAGAGTTAATGCCACTTGGCTCAAGGAAAAGGACATGTAAGAGGATTTTAATGCCTTGTTGGATGTACACAACCTTTTGGAGGGATTTTTGAATTTGAAGAATATTCCCTCTTTGATGCCATGTTGAGAGAAAATAGGAGATTTCATAAATAAAATAAAATGATTTACTTGTGCAAGTTGCAAAAGTTGGAGGATTCGAGGGATTAAGATTAAGATTAATCAGGATTTGATTAATTTCAAAGGAGATTGGTTGATTTGACACTTTGATTTAGATTTCTGGATTTATTCAAATAAAAAATGAGAGGAATAATGAATATTAGATTTAATTAAATAAATCTTGATTTATTTAATTAAAAGCGATGATGTTAGATTTAAATTAAATAAAGGTTAATTTATTCAATTTAAATGAGATAAATTTAGAGATTAATTAAATAAAATGAATTATTTAATTAAAAGAGGGACTATAGGATTAACTATACAAAATGATTTATTTAATTAATAGAAGATTATGACTTAATCATATAAATTTGATTTATTTAATTACGAGATGAAATATGATGAATTTAATTAAATAAATATTATTTAATTAAATGACTAGTAGAGGAGATGATTCAGGATGAACTGGTGTTAGTAAAATCAGGATCAAGTGTATAGGATCAATCTGTATATTTTTCATGTCTACACTTTGCCCCTCTGTGAAGCAATGTACCCGCTATGTTGGTTCAAAGAATAAACTGCCAAGATCAAAATTGAAAAAAATTCTAATTTTTTTGGATGCCCCACTATTGCCCTAGTGGAAAGAAGTATGTTGGTACACTGCCCCCTCAAGAGATCGAGCAAGAAGCTCAATTTGAGGGTTGGTCTCATGATAAAGAGGTTCAAAATGGATGCATTGGTGATGTTTTCGTTGACCATCATGATACCATGTTCGTG
Organism: Sequoiadendron giganteum; assembly: GCA_007115665.2. Lineage (NCBI taxonomy): Eukaryota > Viridiplantae > Streptophyta > Pinopsida > Cupressales > Cupressaceae > Sequoiadendron > Sequoiadendron giganteum. The sequence goes on from CM021104.1 coordinate 218,799,641, forward strand.
TGGAGAGAAGAAAGAAGAAATGAGATGATGAAAAGAGGATCCAACAAGTCCATGATGTACTGTGACTTTATTAGAGATGATGATGAATAATGATGATGTTTCGCCTATCAAGAATTGGTATTTTAAAAGGGCTTACTTACCTTATGTTTGATAACACACATAAGCATGATGCATCAAGGTATAAATAACTAGGATGGCATTTTACTTTGTGTGAAGGACTTTGACCTGATAATCAGATAGGAGTATCCCTATTCACACTTGACATACAAAAAACTTACTAAGATGTACTTCAGATATTTCAAACATCTTGGACCAAAATAGAGAAAAGAAAAAACTAAAAATGTAATAGTCAACAAGTTGTCCAAAACACCTTCCATCCATACCCATTAAAGCAAGTATCTGCCAATGTTATATTACAAGAACATCCAACAAGCACAAGACACAAAAGATAATGATCAATGAACCATTCCTTTCTCTCTAAATCATTTTGATTATACATCATCAAGAGATCATTGGAATGAGTGCAATAAGATAAATCAATGAAAATATCAAGTGAACAAACAGGCCAATGTTTTTCATACCTCTAGCCAAGGGGATGTGTTTTTTTTAGGATAAGTATCTAAAGTTATTTTTCCAAATGATAATGCATCCTAGGACATGTTAGTGGATGGTGGAAAGTTTTTTTGTTTAGAATAAGTATCCAAAGTGATTTTTCCAAAAGATAATGCCCATTGTAGGAAGGATGCATCCTAGGACATGTTAGTGGATGGTGGCAAGTTGTTTTGTTTAGGATAAGTATCCAAAGTGATTTTTCCAAAAGATAATGCCCATTTTAGGAAGGATGCATCCTAGGACATGTTAGTGGATGGTGGAAATTTGATTGGTTGCTTGAAAAGGCCGTTGATATAAGGTTGACTGACATGTTTGCTAAAAAGATCAAGAGTTTGATTTTACGTTTAAAGTTTACTTTTGCTGATTGTTGTGGTTGTTTCTATTTATTTTGCCAAAGGATGAAGGTGATGATTTATTTATTATGGATGATTGTTATCATGGGTGAAAGAGAAATGGGACAGATGAATTTTTTGGATTTTTTGGTGTTTTGAAATGTTTTGAGGCTATTTTTGGGTTTTTTGAGATGTTTTACAAATGTTTTGATTTTCAAAATTTTCATATGTTTTTGTGCTTTATGAGATTTTATGAATGTTTTGGATTTTGTGTCTCAGGGGCCGATCAAGGATTACCCTTGCTTACGTTTAAGCTCAGAGATGACATAGTTCAGACTCCATGTTTTTTGTCTTTTTTCTATGTTTTCACCTATGTTGGGATTTGACATGTTTTGGATGTTTTTGGATTTTCACATGTTTTTAACGATTTGGATATCGATATGTGTGATGATATCAGTGATCTATTTTGGGATTTTTTTTAAAACCAAGCTAGGGTTGATTGATCAATTTGATGGATTTGATGATGATAACATTGTTGAGGATACACAACAATGCAAGGATAGTGTTAAGCAACACGAGGATTGTGAAGGATATCCCAAGATGATGATGGATTGGTTAGATTTGTTTGATCAATATTGTGAAGCTTGGTTTGGAACAAATGTCTTTTGAATGATTTGATGTGATGTTGAACTGTACGTTAGATGCAACTGATATTTGATTGTTTTGGATTGATTTTCGATGAAAGATAAAGCTTGATAAGGAACATCATCTTGTCAAAATATGTCATGGGTTAGTGATTTGGATTTTGCCTCACAAATTCTTTTGACCAATTTGATTTTATGTTTTCCAATTTTTGGATCGGTACATAAGTTGGAGGATATAGATCAAGATTTATGCCCAAAGCAAGATGTAAATATTTTCCGCAGCGTCTAGCAATGTATGGAAGGCCATGGGTGGATTCTTGGATAGGTGTGTGGATGGATGGATATGGTAAGCATGCAAAGGATGCCAAGGATTATCTTGTTATACTATAAGGTGTTCAAATAGAGGATGATCATTTGGATAATGCTTCATGGCTTAGATAATATTGGGTAGGATAGGATCAATGAAAATGACCCATGTCAAGATGTTTACCATAAGAAAGTGTAAAGTGTGCACCAAATTTTGTCAAGATAAAGATAATTTTTAAGATGGATGTAGATACATGAAAATGGATTGGATAAATGGTTCATGGATGAATGGATTTATTATGGATAAGATGGATGGAAAGTTGGCTTTATTATGGATGTGATAAGATGCTTTCTCCTAAAATGGTGCACGTAGATGCTCGATTCTACACATCATGCATGTTTTCCTAGGTTTTTATCATGGTACTTGCCGAAAGTGTTTCCCATGCGGTTTTTACTGGAGGATGATTTTTCTCTTTATTATTTTCAATCATTTTTCTGATTTTTTTTTGGATTTTTATATTTTTATATATTTTTTTTTTTTTTGCTGAAAGATTTTAAACTCATGTTGAACCACCTGGTACTGCTGACTTTGATGCTTTTGTTGTAATGTGCCACTGATATCCTACTTGAATAAGTTCATTTCCTAAGATACGTGCACTTTAAAGAAACTATTGAGATTCTTTATCTACTTTGTTGATACCAAGGTTAACTTTATCTTTGTGTGCACATCGCAATAGATGGCCTTTTGAATCGTTATGATGAAGGGTTGTTGCCAATACATGGTCAATGTGAGAATTGGATATCATGTGTGGAGGTGGGGATGGTGTTGTATGTTTAGGAATAAAAGATGGATTGGTTGACAATGTGTAATCTTTGACTCTCCAAACTTGAGAAGATGAGCAATAATGGGTGGATATGGAAGTATGCATGGAATTAGGACCAACTGCTTGATATAATTTGTATGTCACTTGAGAAGCCTTCTTTTTCCTTTGTGGACATATTTGATGGATACTTTTCCCCTTATTATTTTTCCCCATAGTTTCTTTGACTAATGGAGTTTCATAGGGATAATCTTTATTTTTAATTTTTTTCTATCCCCTTATATTTGATTTGTCCTTCATACTTTACAAATTCTTCTTCTTTGATAATGTTCTTTGTTCTTTGATTCAAATATTTCTTTTGATATTGGTCCCAATTTGTGGATGGGGTGATGGGTGGATGAAGATTCGTGACGTGGCGGATTGTAGTATTGGCATTGGTTTCATCATAAGGATTATCTGTGCTCCTTATATTGATGCTTGCATTAGATAAAATTTCTCCCAATATTACAAAGGTATAATTGATATGTTTAGATCCCTTAATTATTGAATAACCAAGACCTTGATGCTTAGGATTTCCAATAATCTACACTGGTTATAGGATACCTTGTTCAGGTAGGCCTAATCCTCTACCTTGATAATTCATTTGTTGAAACATTTTATTTGTAATAGGATATGATTTATCTTGGAAACAAGGTGCTAATCCTTCTCTATTGTGGATCTTCAAAAGAGATAGCTTCTTCAGTGATAAGATAGCTTGCTCTAAAAAAGGTAAGTGATCCAAATTTATAAGTGATAGGATCCTTCATATGTGGGATGAATTCTTGATTGATATATTTGGCTTAATCCTATGAAATATCAGATTTTAATGCTTCTTCAAGAGGTGTTGATGATTCATTTTTGACATGCTATCACAAAATATTTCTGATTCACAACTTATGTAGAAGCCTTCTTCATGACCCATGTTTGATATGTCTCTAGATTTTTCTATATATTGATCATGCGTACAAATGTTAATATTAGGAGAATCTTGTTCCTTGGTAATGATATCAAGAGTATGAGACTCTTGTTTTGAATTAAAATCATCTGCATGTCCATTAGGAGTAAGCATCTCATGGGTAGATGGAGGAATATGTTCTATATGGATATGATCATCATTTGTGTCATCTTGTATAGATAGGAGAGTGTCCATTAGATCATTGTAGTATCTTGGAGATACAAATTTTTGATCTTGATTAATTTTGGAATTGCTTTTGACATGCTTTGGATCAAGTTTTTGACATGGGGCATCTTCAAAGGATGGATTGCTTACAAAGGGTTCTTGGACCTCTTCATTAGGCATGGGGAGTGGCTTAATATCCTTTTGATCTTTCAGTGGACTTGGATCAAATGTTGAGTTGAGGATTCCTTTAGTATCTATAACCATGAGGTCAATTAAGGATTTTAATATGTCTTGGAAAGGACCATTGCTATACTTTGGTGAAAGATGTTGATCATGTTCTAGAATAAATTCTTGAGATATGTCCTCTAACTCATTAAGTGATGTAGATACATTTTCAACATGATCATTGGTCGATGGATTGTGGATTATGTGAATACTATCAAATAAATCTAACACTCCTTGAAATAGATCATTGTTAAATATTGTTGAGAGGTTTTGATCATGACTAAAAATTGACTCTTGATGTAGATCGTTGGATGAGGTAGAAACATCTTCAAGGTGCTCATTGATGGATAGATCTTGATCATTGTTTTCAAAAATTGTGGTGGAGAGATTTTCAATGTTTTCAACCATAGGATCAAATGTGTTAACAATTCTTGGATTGGATCATTGTTGGGTATTGTTGGTGGATTTTGATCATGATTAAAAAATGACTCTTGATATATGTTTATTTTATCATTGAATGAGGTAGAAACATCTTCAAGGTGCTCATTGATGGATAGTTTTGATTGATCTTGGAGATGTGATGACTAATATTCGAGATGGGGTGGTTGGGTTTTTTTTTTATATTGTTGATCTTGATATCCAACCTCTTGACATTGGAGATATTGTTCTTGATGTGGTTGTGGACATAACTCAATTCTTTGATGACTTGGTTCAACCAATGGAATATTGTATTGATTTTGGGGTGGAGATGTCTCTTGGTGATATGAATCAATGATTTTTTAAAGTATAGTAATTTGATTTCGTAAAATTTGATCTTGACGCCCTTGATATAGTTGATTTGGTTTTTTTTCAAGCATATTTGGAATGTATACTTGTGGTGTTTGTATGGGATCATGGACAAAATGATTTTGGACAATGTTTTGATTTGGCATGATGTCTAGATTTGGCATTATAGGTTGATATGGAACATTTTTTTGGTTGGGGAACATATTGCTTTGATTTAGGTAACCTTGATTTTGTATGGTGTTACCCTGACTTGGATCAATACATGGAGTTGTCAATATATTGCCTATATTTTGAACAACATTGGTGTGATTTGTAAACATATCTATCCCAAAATTTACCAAGTGTGGATTTGATTCATGTTTGGTAGGCTTGCACTTGGTACATTCACATTTGGCATGTATGGATTTGGTGGGATAATGTTTTTTGGAAGAAGACTCATGCATTGATTTTTTGGTTGATAGATTTGTAGGTTTTGACATTGATTTAAATCTACCATAGGGAAAGGTGGTCCAAATTTTAGATTGGGAAAACTCACATTTATTGTATCATTGAGGTTTTTAGGAGATAATGATCCTATGTATGGATTGTATAAATGTGAGTTTTGATAATCTATTAGTATTTCAAGGCTTTGATAGTTTTGTTGACATGGATTACTCGTGATGTATGAATCGAGTTTATATTGATTTTTTTTCTTTTGTTTTGACCTTGTTACAAATGTGAACCTCTAAGGAATTTAGGACCAATGATGAAAGAGGTGAATGATATGGGTGTTTGAACTTCTAGGAATTTTGGATCAATGTTAGACTTTTGGATTTTTTTAGATTTTGATTTTGATTTGGTTTGATTTGCTTTGGATGATGGACTTGTAAATCCCAAGATGTTAGATGTTACCTTGGGATAAACTTGTCCAAAAGGATGTAAATTTAACTAAGTGTGTAGGGAAGGATTCATCCCTATACACTTAGCCAAACAAAGGGAATTTTGATTTTAATTAAGAGATTTACCAAAAGTCCAATATGAATGATTTTTCCAAAGTTCCAAAGGTTGTTTATGAAATGGGTTTTGATTGATGTTTTGGGATGGGTAAAGTGTTTGATTTGATCCTAGATGAACCTAAGAGGGACTTGTTTACAAGACCAAGGTGTTGAAGAACATGTTTTCTCCTAAGAGTATTTCAAACCAAAAGACCAATGTTTGCATGGAAAACCATATGACCAAAAGATAGAAAGCACATGTGTGGGGTTTAATTGATTTCATCTTGATTAATGAGTTTTCTTTTACCACATCCAATGTCTTGCTTAAGTTTCAAACTAAATGTATATGCCTCAATTCCTTTTCATTCCATAAGTTCCATTATGTTAAAATCAAGATTTCAAGAGAATCATCTCCTAATGTTGATTTTAGAGGGAAAATTGAGATATAAATCCAAATACTTAGAAGCCTCTAAGGATGAAATCCCTAAGGACAAGTAGTAGCACTTCGATATTTTTTTCAATAGTATTTGCTCCTCCTAAAGGGTGTGTGTGGATTTTTGATGATTTTGTTGAATGTTTGTTTTCCAATGTCTTAAATCCAAGCAAAGTGTTTTGATTCCAAAATGATGCACAACCCTAAGATAGAAAGAGACAATATTTGTTAAATTCCCACTTGGACAAATTTAGTTGTGCTTATTCAAAGCGGATGATTAGAAGCTTGACCACACTGGCTCCCCTCCACAACACACACTTCTTGATTCAGCCAAGCTTTAGTTCTCATGAATCTCCCATGATGAACTTTTCATCTCTACTTTGAACCACAAGTATGTGGGACGGCTTCAGAATGACCGTTCTTGCACCAACAAATAGATATGAATTTGGATTACTATAATAAAAGGTTCTAGTATAGGAATTTTTTTGGGGGGGGATCATCCATATGGTAAGAGAACATTGATTCCTTTTTTGTCGAAACAATCCTTGTGATGCTTGAACTTTCCCCAAATACCCACACTTATATACTAGTTGGAATTCGCTTGGATTTAGCGTGTTCCAGGTTGAGTCATTCCTTGGGGTGATTACTTGTTCCCACTAGGAAGGCCCTTTAAGGATAAAATAAATTGAGCAAGCACAATCATAGTTCGATCAATCTTTGTTGAGAAACAAAGAGAGAACACTCGCGATATACTCCACTCACACTAGCAATTTTTTGTTCAATTTTAAGAATCCAAATTGAAGTGTGGAGGTAATCACTTATACAACTTAATATCACAATAAATATTTTTGATTCTCAAGATCACCCTGATGCATGAGAGAAGCACATATATCTTTTTAAATGATATTACTTTGGATAACGGACTATAAAACATAAAAGGAACATGTTCATTTTAATCCTTCAAAAGAAAGAATATGAGTTCTTTTTAAGCACCAACTTTGAAGTCTGAGATTTGTTTATTCAATTGTTATGTCCAAAACAAAATCTAGTAAATTTCATGTGAAACCCAATCCTGTACCTACACAAACACAAGAAACAAACACAATATTAGATCAAATGCAAGTAAGAACAAGGATTCCCTAGGAAATTAATTTGCAATGCTCAAAATAGGAAGAAAACAAAGAACAAAACAAGAAAAATAATTAAATCTTATTTAAGCATGCAAACTCTTGATCCCATGGGGGAGTTAGTGCCAATTTGTGTGTAGGAAATGGGCCTTTCCCAACTCCTATGATGCAATGTTGATGAGTGATGCACTTTGATGAAGATTCAATTGAGCTCCATGAAAATTTTGCATAACCTAGCTAAGATCTTAATGAAAATGGATGAAAATAGATATGGTTGAGGATGAAATTGAGTATAGTAATTTTACTCAAGTTGTGGATGATCAAATGAGGAGAAAAACCTTGAATTTATAGATTTCAAGAATGGAAGAATAAGAAAAATGGAGCAATGTGGGATTAATCTTCAACCAATGGCCAAATGCCACTTGTCAAGATGTGAATGGAGGAAGGTTGAGCATATTTTTCTGATTGTGCACAATAAATATTATTAGGTGGAATTTCAAATTCATGAAATGACATGTGATAGGGAAAAAGAATGAATTAAATGCCACTTGGCTCAATGCACAAGGACATGTAAGAGGAATGAATGTCTTGTTGGAAGGACAAATCCACTTGGAGGGATTTTCAAATTTTGGAGGAATATTCTCAAAAGATGCCAAGTTGAAAGAAAATAGGGATTTAATAAATTAATTAAATGTTTTCATGTGCAAGTGGAAAAATCTAGAGAATTTTGGAGATGAGGATTAAATTAATCAAAGGTTAATTAATTTAATGAGGTATTAGGTGATGTGACTATTTGATTTAGATTTATGGGTTGATTTAAATCAAAAGATGAGAATGTGATTTTGATTTAATTAAATAAAATATTTGATTTATTTAATTAAAGAGGGATGATGATCTTAGATTAAATCAAATAAGGTTTAATTTATTTAATTTAATGAACTGAATTTAGGGATTTAATCAAATAAAATAAATTATTTAATTAAATAAAGATAAAAGGATTAATTAAATAACTTTGATTTATTTAGTTAATGAGAGAGAATGAATTAATTAGATAAATAATGATTTATTCAATTAAGGGACGAAGACTGATGAAAAGATGAGAAGATGATTTAGGATGAAACGGTATTAGTAATCAGGATCGGGTGTGCCTGTATTTTTCCATGTCTACATTTTGCCCCTCTTTGAAGCAATGCACTTGTTGTGTTGGTTCAAAGAATAAACTACTGTGATCAAAATTCAAAATTTTCCTTGATTTTTTAGATGCCCCACTACTGCCCCAGTGAGAAGAATTATGTTAGTATATTGCCCCCTCAAGAGATTGAATGAAAATTTGGATTTTTGGGTGATCTCACCAAAAAAAAAAAGGATAGGATGCCTGACGAGTCCAAAAAAGCTCTGGGATTCCAATAACACATTAAAATTCCAAAAAGTGATGCAAAATGGCCCCTGGTCAGGCCAAAATGAGATCAAGGGACCAAAACCCTAGCTGGATGGCTACATTAGGTCACAAAACCCTAATTTTTTGGCTTAAATAGATCCTAAGGGGTCACTTTCAAATCATTTTCACACTTAGCCTTTGAATATTTTTTGATTTTGAGATCTGAGTCTTGATCGAGATGGCACAAATACAACTTCCCTAGCACATGTCAGAGCAAGTATGAGTGCACCAATGAACAATCGACGTAGAACCTGTGGTATGTACCTCTTCCTTGACTTGTGCTTTCAATCTTTTTCATACATTTAATAGGGTAAAAGCTATTTTAGAGTCAAGCAACACTATATAGCACTTCTACAAATGCTAAATCGACGTTGTGCGACCTCTAAGTGTAACATATGTGTGAAGAGAGCCACCGCGTCTCACTTTAGAAATCATGGTTTCACAAAAAATTCAGCCACATATGCAAATAGCATTACGGTGAGCTTGTTTAGAGTTTAGGGCTTAAGAGCACTATCAAACTGCACCGCGATGGCGTAGTTTGCAATTTGCAAACCCCTCTACAATCACAAATAGAGCCGTAATTGTTGTTTTGCATGTGGAAACTTAGTTCGAGGGACCAATTTTTTATTGAAACTTGACGTAATGACTCTTCTTACGCAGGAGGACATCAGGATACTACACTCGAGGGAGCATAGATGTTAGGTGCTTAGTAGACTAGAGGGTATGCACTGTATTCTATAGGAGCAGCTTGATGCTATTGGTCTTTGGTATGTCGCATACATTCATCCTGTTCAGACCCATTTGGGGATGATGACAGCCTTGGCGGAGCGATGGCACAATGAGACATCCTCCTTTCACCTTCCTACTAGTGAGGCCACAGTTACACTTGAAGATTTTTGGCACATCCTGCGGCTACTCATCCATGGTGAGAGGGTTATATATGACGTGGATGCTGAGAGGGACACCTACTTTATAGTTATGGAGCTTGATGAGCTCATATTTTATGAGGGATAGATTGATTTCGAGAGGCATCGATGAGTAGTGTCCACATTTAGACTCATTGTTGTCACCATCATATCAGGTCTTGTGGCACCGGATCGATGAGGCTGATACTTTAGTCCCAGGGTGGGGATTGGTATGGGAGAAAATTCTCTTTCATAAGGAGTTCCTTGCATGGGGCCCAGTGATATTATCCTCACTTTATAGAGATTTACATAAGTTTTCTTATTTGGATAGCAGGGCCATTGGGGTCAGGGTTAAATTGCTTCATGTCTGGGCTTGGGAGCACATTGTAGTGCTTCACCCATAGGTTACACCAATTTCCCAAGAGCTAAATGATCTTGTTGTCTAGCGATATGATGGTGCATAGACTACATTTACTCAGACGGAGGCAGGTGGTATCGTCCATTGGCGACAAGTTCTCGATGAGATGACAGATTTTACTTGGAGGTCATGGCTTGGCATGGGTCCTTGGGTCAATGATGTACAACAATTGTTCTTCACCTGCTAGGATAGGTTGATGCAAGGCAGAGAGCACACTATGATAGAGAAGTATCTCCCTAGGTGTGGCTAGATAGTTTGGAGACACATAGGATAGGCTTGATGACCAGTATGTGGTGATCTTTGTTTGTACTATGAGGAAGACCACATGGGGCTGGCCCATTCCAGTAGACAAGGCCGTAGCATCCTTCAAATAGTTAGTGGCCAAGCCGTGGCCATATGATCAGGGGCAGGGTGATACAGGGGTGACATAGGCATACATAGATTGGTTTAGACCCCCTTTGAGATTGATAGTTCCAGGTGTGGCACTCCCACATCAGAGGTTGAGGGGTAGATTAGCAGGCTGAAGGTAGGTACAGGGAGGTAGGGGGGATGGAGACAGGGATGGGGGTGGGGGTGGACCTCCTCCACACCAGACACCACCTCGGGACTAGGCACAACATATGCCACCTCGGGTGTAGACATCACCTCAAGCACATACACCACCCAGAGAGCAGCCCCAACATACACCTCCTAGAGGGGTCACTCAGCAACAAGCTCTAGCATAGCCAAATCACTAGGATGCTTTGATTCAATAGTTGCAGGCACAGGTATAGGTTCTGATAGTTGAGCGAGATCGAACTAGGTAGTAGGTTTTGGTAATTACTACTGAGAGAGACTAGGCCCATTCAGAGTAGGACCAAGAGATAGGTCAACGGAGATAGCTTGAGAGCATGGCCTCTTCATCCCAGGGTAGGACAGTATCCCTACAAGCATAATGAGAGGTAGTCAGAGAGATCGAGTACTATCGGTAGCATTATAGACAGGCAGTGCCACTAGTCGGTCGAGTTCCAGAGTTCTCACAACAGATTGGGATGAGACCCCCTGAGGATCACGATGAGAGGCAAGTAGGAGAGGGCAACAGCCAACAAGGCTAGCTCCATATTTTGATCATAGACAATATTTTTTTGATTCATTTTTTACTCATGGGCTCTGATTTTTATTGCCCTAATTGTATCCTATATTTTGATGTATACACACTTAATCCAATTTTTGTACCATGACAGTTGTATATTTTTATGATATATATGAGATGGTTTGACTTATACATGATGTATCGATGCATTTTAATTTCCTATGTGCTATGATATGTTATGAGATGTATCTATTTTATGTTGTGCAATATGATGTATGTTTCTACATGATGCGATGATGTGATACAATGATTATGAATTTCTTTCTTTTTTTAGATTTTTCTATGCATTTTATGGTGATGATGTATGGATGCAATTATGACATGAAAATGATTTATATTATGCCCCTAATGGTTCATGTGATGCATTATGACTTATGATGATTTATTTATTTTTTCCTTATGCAAAATGATTATGATGATGTATGACATGTGATGGTTTTATTATGTGATTATGCATTATGATCTATGAATGTAATGGAACAAATGTAATGAAATGAATGCATTGATTTCTTAAGATGCTTAGAATAACAAATCTCTATTATTCTTCATAATTTAAGATGATAATGATGATATATGAAATTCAATGATGTGATGGGATTAATTTTCCTATATGATATGCATTATGCATTATGCTAATGATTTGTGGATGCAGGGTGGATGCATATGGAGATGATGATTAACTATCCTGGTACCATGTTAGTATGGAGAGAAGAATGAAGAAAGAAGATCCAACAAGTTTTTTTTTTTGATGATAATTATAATGCAACTAGGAGTTGGGATTTAAAAGGAATTTTCTTTATGTTTGATAACACACGTAGGTACGATGCATCAAGGTATTAGGAACTAGGATGACGTGGTACCTAGTGTGGTAGACTTTGACTCAACAATCAGATAGGAATATTCCTATTCACACTTGGCATACAAACCTTATTCAGGATGCAGTTTAGATATTCTAAACATCTCGGACCAAAACATAGAAAAGCAAGCCTTCCTATGTGGTCAACAAGACATCTAAAACACCTTCCCTACAAACTAAACAAAGCACGCATGGCCAAGTTATATTACAAGATCATCCAACAAGAACAGTAGATAAAAAGAATATGATTTTTTCCCCATTCCTTTCTCTCTAAACCTTTTGATTAGGCATCATCGAGAGTTACTTGGAATGACCGCAAAATAAGATAAGTCAAAAAGACCAAGACAAAGTAAACAGCCAAGCTAATTTTCTCCATACCACTATCCAAGACTAAACTACGTGATGCCTAATGTTCAGGTCCATTATGGGAAGGATGCATCCTAGGACATGTTGTGATCAGGTGATGATGATATTTGATTGGATGATAAGCTATTGGGACTTTGAGTTGATCAACTTGCTTGCTTACTGACCTAGACTTGAGACTTTTGATGATTAAGCTTTTACTTTTAATCCTGCTAGAATTGCTTCCAACTCACTTACCAAATGATGAAGGTGACGATTGATTTATTAGGAATGATGATTATTGCGGGTGAAAGCGAGATGAGGCGGATGCACCATTTTGGGCTTTTTTGAATATTTGGATGTTTTTGGTGTTTTAAAATATTTTGAGGCTTTTTGATTTTTTTGATTTTTGACAAAGAACCTAAAGACCTATCCTAGGGGTCTCGAGAGCTGATCAATAGATTATCCTTGCCTATGTTATATACAGACATACCACTTAGTTTGACTAATGACTGACCTGATTACCGATGAGATAGATGGGCAAATAGATTGTCATTTTATTCTGATGGGCACCTAAAGGACTAACCTAGGGTGTCTTGGGGGATGCTCAAAGATCAACCTTGCCTACGTTCAAGCTCAGAGATGACATAGTTCAACAAGATGACTCCATTTTTTATTTTTCAGATTTTTGACATGTTTTGATTTTGATATGATTTGGATTTTTTGAATTTTTTGGTATATTTTTGAATGTTTTTGGATTTTTGGATTTTTGGATTTTTTGAATGTTTTTGGGTTTTTTTTATTTTAAGGAAGGTCACAAGAATATACATGAATCTAATTTGACATAGGTATAAGAACATGCCCCTAGCGTGATGTGATCGACTAATTTGATATAGGCAGGACAAACTGGCATTAGGAATATGCCAAGTAGTACTAGGGTGGAACATGATACGAACACATAATCAAGCTATGGATGTGAACGGATGGATGGATGGAAGATTAATGATGGATGAATGGTAAGATGTAATGGATAAGTGAGTGTGTAGAATAAGTCGTGAAGGTCTTGGTGGATGGAGAGTACCTTATTTACACTTGGTGCCTGTTTTCTAGGTTTTCACCAAGGTACTTGTCCAAAGTGCCATTGAAGTAGTTTTCACTAGAGGATGATTTTTTCTTTATTGTTTTCACTCCTTTATTTGATTTTTTTTTATTTTTTGATTTTTTGATTTTTTGATTTTTTTGATTTTTATATTTTTTGCCTTTTTTTGTTGTCACCAAGACACTTGTTTACCAGGTTTTCATCAAGGTGACCATTTTTTCAAGATATTTTCTAATTTTTTGGTATTTTTTGGTTCTATACCTTGAAATATTTTAGGCATAACTTTTTTTAAGATGGGAGCTATTCATGGGCTCTTACAGAGGTTCACCTTTCGGTGTTGACAACTGATATGCCCCTGATTTATAGCTTGTTGTGACGATGAATGATCCCAGCCAGTTGGGCTCAAATTTACCCTTGCTTTCTAGATTTGGTAGGTTCTTCTAATTCTCCTTTAGTACTAGCTCACCGACTTGGAAGGTCTGCTTCCTGATTTTCTTGTTGTATTTGTGTTTGAGGCAATTCTGATAGAATTTTGGGTGATTTAGGGCATCCATGCGCCGCTCATGCAATAATTATATCTCATTTAGTCGTGAGACCCGATATTCTTCATCTGTAATGAGATTTTGCAATGATATCCTCAGAGACGGGAGCTCGATTTCAATGGGGAGAATGGCTTCTGATTCATAGACCAGGGAGAAAGGGGTGGCACCTGTTGGCATGCGGATGCTAGTGCGACAGGCCCATAAGGCAGGATTTAGCTACAGATGCCAGTCACAATCGATGTCATTGATTGTTTTCTTAAGGATTTTCATAATGGTTTTATTGGTAGCTTTTGCTTGCCCATTGCCTTGGGGGTAATACAGAGTGAAAAAGCGATGTTGGATGTTGAATTTTTGGAGAAGGTCACAGACATCCTGATTTTTGAAGGGTGTCCCATTATCTGAGATAATAGCTTGGGGGACACCATATCAGCAAATGTGGTAGTTCAAGATGAACTTAGATATCTACTTTCTGGTTATTTAGGTCATGGGAATGGCTTCGACCCACTTTTTAAAGTACTTTGTTGTAGTGATGATGAATTTATGGCCATTGGATGAGGTGGGGGTGATTTTATCGATGAGATCAAGCCCCCACTATGAAAAGGGCCAAGGTGTGACAATGGGATGAAGCTCCTGAGATAGTGCATGGATGAGCTCCCCATGCTACTAACACAACAAACATCTTCTGACAAAGTCATGTGTGTCCCTTTCCACTATGGGCCAATAATATCCTGTCCTCAATAATTTCTTAGCAAAAGTCATATCACTCGAGTGTGAACCACAAATGTCATTATATACCTTGTACACATCTAAAAATGGTCACGGTTAACCAAACCTGTTAATTAATTAAATATGAATTATTTAATTAATATTCTTAAGTCATCTACATATAAATAAATTTAATTATTTATTTATATTGTTCATTTTCCAATTCTGCTAATTTAATTAAATAAATAAAGTTTATTTAATTAATGCTATCTTCTTTTTAATTAATTAAATAGATTTTACAATTTATTTACATTAATTATCACAAGTTTAAATTCTAAATTTAAATGATATTCTTCTCTCCACATTTAATTAAATATTTTTAATATTTGATTAAAACACATTTCCAAATTTCTCACTCTTCCCACAAAATTAAATATTCTTAATATTTAATTAAAAGGCTTTTTCTATTCTCACATAATTAAATATTTTCAATATTTAATTAAAACCTTTTCATATTTTTTTCACACATAATTGAATATTTATTTATTTAATTATGAGAGACACCTTTCAATTTGTCTCTTCATTCTCCATCCGTCTCTTAAAATTCCATCTTCTTTTCGAATTCTCGATCTCTCACCATTCATTCTAACAAGTTTGAACTCAACCGTCGATCTTGACCAATTGAATTCCTACCTTCAAAGATCTATAAATACAACCCTCTTATGAATGGAAAAGAACCTCGAATCTTAGATTTTCATGCATGGTTACTATAGTCCCATTCATAGCATTTTAATTTTCATAGTTTAATCTTGTAGCAATGCACATGCATTTTTATTAATCTCATTCTCTCAAGCTGTCATTCTACAAGCTGCTATTTTAAACAACTGAGAGCAAGCATCTTGAAATGAATCCTTGGAGATAGAGGACAATGGGACTAATTTGAGGAAACTATGGTTTAGAGTTTGCATTTACTTTCTTTAATTTAGTTTCTTCAATCTAATGTTTCATTGGTGTATTAGTTTAGATTCAATTTGATTGACACATTCTAACATACACATACCTCAGTTAAAGTAGTCAGGGCTTCCTCAGTATTTAGGAAACATAATAGGATCCCTTCAATGCTCCTACGATAGAGGGTTTCTCCTAGGATGACAAAATGTGAAGACTTTTTGACAAAAGTTCGTTTAAGGTTCGGGGTTATATCAGCAGGCAAGACTCCTATTCTCAAGTGTAAATGTCATGGTACTAGGGATCACTGGGACCAACGAGTTCACACACGAATTAGGAATTTGGTACCTTGAATGCTGGTATGAGAAGCTTCTCTATGAGGAATTCCTACTTTGGGACATTATGTAGGATTTCCAAGAGTGATCCAATTGTTGCCATTGTGTCTGCTGCTCTGTTGTTTGGTCTAGGTAGTTGTTCAAATGTAATATCAATGAATGACTCTTTAAGGCTCTCCACGAATTTCATGTATGAAGTTAGCTTGTCATCCTTTGTTTTTTATTCACCATTGACTTTGTTTATGATAATATATGAATCCCCATAGACCTTGAGTGCCATGATCTACCATTGTGCAGGGATTCTTAATCCTATAACAAGAGCCTCATACTCTACTATGTTATTTGTGCATAGGAATTACAGCTTGTAAGATTTGGGTATGCAATCCCCTTATGGAGTGATGAAGAAAATTGTTGCTCCTGACCCATGCTATGTGTAAGATCCATCAAAATACATCTTCCAATGGTTTTCTATACTTAAGCTGAAAATTGATTCGTTGAGGAATTCTAAGATAAGTGGGTTTTCTGCATATATAGGAGCTTTTGCTAGTTTTTTCACAATTGCTTGTCCTTTGATGGTCTTATGCTCCACATATTCAATGTCATTCTCTATTAAAATCATAACCCACTTAGTCATCCTTCCTATGAGAGTGGCTTTGGAAAGTAGGTATTTGAGCGGATCTATTTTTACAATTAGCTTGATCTAATGAGCTAGCATGTAGTGCCTAATTTCTGAGCTGTAAATATGACTACCAAAAAATATTTCTCAATAGGTGTCTATTTTAGATCGTGTCCTACTATTGTCCTGTTGATGTATTATATTGCTCTCTCCCTTCCATTTTCATCATGCTGAGCTAAAAGACCATCGAGAGCTATTGTTGTTGTTGAGATCTATAGGATTAATGGTTTTCCTAGGATTGGTAGCATCAAAACTGGTGGCGTGAGTAGGTAATGCCTAGTTGCATTTTTCATCTCACTTTTATGCTACCAGTAGATGATAATATGGGATTTTTTTGTCTACCAATTGTGTTATGAATTTGCGGATAGACTGGAGCCTTCCTTATAGACCTCTTAGCTGCTTTAGTGTCCTGGGTGCTTCCATTTCAAGGATCACCTTGACTTTGGTGGGATCTACCTTGATTCCTCGCATTGATACAATATACCCCAGGAGCTTTCCTAATTACACTCTAAAGACACACTTCTTTGGGTTGAGGTGGACCTTGTACTTTTCCAACCTGTCAAAAATGGAGCACAAAGTTGATATGTGGTCCCATATTTTTCTTGATTTAGTCAATATTTCATCCACATAATCTTCCAAAGTCTTATGAATCATGTTATGAAAGATAAGTGTCATGGCTCTCTGAGAAGTCACTATTGCATTCTTTAGTCCAAATGGCATCATATTCCAGCAATAGGTTCCCCACGAACATGTGAATGTTGTCTTGCGTTGGTCTTCTTTTTCTATCATGATCTGATTATATCCAAAAAACCTATCCATTAGTGATAGCATCTCATTTCCGGCCATCATATCAATTATCATGTCAATGTTTGGTAGTGGAAATTCATCCTTGGGACATGCTTTGTTTAAGTCTCTAAAATTAGTGCAAATGTAGAAGCCCCCATTTGGCTTTGAAATAGGTACCAGGTTGGACACCCACTCTGGATAATCAATTGGGTGTATGAAACCTGCATTTAGGAGTTTCTAAAATTCCACTTTGACTAATAAGGTTATTTGGGGATGCATCTTTCCCAACTTTTGTCTCATAGGTTTTGCTTCAGAATATACCACCAAGTGATGGAATACCACCTATGGGTCAAGCCCAGGCATGTCAGCATAAGTCCATGCAAATTTTACCTTTCTTTTCTTAAGGAAAGTAGCTAAGGGTTATTTTTCTTCTATGAGAAGTGATTCAACATAGAAGGTTATGTGTGGTAGCTCCTTTGTTCCTAGGTTGATTGGATTGCATTGTTCTACCAAGATTGTTGATTTTTCTTGATGAAGTGTAGTGAGGGGACTATTGAATCCTTCATCCTCTAGTGCCTCAGAGAGGTTTTCACCATTGGATGTGTCCTTTATTTTTACTATTTTATGGTCAAAGAGTGCCACAGTGTGGTTTTCACTCAAGGACCTTGAGATTATTCTCAATTTCTCACTTTTGCAATTGAAGGATTCAATCGTCTCCCTGTAATAGGCTTGAGTGTCTAGTGTGATGTCAAATCCAGCCTTATGATCTCCACATGGTAATGTATCTCGTAATCCCATGAAATCTGAGAGTGCCTCATCATTTTCTAATGAATCCAAAATTGGTGGTCCTCGTTGGTCATAATCGATGAGTTGGGGGTATACTAAGTTTATCTCATGGCTTTGGTGGTCTAACTCAAAAGACAAGGTGCTAATCATGAGTAGGGAGGAGTCTTCAAAAAGCATGGGTACATCAGTTATGGGGTCCTCGTCACTACTACACATGTCGGTTACATCGAAGGCGAAGTTATCTAAGGGTAGACCTGTAGATACTTGTAGTTGAAGGGTGGTTGCCGTTAGTTGAGAGGGAGTCCTTCCTACCTTAACCGGGGGACTTCTACCATGTATGGTTACACTCAGAGGGGTACACCTAAGACAAATATTTTTCATTCATTTCTCAACAAAGATGGGCTCCAGTCATCCATTGTTGTTCTTTCCCAAGATTTCATTCCTATTATAGCCAATGCCCAACATCAATTGGAGTCCTCTGTTGGCATCATCCATGGGAAGTGTTTCTATAGGCCTTTCTTCATGATAGAGGAGGTTGGATACATCTCACTCATCCACCACTTCTCGGCCTAGATCTCTGTAACTCCATAATCGGGAGGGATCTTCTCTAAAGGTTTGAGATGTTGTATTAGTAGGTTGCAATTGTCCATGGGATCTGGGAAATTGAGGTAACTCCTCAGCTACAAAGGCTCCTCTCTTCATTCTATATTCCACACACCCATTGTCTTGGATTATAACCTTGATGTCAGATATGTCGAGGATGGCGGGTGTCTTTGTCCCAACAGTGGAGGCGATGATGGATGGGTCGATGGATGGAGTGGATGGGCATTCATCATTCTTTGGGACTTGGGGAAATTTATAGTATTTGGCCTCTAGATTTTTTGCAATAGGTGAAGGGTTCAAGATCACCATAGATCGTGACCTCTTGATTTTGGTATGAAAGTTTGATGCATTGGTGGAAGGTCGAGGCAACTGCTTGCATTCAATGGATCCATAGGCATAATAGGAGGATGTTATATGGTAGTTCAAGGTCAAGCACTTGACAAGTAGTTTCCATAATAGTTGGCCCTACTTGAATAGGGAGTTGAATAGTTCCCTACGACACTCTTTCTTGATTGTCGTAAGCTTTGATTATTATACCCTTACCTTTTTCAATGGAATCTGTTGGTGCTCCAAATCAACAAATCAATTGAATCCTAAATACTAGCCACTTTCTTATGTTCAGAAACAAAGGTGGATTTGGCCAACTAATAGTAAATAGGATTAACACACATTTCCCCTACACTTCAAGCTTTGTAAGACCTAGGGGGTGACCCTTTAGCAATACCTAAGGATTTAGACACACAATTAACATGATATTGCTTAACAGATGATGCTCTCACAAAATTATGCTGAGAAACATAAAATATCACTCAAGATTGGCTAAAACATTAAGTGAATTTAACTAACCAACATGGACAATAAGGCAACCACATAACTCAACATACAAAATTGAAAGGATTTATGATTTAAAGAGTTGGGACCAAGTTGAAAACAACAGAAGTATAATAATGGACCAATGCCAAGAAATGGGCTATGGAGTCATATAACCAGCATTCATCCTACAATGTTGAACATGCTCTAAAGATCCTTGAAAATGTTATCACATTATGACAACTAGACCACTAAATCTTTATATGATAATACTTCCTATAAATCCACCTGAAACACAACACTCCTATCACATTTGTTAAAGAAATTACACTATCCCTTAAACAATAGGCAATAATAAATGTAGCTTGTGCTTCATTAAAGCAATTACATCATCCATAGAGTAGAAGGCAACAACAAATGTAACTCAAATGCAACAAATATGCATGAAAAGACTCAAAATTTTATTATTGAATCCCAAAAGAGCATTACAGTTCATCCATGGAGACAATTATCATCTAAAATAACATAGAAGCACAATTCAAAACATAGACACTTTCAAATTAGTGACTCATTCATATTTCATCCTAGCTATAAAATCTACTGAGAGCTTATGCCTGACTTGCAAAGCTTCTAGAAATTGGAACCCACAATCCTTGCAAAATGAGAAGAGAAGAGAATAAAAAGAAGAAAGGAAGGCTCCAAAAGAAATATTTGTAGATGACAGCTAGAAACTCCTCTCCCGTTGATCAACAAAACAAAGCCTCTCTCATCTCTCCTCTTTGAGATAGATTTTTCCTCTCAAATATGCCTTTTCCCAAGTTGCCAAGCAACATAAAAAATATCGATGTGAGGAATTTCACAATTCACTAACAAGAAATAAAATATCTCTTCTTGTGAAAATCCTCTTTTTTTCCTTTTAAATTGTAGCTGTAGTTTAAAATTTAGCAAATAATGTCTATTTGTAAAGTGAATAAATCCACTTTATAAAATATCTCATGCAACCATTTTGTATTTTAATGCCCAGCAATAAAATACTTCACCCTTTACACATTCATTCCATAGCAGAGAATATTTCATGTGAATTTTAAAAATATTTGCTCCCCCTCTGAAGACTTGTAAACATTCGTTGGGTAAAAGCTTTACCCATACCCATATAATCATCTTATATTTAAAAGAATTGCTTTTAAACAATAAAATATTGAGTATTTAATATGGTCCTATTAAATATAATTGCTCGTGTCAATTTATTTCACTTTACATAAGTGAAAGTTAAAAATAACTTATCGGGCAACTGAAAATCTCGCCTCCTTGGGCCCACCTTTCATTTAGCACTCATGCCATTTAATATTTCACGGGGCAGATTTGTCACTTTGAATGTTTTTCTTTTAATAAAAGAAAAGCAAATGAAACATTACAAAAATTTATCAACGCGTTCCTTAAAAGGTTTTCGGAAGACTTCACCTGGGCCCACATCTACCATGTGGCCTCATCTCATTGATCCCATTAGGGTTAAAGGCTGAGCATTTTGTAGTAACGAATTGGCAAGGAATGGATGAGATTTCATCTCGTCTCTCCATCCTTGATCTCCATTCCTCCTATTTCCTCCCCTAATTTCTTCATTCGCTATGCTCATGATTTCTCCATTTGATAATGGCCACCAAGCATTCTTCATTTTGCTCAAGCCTTTGCTTCAATGGTCGAATTTTTTGTATTTTCTCCTCCATTCCGTAGCATAACCTTCTTGATTTGATGGCACCTCCTCCACAGCTATAGCCTCCTGCCTTTACCAAGACTGCACGAATACCACATTACCCAGCACACTCGGGTCCTTAACATCAGACATGGCGACACCCATCATTTGTGTGGATAGGAAGGAAAATGCAATGCAATCGCCAATTTCATTTTCAACAAAACATTTTGCACACCCAACAATCATGGCTGCCATGGAGGCCATCAGTCTAATATCCACCTTTCCATTGATCCTTTTCACTTTTTTTTGCCTTGTGCCTTAGATCCCTCATCTCACTTCAACGTAGCTTCACACACATTTCAAGTCCATTCCAATCGTAAGATGCAAATTCAAATAATATTCACCATCAACCCTATGACTACTTCAAATCATGGAGCAATTCGAGCCAAACCAAACACATATGGAGGTGGTGCCAAAAAGTACTTCCTCAAACAAATATGATACATTTTCGCTATACGCACAAGTTGCCATGGGCGTGGGTCTTTCCATCATATGGTGTAGTTGAATTAACCCTTCACTAGGCATGGTGGCTGGAAAATAAAATATTCTCCAATATTTTAGCATCGATGGATGCCCATACCCTAACATTTTCTTAAAGTTCCGAAGGCATTTTCAACACAGCCATTTTGTGTATGCAACAAGTATGGAATAAGAAAGGAAAACACTGACAAAAGTTGTGGAATTGAACAATACATATGCCAATTGCATTTTCCTTAGAGTTTCTAATGCCTCCTCAATAGACCATTTTGTGCATATACCACAATCATGGCATTGTATGAGACCACATTCATTTGATAAATTCACTATCCTCTGTAGATGAATGCAACTCTTCTTTGCAACCCTCCTCATGCTATGCATAACCCCCAACAAGAAATGATTCCTCCACATGTAGATTTTAGTTGCTTCATCTACCTCCAATTACAAGTTACCAAGCACAAATAAAACAATCGATGTGTTTGCAAAACAAAAAAGCTTTAGGCTCCTCTAAATATAATTTTTGGAGACATGTCTTGAGCTCTTACTATGTGCAATAATGACATTGAACCTTCAACAATCAACACTTCCACCCATGCTTCCTTAGAAATTCTTTCTTTAGAAAGGAGATATCCATATGCTCAAGAAACATGAACAACATTCGTATGTATAAAGGATTTGCTTTCTTGATATTATGTAGTTGTTCAAACAACTGAACAAGGGTATATAGTGTTGTGGCATTACCCCATGCTAAGTTCAAATGGAGCACCACCTATACAATCATCTATATCAACTTCTTCAAACAATAATACTTTTTCTTTCTTTGGATTCAACTTTCGTTGACAAAATCATCATAAGAAGAGTTCTACCAACATACCCCTATCTAGAAGAAAAGTGTGAAGAGCTTATACTTTAAGGTACAAAATCAATAATATTGCACTCATAGTAGTAATGAGTATCTAGATCAATATTTAGGACATGTAACTCACTCTGTCATTCAGATGATTTAATGCTTTCCTCAGATTGTGTGGCTCAAGTCGGGTTCCCTTGTGGGCCAGACTAAAAAAAAATCATTTTTAAACAACTTTCATGCTCAAATTAACCTGACACAGCTTCTGAGTGCATTTGAAAATAAAACATGAACTGGGTTTTGATTAAAACTTGCTCTCAGGGACTTCTGAAAAATGAGAAAAACTAGCCAAGTGGGCTCTGGAATCATCCAGGGAAACTAGCCAAATGAACTTCTAGAGCTGTGAAAACTTGTAGACATGTAGTCATTTGACCCAAGAATGCATTGCAACAAACGGCTCAGAAAAAAATGTCACAAGGTGAAAGATATTAATCCACAAATTTTCTCAGTCAAGCTTTCTGCAACAACTTATTCTGAACCAATTAAAACTCACCCAATTGCCAATTTGAAAAATTAGCAAATCAACTCCTAGGAGGACACCACTGGAGACATAAGCACATTTAGGTACCCTGAGTATGTGTGCAAGAAGGATTTTCTTGAATCATCTCCCATCAAAAGATGTTATGTGTCAAAGTTGACCACCTTAAAAGGTTTCATAAAATACAGGTGCAAAACTAAATAAATTACATTTGGTTTTGACCTGGTAAAAATAGCAAGTCACCTTATGAAGCTCTAAAACCATACATGGGAGTTCAATTTGGTATGGAGAATGCATAGAAACAATCATTTTGACTTGACAGTCATCTGGTTGTAAAATGCAAGCTCAAATGGGAGGCAACATTACAAAATTGAAAGTTTGCAAACAACAGAAAAGTGCCAAAACCCTCCAGCTTCACTTTTCATAACCCTGACAAAACTTATCATAGGAAGCTGAAAATTGGCATGTCTACTCACATAGGTCATATGAGTGGGTCTACAAATGGGTTTTGCACGAAAATCAATAGGCATCAAATTATGACCGTCCAAAGTGGGTCATTCAGGCGGATTCTTCAAGTGCAGAGGAATTTCTTTTAAATGAGCATGTCAAATTTGCAAAATTTGAGTGCCATCAGTTTCTCTAACTAGGGATGTATGCCCCCTGTGGTCATAGCAAAAATCCAGGTCTCTGGGGAGTAGACCAAATACCGAGTCCATTAGGTGTCCTCAAACTGCTCCTTTATTCATTCTTCATTTTTCAACTTCATGTGGTGACCCCAGGTCACCAAATGAAAAGTGTGAAGTTAGTATTTACCCCTATCAAACACTTTGTTCTCTATTGTCCACCCTAGGCCAAATCTGAAAACATTGTCATGAACTACCCACAAGCTAGCTCGATCATTGGCATGTCCCACTGTATCATTGTGCTTTCCAATGTCACCAATAATTCTGTCAATCTGCAACATGCAATCAGACACTACCTGAAATTTATCATCATTGTGATACTTTACCTTGGCCAGCTTATCATCATGTTCCATTAAATGCTCACTCACTTGAATTGAGAAATAGAAGCATTCATAGTCCATTTGATTTTTGACATCACAAGCTTTGACATCAGAATCAATATGTACATCAAATTGAAAGCTCTCATTAATAAATTTTTGTGTGTCATGCAAATCATCTTGGCATATGTCAAAGAAAAAATATGCATATTCCGGAGCATCGTTATATGGATCACTGCAACATGGGCACATTTTTTGACATTTCAGTTCAGGTACATCAGAACACATCTTGGTATCATGGAGACAGGGGTCATATGAAACATTAACATCTAAGGGATGAGTAAATGCACTAATCACAGGTTTGAGAACATATTTCAATGCATTTGTGTCATCATCATTTAACTCAATGCAAAATACTTCAAGTGAGGGCTCAAGCAAATCAACATCAATAGGGACACCAGGAAGACAACCATGTGCACTAGTAACTTCATGTACAATACCAGCTAATATGTGTGCTGATCCAAAAGTGAAAGACTCATTGCTAACTGAAAATTCATCATTAGCGATAGAACAAGAATCCTCATATTATTTCACATAAATACCTTTTACATGGGATGCAAACATGTCAGTGTTCACACTATGAAAATAAGGAACATCAAACAAGAAGCAGCTGTATTCGACTTCATACACACTAACACGAGATTCACCATTTATTTCATTCCTTGGCTTCTCCACACATGGATCAAGAATCTTTGTAGTATCAAGATAATTTGTAACTTTATTGTCATATGAATCAGCAAGATTTTCAATATCATCAATGGGTAATGATATTGATTCAAGACCCATATACATGTCACAATGTGCCACCTGATTATTCCAAAATGAATCCATTATTTCATCACCATGTATATCATCATCCTCTTCATGTATCACAAACATCTCCATCTCTACTTCATATGAACAATCATGAGAAATAGGGGCATGAGCATGCTTATCGTCATGCTCATCATATTCAACATTATGTTTTGAGTCAACATACTAATCACATACATGTTTGTCTTCAAACATTGCATCACTCTCACAATGAACATGCTCTATTGATTGTGAATCTGAATTAGATTCGGTGTATTCATCACATGTAAATTTTTCCTTCACTTATGGACAAATGACATCATGAGCATCTGTATCATTGCATTCTTCAAGTGAGGAATATGCTTCCCTATCATCCTCAGAAAAGAAATCACAATCTTCAGAGAAGTAATTAGACCTATCAACCACATCATGATTTTCCTCACAAGAAAAATCCTCACTACATAAACCATATTCAAAATCTTCAAAATAAATGCTTGAGGCTGCACTTTTAGAGTCATAGTCACTATTTTCTAATGAAATATCAGCAACACATGCATTGTAGTCATTGGTCACAACATGACATGGAATAGCACTCTATATTGTTAGGAATAAGGTGTCTCAACCTTGGATAATTCCTATTCTTATTATTTGTTTTGTAAAATGTATTTCTTGCAAATAATGTAATTAAGTGTGAGTGTACATGTCTAGTTTGCATGTTTATGTGTCACTCCACTTAATGTGTTGGCATTGCAAGTGTGTTGTAACCGTTGTGTTGAAGATAATACATTGTGCAGGTTTTGGAGTGCTGGGGTTTTTTACCGAAAGGTTTTCCCCAGGGTAAATCATTGTGTCATTCTTCATTTTCTGTATGTATGGTATATTGCTGCAATATATTTGTTAAGTAGATTAACGAATCTGAAATTGTAAGGGTTTAAAACGAATTTGCACCATACTTTCCTTAAGAGATTAGTGTAGGAAGCTGTTTCCGCACCTGAGTTTCCTTACAAGTGGTATCAGAGCCTGATCAACTTTTGATCCTAGTTGTTGGGTAGGGTTTTTTGAGCTAATCTCAAGTTGAGTGGGAGTTTTTTTGTGCAGAGCATTCTGAATCTTATTTGCAGATTGAGATGGCAAGTTCCTCATACAGTAGAATGGAGGTGGAGAAATTTAATGGCACTAATTTCGAGTTGTGGAAACTCAAGATGGAAGACATGCTTGAAGACCGCGATCTATGGGAGGCTACTTCACTTGATGTGAAACCTGTAGCGATACCTCAAGCGGATTGGGATATCAAGGATCGGAAGGCTAAGGGTCTCATCAGACTCTGTCTAGCAGATGCCGTTCTTCTGAATGTTCTTGATGAGACTACTGCAAATTCTTTGTGGAAACGGCTTGGGTCTGTGTATCAGGCCAAATCTCTGGTGAATAAGTTGTTCCTGAGAAAGAAGTTGTATTCTTTAAGAATGGAGGAAGGTGGATCCGTAACTGATCATCTCAATGCATTCAATTTATTGATTGCACAGTTGGCATCATCTGGTGCCAAGATTGAGGAGGAGGATCGATGTATGACCCTGCTTTGTTCCTTGCCGGATTCGTGGGACCATCTTGTGATGGCTCTCGGAAGTACTATAGTCACATTCCGTATGGATGATGTGGTGTCTTCACTGCTGTCTGAGGAGATGCGAAGAAAGACTTCGGATTCGTCTAAGGAAGCCCTTGCTGTTCGCGGGAGATCCAACGACAAAGGAAAGCAGAATGACAATAAGTCAAAGAAGGGCAGATCCAAATCCCGTGGGAGTTCTAAGACTCCTGGAAAGTCCAAGGCGAAATGTTGGAACTGTGATAAATCTGGGCACTTCCGGAGGGACTGCAAAGAACCGAAGAAGAAGAAGAAAGGCTCAGATTCAGCTTCTGAAAAATCTCAAGAAGATGGAGATGCTTTTATTGCAGCTTTGGCAGCCCATGCATCTGATGATGTGTGGTTAGTAGACTCGGGTGCTTCTTTTCACATGACCTCTCATCGAAACTGGTTCTCAAAATATGAAGAGTTTGATGGTGGAAAGGTGTACTTGGGTGATGATTCTCACCTAAAGATAGTTGGACGCGGAAGGGTCACTATCAGATTTCCTGATGGACGAGTAAAGGGAATCAATGGAGTTATGCACATTCCGGGTTTGGCACGAAACCTATTATCTGTAAGTATGTTGAATGATGTAGGTGTGCAAGTTGTTTTTTCGAAAGATGGATGCAAGATGATAAGAGGTTCTATGGTGCTCGCTAAAGGTACTAGGAGAGGTACTTTGTTTCAGCTTGATGCATGCATTGCTCAGTGCAATAGTTCTTCTGTTTCAAAGAAGAGAGCGGCTATCACTTCATCCCCACCATCTGAACGAGCAGTAAAGAAGATTGTGGCAATGGGTTCCGATGGCAGTGCAGTAAGTGTGCCTAAGGGTGTAAACACTTTGGAAGGCAAGCTTCCTGCAGAAAAGACAATGTTGTGGCATATGAGATTTGGCCACATTGGTGAGAAGGGTCTTAGGACCTTGAAAACTAAAAATCTCGTTGAGGGGCTAAATGATTGTAATCTCGAATTCGATTTCTGTGAACACTGTGTTTATGGTAAGCAAAATCGTGTTCAGTTCTACTCTAGTTCTCACAAGTCTTCTGGACTTTTGGATCTTATTCATTCTGATGTTTTTGGTCCTGTAAAAGTTCCTTCTATCTCTAGTTCTGTATATTTTGTATCTTTTATAGATGATTATAGTAGAAGGACTTGGATATATTTCCTGAAAAGTAAGACACAGGTTTTCAGTCGGTTCAAGGAATTTAAGGCTCTCGTGGAGAATCAGACTGGTAAAAGAATCAAGTGTGTGAGAACTGATAATGGTGGTGAGTTTTTTTCCACAGAGTTTGAATAGTTCTGTAAAGAACGAGGAATCGAGAGACATAAGACAACTCCTTACACCCCGCAGCAAAATGGAGTTGCAGAGAGAATGAACAGGACACTGATGGAGAAGGCTAGGAGTATGCTTAGTGGAGCTGGCCTAGAACAAAAATTTTGGGCCGAAGCTGTTGCCACTGCTTGCTATCTGGTTAACAGATCTCCTACATCAGCTCTTGTTGGTAAGACACCCATGGAGGTGTGGTCTGGTAAGAAGCCTTCAATTAGACATCTTCGTGTTTTTGGTTGTGAAGCTTATGCACATGTTCCAAAGGAGAAAAGATCTAAGTTGGAAAACAAAGCTGTCAAATGTATTTTCATCGGATACAGTGTTGGTGTGAAAGGATACAAGCTTTGGAATCCTATGACTAGTAAGGTGCTGTATAGTAGAAATGTTATTTTCAGAGAGCTAACATCTTCTCCTATTGTGCTACAACCAGATGAAAAAGAAAAGGAAAAAGATGTTGTTCAGTTTCCTCCTACCCCTGAGAAGACTGAACAGAGAGACCATGTTGGGTCTAATGATGAGGAGAGCTCTAGCAGCTCTGATAGTTCGGAAGAAGAGGAAGAACAACCTCAACCTCAGCCCTTGAAGAGATCCATGAGAGAAAGAAAGCAACCAGAAAGGTTTGGTTATTCTATGTTAGATTCCAGTTGTGCTTTTGCTTTGATTACTAACACTGATGAGCCTAGATCTGTGAAAGAGGCTTTGGGCATGGAAGATGCAGGTTCCTGGATTGAGGCTATGGATGATGAGATGGCTTCATTGGAGAAAAACAAAACTTGGGACCTTGTACCTTTGCCTAAAGGGAGAAAATCTGTTGGCTGTAAATGGGTGTTCAAGAAGAAATTTTGTGCAGATGGGAGTGTTGAAAGGTACAAAGCTAGATTGGTTGCAAAGGGGTATTCACAGGTAGAGGGAATAGATTATGGTGAAATATTCTCTCCTGTTGCAAAGTTGACATCCATTAGATTTCTGTTATCTCTTGCTGCATCATATGATTTAGAGATAGAACAGATGGATGTGAAGACAGCTTTCCTTCATGGTGATTTGGAGGAAGAGATTTATATGTCACAGCCTGAGCACTACATTGTTAAGGGTAATGAATCCTTAGTTTGCAGATTAAAGAAATCTCTATATGGTTTGAAGCAATCTCCTAGGATGTGGTACCTTAAGTTTGATGCCTTTGTGTTGTCAATTGGATTTGTAAGATCGAAATCAGATCATTGTGTTTATTTCAGAGTTGAAAATGATCGCCTTCTTATTGTTGCATTATATGTTGATGATATGTTGCTGTTTGGGAAGGGTAAGGGTATGATTTCTGATTTTAAATCTCAGTTGTCAGCACAGTTTGAGATGAAAGATCTTGGGGCAGCAAGGTACATCTTGGGTATGGAAATCAGTAGAGACAGGTCTAACAGAAAACTCTGGTTGAGTCAGAGTAAGTATGTGAAGTCTGTGTTGGACAGGTTCAGCATGGCAGATTGTAGACCACTATGTGTTCCTGTTTCAATGGGAACAAAGTTATCTGTAGATGATTGTCCAAAATCTCCTAGTGAGGTGGAGGACATGAGTAGAGTACCTTATGCTAGTGCAGTTGGCAGTCTTATGTATGCTATGGTCTGTACTAGACCAGACATTGCCCAAGCAGTGGGAGTCCTAAGCCGGTTTATGGCTAACCCTGGACGGGTACATTGGGATGCAGTTAAGCGAGTATTCAGATATTTGAGGGGTACATCAGATTACTCCATATGTTACCATGGTAACTCTTCTGGATCTCCACATTCAGTTTGTATTCATGCATTTGTGGATTCAGATTGGGCAGGTGATATTAACAGCAGGAGATCCACCAGTGCTTATGTTTTCACTATGTTTGGTGGTGCCATCAGTTGGATGAGTAAGCGACAACCTGTGGTTGCTTTGTCCACTACAGAAGCTGAGTACATGGCTGCTACTCATGCTTGTAAGGAAGCCATTTGGCTTAGGAGATTGTGTTCTGATGTTGGTGTTGATGCAGAACAGATTACTATTTGGTGTGACAGTCAGAGTGCTATTTGCCTTGCGAAGAATCCAACTTTCCATGCCAGAACGAAGCACATTGATGTGCAGTTTCACTTTGTGAGAGATATGGTGGAAGATGGAAAGATAAATTTGGAGAAGGTAGATACTGTGAAGAATGTTGCAGATGCATTAACGAAACCAGTGGGCACTGTGAAGTTCAGATGGTGTTTGGAGTCTATGGGCCTTTTGGCCTATAGCGGTTAATTCCTGTTATGTTCCTATTGCTCTTACAAGGTGTTCGACAAGTGGGAGAATGTTAGGAATAAGGTGTCTCAACCTTGGATAATTCCTATTCTTAGCATTTTTTAGGGTTGCGAAGATTTGTGATGTGAGTGTATTGTTGGAACGTTTTTTCATGCTACCGTATTTTGTCTTCAAGAGTTGGAAATCTCCTGAAATAACTTGCATTGCAAGTGTATTTTAACCGTTGTGTTGAAGATAATACATTGTGCAGGTTTTGGAGTGCTGGGGTTTTTTACCGAAAGGTTTTCCCCAAGGTAAATCATTGTGTCATTCTTCATTTTCTGTATGTATGGTATATTGCTGCAATATCTTTGTTAAGTAGATTAACGAATCTGAAATTGTAAGGGTTTAAAACGAATTTGCACCATACTTTCCTTAAGAGATTAGTGTAGGAAGCTGTTTCCGCACCTGAGTTTCCTTACATATATCTCATTTACTCCTTCCTCATCTAAGATATCACAAAAGAAGCATTCTTGCATATCTACTTTGTTATCATCCCATGTGTCATCATCTTCCTCACTACTGCAAGGATTTGCACATGTATTGATTGTGAGCTCATTACAATGTTCATCCTTATCCATACAACATGGAACTTTATTTTTTGACATATTATTTTCATTCGTTTGCATTGTTGTATGATTTATTTCAAGAGGATAGTTGTTGTTTACATTTTGAGAATCCACATTTTGTGCATAACCACACTTGGTTGATTCCACAATCTTTATCCAATCAGGTACTTGATCAAAGCTATGGGGCTTCAATTCCTCTGGAAAAATACTCAACCCAGATTCATAAATCTCACAAAACAAATCAATGCACACCAAATCCTCAGGTCTAAAATCTATGGGAACTTCTATCAAAGCATCCAAAAATCTCAAAAACAACTTATATGGTGATTCTCCCTCTTGTCTCTTCATCTCATACAAAGCTTGCACAAAATAATTTTGATCAACAATGCTCAAATTTCATTGATGTTCAACTTGAAGCTCACTATGATCTTCATACTTTGATGATGGAGAAATTATAATAGCAAAAACATTGTCAACTCGACAATCATTTCCATTATTTGATCCTTGAATTCTATTGGCATGAGATGTGTTGGGATAACCAACACTTACAACTAGATATCCTTTCATCATTGAGTATTTCAAATTGTTCTCAATGTCCATGGCAGTTTGATATGCTTGAAGTAATGTTGCAGGCTCTTTATCTCTCAACAAGAGGTTCATCTTACTGTCAAATTCTCCTAAATATACGACCAAGCATTCAGCATCATTTGGCCTCATGTCTTCAAGAATCTCTCTTATGATCTTTGAAAAACTAAGATTAAAAGATGGGACTAACTCATCTTTCCCTTTCTCCATGTTCATGAACTTTTTCCTTATCAAAACAGGGTCAATCCTCTCTCCAAATTGCTCCATGAACACTGCCTTCAACTCTTCCCATGAATGAATGGAGGAAGCTGGTAAATAAGAGAACCAATATCTTGCATCTCCTCTTATGGACTAAACAAATAGTCTCATGATCACATCTTTGTGGTCAATCTCATAATCGTCCATCAAATTATTGAATTCTTGGAGATGCTTATTTGCTGATTCAGACTTATCACCAATGAATCTTGGTAACTTATTTTTGACCTTAACTAGAATTTCATTTGGGTAACCACTAATGCCACTAAAATTGATAGTTTTGTATCTTCCAGTGTTGAAACTTCTTTGACAATCTAGCTAGGACTGATCACAAGCCATGGTTGCACCTGAAACAATATTAGGATGCATATATTGAAGCATTCTGACATGCCTCTTTCAAATTTCGCATATCATCTCTACAATTGATTATTCATTTCCCTATTTCTATCTTTCATCATGACCTCAAAATACCACAATCCATAATTCAAATGCATTTACACCTAAGATCTATCTAGTGGGTAAATTTAACAGCTAGCATACTTTTCTAACATAATACATAGGTTACAAATTTCAGTTCAAAAGTATGCAAACCTGATTTTACTATTATTTCCCTTTGTTAGTGATAATCACTCAATAGGGAACCAAATTTTTTGTAGGACTTCAAATATGGTTTCCACACACAAATTTCTTGAAAACCCAAAGTGAAGAATACCTGGAAATGTTGCAGCTACTGCAATTTCTTCAAATCTTCAACAGGTTCTTCTGATAGAGTCGCCACCTCTCTTCATAGAGTACTGAACTTCAAGCATTATGAAGTTATTTCATAGATAAATGTTATTTTGAGTTCCTTCCACCAACAGAGCACCACATATCATGGAATCTTCAGGTTCACTGCAACAAATCTTCCTCTAGGTTTGAAATCCTTCAGTATTTGAACTAAATTCAGAATGGAAAATAATAATATGACTCTATGAAATAACTGTCTACAACTGGAGGTTCAGATTTATCCCTCGTGGAGTAGCCATTATGTTGTTGCTCCAAATCAACAAATCAATTGAATCCAAAAGACTGGCCACTTTCTCATGTTCAGATTCAAAGGTGGATTTGGCCAACTGACAAGAAATGGGATTAACACACATTTCCCCTACACTTCAGGCTCTGTAAGACCTAGGGGGTGACCCTTTAGCAATACTTAAGGATTTAGACACACAGTTAACATGATATTTCTTAACAGATGATGCTCTCATAGAATTATTCTAAGAAACACAAAATATTACTCAAGATTGGCTAAAACATTAAGTGAATTTCACTAACCAACATGGACAACAAGGCAAACACATAACTCAACATACAAAATTGAAATGATTTATGATTTAAAGAGTTGGGACCAAGCTGAAAACAATAGAAGTATAATACTGGACCAGTGCCAAGAAATGGGCTATGGAGTCATATAACTAGCATTCATCCTACACTATTGAACATGCTCTGAAGATCCTTGAAAATGTTATCACATTATGACAACTGGCCCACTAAAGCTTTATCTGATAACTCTTCTTATAAATCCACCTAAAACACAACACTCATGTCACATTTGTTAAATAAATTACACTATCCCTTGAACAATAGGCAATAATAAATGCAGCTTGTGCTTTATTAAAGAAATTGCATCATTCATAGAATAGAAGGCAACAATAGATGTAACTCAAATGCAACAAATATGCATGAAAAGACTCAGACAATTTTATTATTGAATCCCAAAAGAGCATTACAGTTCAGCCATGGAGACAATTATCATCTAAAATAACATAGAAGCACAATTCAAAACATAGAAACTTTCATATTAGTGACTCAGTCATATGTCATCCTAGATTTACAATCTACTGAGAACTTTTGTCTGACTTGCAAAGCTTCTAGAAATTGGAACCCAAAATCCTTGCAAAATGAGAAGAGAAGAGAATAAAAAAAAAGAAAGGAAGGCTCCAGAAGAAAGATCTATAGATGATAGTTGGAAACTCCTCTCCCATTGATCAACAAAACAAAGCCTCTCTCATCTCTCTTCTTTGTAACAGATTTTTCCTCTCAAATCTACCTTTGCCCAAGTTGCCAAGCAATAGAAAAAATGCCCATGTGAGGAATTTCACAATTCACTCAGCTGAAAGAAAATATCTCTGCCCATGAAAATCCTCTTTTCTTCCTTTTGAATTGCAGCTGCAATTTAAACTTTAGCAAATAATGTCTTTTTGTAAAGTTAATAAATCCACTTTATAAAATATCTCATGCAGCCATTTTGTATTTTAATGCCCAACAATAAAATAATTCACCCTTTACACTTTCATTCCCCAGCAGAGAATATTTCATGTGCATTTTAAAAATATTTGCTCCCACTGAGAAGACTTTTAAACATTCGTTGGGTAAAATATTTACCCATACCCATATAATTCATCCCATATTTAAAAGAATTTCTTTTAAACGATAAAAGCTTATGAGTATTTAATATGGGCCTATTAAATATAATTGCCCATGTCAATTTATTTCACTTTATAGAAGTGAAAATTAAAAATATCTTATTGGGCAATTAAAAATATCACCTCCCTAGGCCCACCTTTCATTTAACACTTATGCCCTTTAATATTTCATCAGGCAGATTTTTCACTTTGAATTCTTTTCTTTTAATAATAAAAAAAGCAAATGAAACATTAGATTTTTTTATCAACGGGCTCCTTAAAAAAATTTTAGAACACTTCACCCAGGCCCACATCTTCCACGTGGCCTCATCTCGTTGATCCCGCTAGGGTTAAAGGGTGCCCAATTTGTAGTAGTGAATTGGCAGGGAATGGCTGAGATTTCATCTCGTCTCTCCATTGTTGATCTCCATTCCTCTCGTTTCTTGCCCTAATTTCTTCATTCACTATGCTCATGCTTCTCTGTTTGACAATGGCCACCAAGAATTCTTCATTTTGCTCAAGCCTCTGCTTCAATGGTGGCAAGTTTTGTATTTTCTCCTACACAGTTACAGCTTCCTACCTTTACCAAGACTACATGATTACCACATTACCCAGCACACCTAGGTCCTTAACATCAAACATGACAGTGCCCATCATTTGCATAGGTAGGAAGGAAAACGCAATGCAATCATCAATTGCATTTTCATAAAAATGTCTAAAGAATTTTCAACATAACATTTTGCATACCCAACAATCATGGCTACGATGGAGGCCATCAGTCTAATATTCACCTTTCCATCGAGCATTTTCACAGTTTGTGGCCTTGTGCCTTAGATCCATCATCTCACTTAAATATAGCCTCACACACATTTCAGGTGTCTTCCAACCGTAGGATGCAAATTCAAATAACATTCACCCTCAACCCAATGACTGCTTCAAATCATGGAGCAATTCGAGCCAAACAAAACACATATGGGGGTGGTGCCAAAAAGTACTTCCTCAAACAAATATGATACATTTTCACTATACGCGTAAGCTACAATGGGCGCAGGTCTTTCCTTCATATGACGCAGTTGAATTAGCCCTTCACTAGATGCGATGGCTAGCCAAAAAACGATCCTCCAATATCTTAGTATTGATGGATGCCCATACCTTGACATTTGCTTAAATTCCCCGAGGCATTTTCAACACAACCATTTTTTGTATGCAGCAAGTATGGAATAAGAAAGGAAAACACTCACAAAATTTGTGGAATTCAACAATAAATATGCCAATTGCATTTGCCTTAGAGTTTCTAACGGCTCCTCACCAAACCATTTTGTGCATATACCTCAATCATGGCATTGTATGAGACCACATTCATTTGAGAAATTCACTATCCTCTGTAGATGAATGAAACTCCTCTTTGCAGCCCTCCTCATGCTGCTCATAACCCCCAGCAAGCAATGGTTCCTCCACATGCAGATTTTAGTTGTTTCATCTACCTCCAATTACAAGTTACCAAGCACAAATAAAACAATCGATCTGTTTGCAAAACACAAAAGCTTTAGGCTCCTCTAAATATAATTTTTGGAGACATGTCTTGAGCTCTTACTATGTGCAATAATGACATTGAACCTTCAAAATTCAACACTTCCACCCATGCTTCCTTAGAAATTCTTTCTTTAGAAAGGAGATATCCATATGCTCAGGAAACATGAACAACATTAGTATATATAAAGGATTTTCTTTCTTGATATTATGTAGTTGTTCAAACAACCAAGCATGAGTATATAGTGTTGTGGCATTACCCCATGCTAAGTTCAAATGGAGCACCACCAATACAATCATCTATATCAGCTTGTTCAAACAATATTACTTTGTCTTTCTTTGGATTCAACTTCCATTGCCAAAATCATCATAAGAAGAGTTCCACCAACATACCCCTATCTAAAAGAAAAGTGTGAAGAGCTTATACCTAAGGTACAAAATCAATAATATTGCACTCACAGTAGTAATGAGTATCGAGATCAATATTTACGACATGTAACTCACTCTATCATTCAGATGATTTAATGCTTTTCTCAGATTGTGTGGCTCAAGTCGGGTTCCCTTGTGGGCTCGACTAAAAAAAAATCATTTTTAAACAAATTTCATGCTCGAATTGACCTGACATAACTTCTGAGTGCATTTGAAAAGAAAACATGAACTGGGTTTTGATTAAAACTTACTCTCAAGCACTTTTGAAAAAATGAGCAAAACTGGCTAAGTGGGCTTTGGAATTGTCCAGGGAAACTAGCCAAAGGACCTTCTGGAGCTATGAAAACTTGTAGACATGTAGTCATTTGACCTGAGAATGCAGTGCAACAAACGGCTCGACAAAAAATGTAACGAGGTGAAAGATATTAATCCACAAATTTTCTCAGTCAGGCTTTCTACAACAACTTATTCTGAACCAATTACAACTCTCCCAATTGCTAATTTGAAAAATTAGCAAATCAACTCTTGGGAGGCCGCCACTAGAGACATAAGCAAATTTAGGTACACTTAGTATGTGCGCAAGAAGTATTTGCTTGAATCATCTCCCATGAAAAGATATTAGGTGTCAAAGTTGACCACCTTGAAAGGTTTCTGAAAATGTAGGTGCAAAACTGAATAAATTGCATTTAGTTTTGACCTAGTAAAAATAGCAAATCACCTCATGAAGCTCTAGAATCAGACATGGGAGTTCACTTTGGTATGCAGAATGCAGAGAAACAATCATTTTGACTTGACAGTCATCTGGTTGTCAAATGCAAGCTCAAACGAGAGGCAAGTTTGCAAACAGAAGAAAAGAGCCAAAACCCTTCAACTTCACTTTTGTAACCCTGAAAAACTCATCATATGAAGCTAAAAATTGGCATACCTGCTCACATAGGTCATATGAGTGGGTCTACAAATGGGTTTTGTACGAAAATCAATAGGCATCAAATTATGACCCTCCAAAATGGGTCATTCTTGCAGATTCTTCAAGTGCACTTCTAAAAGTGTAGAGGCAAAATTTTGAAAAGAGCACGTCAAATTTGCAAAATCTGAGATCGCCATCAGAATCTTCAGGTATTCCCAAATTATTGATAAGCTTAAGTGAACAAATGTTGAGGCCTGCACCCCCATCCACCAAGACCCTTTTGACCTTATATTTGTTGGCCTGGACTTCAAGGTGGAGTGCATGGTTGTGAGATGGCTAGGTGGGGAAGTCTTGATGAGAAAACGTGAGAAGATTCGAAATGGTGATGTTACCGACCATATCTTGGAATTGCTCTGTATCTAGTAGATGAAGACAATGCTGCATCATTGATTATTCTGTGGGCAGCTGAAATCTTGAGTAACTCCATGATGAAGATCTGAGAAGGGGTTCTTTTTAACTGGTCAAGGATGTTATAATCATTAGGGATTGATCTTTTGTTCGAGGTAGGGGTCTTAGTTGGTTGTGGTGCCCCAGAAATGGTGACCTTTCCACCATGTGTGGCGACTCCATAATCTTCTTTGGCTCCCTTAATGCTGACGACAACGACTAATTCATCTAGGAATGCAACCAATCCATCATACACATGGTTTTGCATTTCCATACTTTTTCTTCCCTTTGTTGTTTCCTTGGTTGTTATTGGGCATTGGATTCGTGTAGATTTTCAGATCTTGATTGCCGGTCGGTTACTCAACATTTATGATTTTATCATCAATGAGATCTTTGATGATCATTTTTAGTTTCATGCAGTTGGCGGTTGTATGTCCCTTGAGCTTATGATAATTGCAAAGGAAATTTTCATTGTACTAGGGTGGTTTTACCTAGGGCTCTTGGTAATTATCATAAGTGGGGACTTTGAAGAGGTTCTCATTGACCAACTTCTTCATGGTGGATTTCATGGATTCCCCAAGGGTTGTGAATTTTTGCTTGGGGGGATACCTATTTGACGAAGGTGGTCCTCCTTGATTATTAAGGTTGTTGGGTTGATTGTGGGGTGTTTGTTAGGTTACCACATTTTCTTGCGTGTTATTGTGATTGTTGCTATTATGTGGTTGATGATGTCTTTGGACATTATGCTTTGGAGCAATGATCTCAACCTTGGCAT
Source organism: Sequoiadendron giganteum (assembly GCA_007115665.2). Lineage (NCBI taxonomy): Eukaryota > Viridiplantae > Streptophyta > Pinopsida > Cupressales > Cupressaceae > Sequoiadendron > Sequoiadendron giganteum. The sequence continues at coordinate 218,838,092 of CM021104.1, forward strand.
TGACCACACCATCATTGGTGACATTCCTATCTTTCACCCATGTGCGAGGTTTATCAGTGTAACTAGTGGATGGGCGACTATCTTGATGTTCAAGATATGTAGGTGTGCCCCCTTGTGCAATAAGGGCCCTTTTGATGTTGAGCGTCTTGGGGTTTAGTTGGACATATGTGGTGATGCATTGCATCTTTAGATAAAATTCCAAGGTCTTGTCCAAATTAGCAATGATAGTGCAGACTTTATGCTCCTCTAGCATGGCCCATTTGCTTCGATTGGCCTTGGATCACCATCATTGGAGGAAGGAGGTGAATGATTCTCCCTTTCCTTGTTTATGTGTTGAAAGTTCCTCTAAGCTAACATCCACGCTAATGTTGAATGCATATTTTCGGAGGAATGCATCTTTGATTTCTTGGAATGTTCAGATGCCAGTAGGTAGACGAGAGAACCACTCCATGGCAGGACCAGCCAAGCTTTGAGGAAACAACCGCATTACATAGGTGTCATTGTACGTGACTTCCATGCAATGTACTTGGAACTCCCTGATATGATCTTTAGGGTTTTTGATCCCATGATATTTGTCAAACTTGGGTATTTTGAATCCTTTTGGGAATGGTATCATTGCAAGGCTCATGTCAAAGGGATAGGGACATAGATTGTTGGGTGTCCTTGTTGTTTTTCTTGATTGAAGATCAACCACTTGTGTGAGAGCAGTTTGATTTGTGTTGTCACATCGCCTTGCAGATCAGGAGGTGGGGTTAACATGTTTTGAGGTATTCGATTGAAGGGTGGGATGTTGGTGTGATTTTTTTGTAAGCTTTATTGAGCAAGTAATTCCTACGTCTGTTGTTGAGCCAACAATGCTTGCTATTGGTCATGGTGTTGTGACAACAATGCTTTTTTGGGCTTTCTATTGACTTCTTGTTGTTTCACTTGATAATCTTGCAAGGCTTGTTGATATGCTTCTCGTTGGGCTTCTTGCAATTGTGTCTAGTATTGTGCTTGCGCTTGCGCTTGCTGAGCTTGATATTGGACTTGGGCTTGGGCATGCGCTTGTTGGATTGCTTGTGCAATTTAAGCGGTTTGTGCAGCTTGTGAAACTTGGGAGGCTTGAGTGGCTTGTATGGCTTAGGTAGCTTGGGAGGCTTCTTGTTGTTGTAGTAAGGCTTGGGCTTGAGCAGCCTGTTGTGCCGCTAATTGTGCTTACGCTTACTAAGTGGCTAGCTAGGCAACTTATTGATTTTGGAGTGCCTTTTGATAAGCGGCTTGTCGAGTAGATTACAATATAATGTTGAATTAATTTTCCATGTTGTGTTTTGGCAGTGGTGGTGGTGGATTGGGAATGGTGTGAACTCTTGTGATGAGTGGAATAGTTGTGTTGATGATTGGATTTTGAGTGGTGGATGGCATGATTGAGATGCTTGGTCCTTGAGAAACCATGCTTTGAGAAATTTGAGGAATGGTGGATGATGCATTAATAGTTTGGGTTGTTTAAATGGTTTCCACCTATTTGTACGATATTGGTGGCAAGACGAGAGGATTTGATATGATTCTTTGATTGCTTTGATTTGGTTGATTGATGGCGGGTAAAGGGGGAAGACCCAATCTAACGAGTGATGTGGATGTAAGTGGTAGTGGAGGGAATGGTGGTATATTCCCTTCGAAAAGTGATGATGAGGAGGGATCGAGGATTCCCCTTGCTCCAATCAAATCACATTCTCCTTGTGAGGTAGGTAGAGAGGCTTGTGTGTCTAGAGGATAGATTGGTGTTTCATGAAAATAGGTTGGATTGGCAGAATCATAGAACGCGAGTGGGACATATGGGTGTAATCTATTTATTGAGATGGATTGATATAGTGTGGTGCTTGCATCCAACTCTCTATTTCTCACAAGGGGGTGTGTTTGGAGTGTGTGAAGTAATGAACTACCCTAAATAACAATTGGTGGGGTTGGAGCGATGGATGTTGTGATTTGTGGGATGTCTTGAGTGACGCTTTGAAATGGAAGCGTGGATGAGGTTGAGGGCATGATACCAAGAGGTATTTCCCCAATAGTGATTACGTCATAGTCGGAAGGGAGTTTAGCCCTTCTTTTTCTAACTCAAACATGTATTGGGAGGGATATAACTTCATCATAACACTAACAATTCGATGATTTTTCAGGATTTTGGACCATCTCAAGGATTTCATCTTGTTTCATCCCTAAGAGGTTGTTGGTGATGTCCTATACTTGACCCTCCTTGAGGATTGTGGGGTGGTAGAGGGAAATCGCTTGGGGGATTTCTTGACCCAATAGGATTTACCTCTAGAATAGTTTGACTTAGGTCACTTGAAGTGGATGTTTCTTTGTTGACGTCCATGTTCTTCTTGTATTGAGATTGAATTTGAACCATAAAATAGGGATCAATTTTCAAGAATGTGTGATTCTATAGATTGATCCAACTTTAAGCCCAAAAAGAGAAGAACTAGGATGATTAAGGATCAAAGGATGATGAGGATGAGATAAATGGAAGATGTATGATGCGGATGATGAAACTATTGAGAAAACCCTTGAGGGAGATGCTAAAATTTAGGACTTGGTTTGATTGGATTTGATCGATCAATTTGGATAATGAACTTGTAAACTCTAGGACGTTGGATGTTTTCCTAAAGGGAACTCGTACACAAGATGATAATTTGACTAAAGGTGTAAAGAAGGATTCATCAAGACACCCCTAGTCAAACAAAGATGATTTTGGATAGTGAGCTCCTAGATCCCAAGATTTTTCACAAGGATTTGATAATTTGATCAAATATCTCTAGAAGGATTCATCTATGCATATCTAACCAAACAAGAAGATTTTGATTTTCCAAAAATTCTAGCATGGATGATGTTTTCAAGGTTTTCAAGAGTTGTTGGTGAGATGGGATTTAATTTTAATGTTCGAGAGATGGGTGAGAGTGATGATTTTTATCCTATACCAACCTAGGTAAGACTCCTTAGAGGACCTCAATTTTGAAGAACATGCAATACTTCCTAGGTGAGAAAAGGAAGCCTATGAAAGAGACTTGGATTCTATTGGAAATAAAAATCATACAAGTTAGGATTGTTTCTTGATGTTTTCTTGTAAAAATTGTAAACCAACCTTTCCCTAACTTCAAGAAGTCTTTCAAAATGCTCGTCACGAGCTTTAGGACTAAGACATTTGAACCTTAGTTTCTGGATTTTGATTTTGTAGGAAATCATTTGGGAGACCACATGTGTGGGGTTCAATTGTCTTTATCTTTTCCTAAGGAGTCCTTTTTACCACAAACACTCTCTTGATTAGCTTTTCAAACTGAATGTCTAATGTCCTAATTTCTTATCATCCCACAAAGTCAATTATGTGGAAAATCAAGGAAATTAGGGAAAAAGTTTCCTAATGTTGACTTTAGTGGAAAAAAGTGATGATTAAACCCAAACACTTAGAAGCCTCTAAGGATAAAATCCCAAGAAAAAGCAAGAGTACTTGGATTCATCAAGAGTATTTGTTTCCTCCAAAGGGTTTGAAATTTTGGAGATTTCGTGAATGTTTTTTTTTCAAATGTTTTGAGATCCAAGCAAAGTTTTTTTTTTGTTTCCAAGAACATGCACAATCCTAGGATAAAAAGACAATATTTGTTGGGTTCCCACTTGGATAAATCAAGATGCACATATTCAGTATGGATGATTAGATGCTTGACCACACAGGCTCCCCATTATAGTGCACTTGCTTCTCAGGTCAGCCAAGCATCAGTACCCATGAAACTCCCATGGCATACTTTTCATCTCTACAATAGAAGTGAATGTTATGTGGGGCGGCTTCAAAGGAGATGAAATTTTGCACCAACAAATAGTTAAGGATTTTGGCCTTTGCTAAACAAGGGTTTTAATGTAGGCATTTCATTCATGGGGGACCATCCATGCGGTGAGAGACCATTGCTTCCCTTCTCGTCAAAACAATCCTCGTGATTCACAAACTTTCCCCAAGAATCCACACTTATATACCGGTTGGAAGTCGTTGGTTTTTGTGTGTTCCTAGTTGGGTCAATCCCTTGGGTGATTACTTTTTCCCACAAGGTAGGCCCTCTAAGATAAACAAAAGTGAGCAAGCATATCCCATAGTTAAATCAACCTTTGTTAAAAAGAAAAGGGGAAATACTGGCAATATGCCCCACTCACACTTGCAAGGTTTGTTCAATTTTTAATCCCAAATGAAATGTGGGGGAAATTACTTACACAACCTAAGATCATCAAAAGCCTTTTGATTCTCAAGATCACTGTTAGGTGTGAGAGAAGTGCATATGTCTTTTAGATGATATTATTTTGGGTAAGTGATTACAAAAAAAAAATGCACATGTTCACTTTAAATCCTCAAAGCAATGATTTGATTCTTTTTAAAGCACCAAAAGGAAAGGTGAAAGTTGTCTTGTTCAATTTTTAGCCTCAAACCAAATCTAGTAAGTTGTTCTAAAGTTCTTTTTAACCCTTTGTTGCAAAAATTGAAAGTTTTTGTAGTGTTCTTTTATGAGCCCAAAAAAAATTAGTGTGTTCTAGAAGCATGAAGGTAATTAATTCCTTAGAAAGGGATTATAAGTTTTCCCAAAGTGTTTAAAAACACTAAATACAATAAGAAAATGATGTCATAGTAAAATATTATTTCTTGCTCCCTCCTTGCCTCAAGCTACAAAACTGTTTAAAACCAAGAAATACAGAGATAGAAAATAGATTAGGAGTTCAGAATGTCAAAAACAAAAAAGCACATGTCAAAATAAATTCTATTTTGACTTTTTACTCCACCCGAGTGGCATAGTTTGTGGGTATGATGGAGTTTAGAAACATTAGCAATGCAATATAGCACTGCTAATTACTGAGAGTGGTGCTCTACAGTGAAACAGAGATCGTGATTGTGTCTTTGTTTGACCATCAACACTATTTAGAATTTGGAAAGTCTGTGGGCAAGTTTGAAACTTGAATTTTTTTGGTGGGAAGATAGCAATGGTGAAGTTTGGAGATTATAGCAGTGCAATATAGCGTTGCTTAATAGTCAGCGACTGATTTTCCTGGAAGGTGCAAAAAAACACAAAAAAACACAGAAATTTCTAAAAAATGTGATTAAATCCTTCAATATTGCCCTCCTTCTAGCACCAAAATGTGAACCCCAATCTTGTGCCTACACAAACACAAGAAACAAACACAATATTAGATCAAATGCAAGTAAGAACAAGGATTCCCCATGAAATTCATTTGCAATGCTCAAAATAGGAAGAAAACAAAAAACAAAACAAGTAAAGAAATTAAACCCTATTTAAGCATGCAAACTCTTGATCCCATGGGGGAGTTGGTGCCAATTTGTGTGTATTAAATGACCTTTTCCCAACTCCTATGATGCAATGTTGATGAGTGATGCAATTTGATGAAGATTCAATTGAGCTCCATGAAAAATCTCCATAACCTAGCTAAGATCTTGATTAAAATGGATGAAAATAGATATGGTTGAGGATGAAATTGAGTATAGTAATTTTACTCAAGTTGTGGATGATCAAATGAGGAGAAAAGCCTTGAATTTATAGATTTCAAGAATGGAAGAATAAGAAAAATGGAGCAATGTGGGATTAATCTTCAACCAATGGCCACTTGTCAAGATGTGAATGGAGGAAGGTTGAGCACATTTTGGTGATTATGCACAATAAATGTTATTAGGTGGAATTTTCAAATTCATGAAATGACATGTAGGAGGGAAAAAGAATGAATTAAATGCCACTTGGCTCAACGCACAAGGATATGTAAGAGGAATGAATGTCTTGTTGGAAGGACAAATCCACTTGGAGGTATTTTCAAATTTTGGAGGAATATTCTCAAAATATGCCAATTTGAAAGAAAATAAGGATTTAATAAATCAGTTAAATGTATTTTCATGTGCAAGTGGCAAAATCTAGAGAATTTTGGAGATTAGGATTAAATTAATCAAAGTTTAATTAATTTAATGAGGGATTAGGTGATGTGACTATTTGATTTAGATTTATGGGTTGATTTAAATCAAAAGATGAGAATTTGATTTAGATTTAATTAAATAAAATATTTGATTTATTTAATTAAAGAGGGATGATGATGCTAGACTAAATCAAATAAGGTTTAATTTATCTAATTTAATGAACTGACTTTAGGGATTTAATCAAATAAAATAAATTATTTAATTAAATAGAGATAATAGGATTAATTAAATAACTTTGATTTATTTAATTAATGAGAGAGAATGACTTAATTAGATAAATAATGATTTATTCAATTAAGGGACGAAGAGTGAAGACAAGCTGAGAAGATGATTTAGGATGAAACAGTGTTAGTAATCAGGATCAGGTGTGCCGGTATTTCTCCATGTCTACATTTCCTATGGTTCTTTTTAATCCCTTTATTTTGTTCTTTTTAACCCCAAACAAAAATTATTGAGTCCGAAAAAGCATGAAGATAACAAAGTCCTTAGAAAAGAGATTATAGTTTCTCCCCAAAGTGTTTAAAACTACTTGATACAATAAAATGATGATGACATAGAGAATTCCTTTTCTTTGTTTCCTCCCTTCACTTTTGATCAAGCCAACCTACAAAAAATGGTTAATACTACAGAAACAGAGGCCAAAACCAGTTAGGAGTCAAAAGCAATCAAAATGAGGAAACAAATGTTGAAATTAATTTGAAAACTATCTCTTACCCAACTCTAACAGCATAGTCTATAATGGCGACACAGTTTAAAGAAGTCAACGTCGCTATATAGCACCATTGGGACTGATAGCGATGGACAATGCAGAAACTAGTGAGTGCAAATGTGGCATTATTTTGACCAGTGGCGGAGTTTGGAGTTTGGTTGGTTGGTCGATGAGAAAATGGTAGAGCATCACAGTTTGGAATTCAAATTTCTTGGCGGGAATGAATTAGCATCACAGTTTGGAATTTGTCAGCGTCGTTATATAGTGTTGTTGGACTGCTAGCAGTGAAGTTTGAATTTCAGCGGTGCAACTTTCCTATAGACACAAAAACTTCAAAAAAATAATAGAATTTCTCAAAAAAAATATGTTAGATTCTTCATATTTTCCCTCCTTCTAGCGCTCAAATGTGAATGGTGATCCTAGAACTACACAAACACAAAGAACAAACACACAAGTAGTCCAATATGCAAGTTAGAAATAACATTCCCCATGAAAACCATTTGAAACATGAAAACAGGAAATAATATGAAGAACATAATAGAAAAAGCTATTAAATCTTATTTAAATGATCAAACTCTCAATCCCATGGGGGAATTGGTTCCATTATGATGTGGAAAATGGCCCTTTCCCAATACCTTGCAAGCTTGATGATCAATGGTGAAGATTTGATGCTCCTTGGTGAAATTTCTCCATAACCTAGCTATGACAATATGAAAAATGGATAAAGATGGATAGAGATATCTTAGAACTTGAAGATAGTAATGTTGCATGAAGATTTGGATCCCAAAATCCAAATGAGAGCCTTCTATTTATAGAAGAGAATGATGGAGAAACAGGAAAAAGGGATGAATGTGGGACAAAAGACCAACCAATGCAAAAGGCCACTTGTTAACATGTGTGGACAAAGGTGGAGCACATTTTGATGAATGTGCACATAAATGTTATTAGGTGGATATTTGAAATTGATGAAATGAAAACTTGGAGGGAGAAAGAAATAGAGTTAATGCCACTTGGCTCAAGCCAAAGGAAATGTAAGAGGTTTAAATGTCTTGTTGGATGTACACACCCTTTTGGAGGGATTTTTGAATTTTAATAATATTCTCTCTTCGATGCCATGTTGAGAGAAAATAGGAGATTTAATAAATCAAATAAAATGATTTACTTGTGCAAGTTGCAAAAGCTGGAGGATTTGAGGGATTAAGATTAAGATTAATCAAGATTTGATTAATTTAAAAGGAGATTAGTTGATTTGACACTTTGATTTAGATTTTTGGATTTATTTAAATAAAAAATGAGAGGAATAATGAATATTAGATTTAACGAAATAAATTTTGATTTATTTAATTAAAAGGGATGATGTTAGATTTAAATTAAATAAAGGTTAATTTATTCAATTTAAATGAGATGACTTTAGAGATTAATTAAATAAAATGAATTATTTAATTAAAAGAAGGACTATAGGATTAACTAAACAAAATTATTTATTTAATTAATAGAAGATGATGACTTAATCAGATAAATTTGATTTATTTAAATAAGAGATGAAATATGATTAATTTAATTTTAAATAAATATTATTTAATTAAATGACTAGCAAAAGAGATGATTCGGGATGAACTAGTGTTATTAAAATCAAGATCAAGTGTATAGGATCAATCTGTATATTTTTCATGTCTACACTAACTCATATCATCTCTATAATCAAGAGACCTCTTCACTCCACGTGGACTACCTAGATAACTTGAATCACTCTATATAAGATAAGAAAAGTTGAAATCATATGTAAGATGATTAAAAATGATTTAATGATAATTTAATTTATAATTTATCATAAATTTAAATTACCATGTGAGGCTACTCTACATGCTTTGGTGCAGGACTTGTCTCTATATGCTTTGAACCAATATGCACACAAGAGAAAGAAAGTTGAAATTAGATATAAGACGATTACAAATTATTTAATTCAATTTAAATTATAATTTATCATATTTAAATTACCATAAGAGGTTGTTGTCCATGCTTTGGTGTAGGACCTGTCTCTGCATGCTCAACTGCAAGACATGTCTCATGCTATAAAATAAAATTAATTCAACATGTATGAGCATATATATTCAATTTTAAATATAATTTAAGGTATTCAGAGTTTATAATTTTTAATTGACTTTAAATATAATCAAAATTTTAAATTACCATATGAGGCTACTTTGCATGTCTTGGTTGAGGTGGTGTGGCATCATCAAGATGGAGAGCACCACCAAAAAATTCTTACAATATCAAATTTAAAGCACATGTGTACCCGAATTAGGTTAATATATATATATTCAAGTGTACCAATAGGTGTTTCAATCTATTTAAAATACCAAAAAATTATGCACACATGTAGAAATTTTTTTAAACAACTTGAAATTTAGATGTCTCCTAAATTGCTTTCGCATCAAATGGGTGTCAAATTATCATTCTAATGGTGATGTCAACCTGTACATAGACATAAACCTTATAATATTTAAGTAGATGTATGTTTGATATAGTGAATTCAAAATACAAAATTGCTAGTTTAAAAAAATATATATATACATGTACCTGCACCTCATATGAGACACCCAACAATAGACAAGTGTTTGATAATCCCTTTGGTGGAGCCGACGTGAAATTCAGAAGACTCCCCTAAACCAACATAAATATTTAAAACACATTTTTATGATTGAATTACAAAATAAAAATTCAAGTTAAAATTAAAAAAATCAATCAAAATACCCCATAAGGGTTTTTGAATTGCACTAGTGTCGACATAAAGACTTGACGAGAAGAAGATGCCCTTGTGGTCACCATCTACACAAAACAATTTGATTGTTTAAACATTACAATTTTTTGATATATATGTTCATTAAAAACATGCATGCTTAAGAAAATATTATAGATTCAACATGTACATGCATATTTATACCTGTGTCAAAAAATTTATAGGGTGATGCTATACAGTAAGAAACTCAATGTATGAATCAATATCATCATAATCTCCACGTACACCCAAACTGGGTGTAGCCTAATCAAGTCCATAACATAGCTAATGACAACAGGTACATACGTGAGGTGTTGACATAGGTGGAGTGGTACTAGGACCAGCTCCAGACAATGCTCCTTCATGGTCTTGGTCTCTATCCCTAGTCGACATAGGTGGAGTGGTACTAGGACCAGCTCTAGATAGTGCTCCTTCGTGGTCTTGGTCTCTATCCCCAGTCGACATCACAAAAATTTCTCATCGTTTTTGGTTGCGAGTGCACTCAAAGATCCTAGTGTGAATACAACCACATGATGATGCATGGATGTAGGAATGTTATCAGTAGGAGGATCTATAAGAGTTTGATCATGCACGGGGCATCAAGGATCAACTCGTGCCCCTAACCTCTATTATGGCATGTCGCTGCCACCACCCTAAAATGATTTGAAATCAAAATAATTGGGCTTTTTTCCCAACACAAACTTTGTATATAATTTCCTCAAAAAATATAAAGGGATGTCCAAATTAGCATGTGGTGGTTAGTTGAATACCATCCACCATCGGTCCTAAAAATTGGCAGACATCTATGGATGTTTGCACCACCTCATTGATATCCTTGGTTTGTTTGTAAGAATGGGTTGGTTGGTGACAAGGTCGACAAAATAAGGTGCAAGATGGGATTTTTTTATTTTAAGGTCCAAAATTTGTCTGTAGGAGAGACCATCATAAGAAAATTGTTTCCTCTCCTCTCACCATCATTGATTCTTGTCTAATTCCACATCAATGGACCTAATGACATCAACCACTTTTTGCATCGCAGATGCAAAATTCCTCAAGTGTGGTGGAATGAAGGCTTCATTTTGAATAGAATTGATATGATCTTTAATGGATCTAACATTATCATAGATTTGTGCTAGTAAGCGAGCCTCATCGAATCTAGGTGGTGGAGTTGGGGGGTAATGAGGTGGAGAAGTGAAGGGGGCTGAGGTGGTGGATTTAGGATATCATCAATATCAAATTGATCCATGATCTATATAAGTGAACCTACAAAAGTTATACAAAATTAAGAAATAATTATAAAATTACAAGAAATAGTTAAATTTTAAACATACATGAGTGTTTAAATAGGATACATGTACATACACATACATACATCATTCAACTTGAGCATGTGTATACAAATTTTAAAATGTACTTGACACATGATTAAAAGAAAAAAAATGATGTACAATGCATACATACATCATTCAACTTGACCATGTACATACAAATTTCAAAATTTAAGATCTAACTATGTAATTTTAATACACGTACATACTAAAAACTAAACTTAAAACATACACAAAAAGCTCATTTATGTCTAAGGCATGTAAATGGAAAAATAAATAACTATTAATGTGATAAAATCTCATTTAAAATTACATAAAATTAGGAGAAATTATAATGTCTTAAGGAGTTCTCATAGGATGGCTTAAGGGGATCTATGAATTAAGGTCCTAGAACAAAATGATGGTTTCAAAGGATAAAATTTGGTCAAGTTGCCCAAGGCGACCAAATTTCATTAAGTTAAATATATACTAGTTTTTAATGTACAGTTAGGAGGTAATTAATAACATATGATGGATTAAGGGGTCCTAAGTATAGTTTTAAGGGGATCTATGGCTTAACTGTCTTAGGAAAAAATGATGGCTTTAGGGTTTAGGGTTTAATCCCCTTAAACCATTCAATGTAAATGACCTAATTGAATACAAATGAAAACATGTGTAAGGTGTTGGTTCTCAAAAATGCAGGTTTTAACCAAAAGAGTTTGCCAAGCTCTTACAACACTTTTGGCCAACGTACAAGGCCAATTGATACAATTGATGCAACTATACCTTCTACTCTTTAGGTTCTACAAGACCTAGGTGGGTGTACCTATATGAATAATACAGATTTTGAAATGTATTTCCTGCTCAAACGATCTACCCACAATGGAAATTGGAAGTGGATAGATAAAAACCCTACAACTATACCTACTCCTACTGCACAAATGAAAGGATTTGAAAAGATTAATTGTTATGAATTTATTCTCTAGGTTGTGATAGATCAGTGCCTTCTATCCACATGGACAATGGAGTCAAAAATCAAGAATTATGTGCTTTTCCCTCTCTGTCTTAATTCAAGTTGTTAGGCACTTTAAAAAATGAAACTATATGACAGGCATATAACTTCATTAATTTATGGCTTGCATAGATTGTGCTGGAATGTTTTCTTAACCTGGTTCTCCTTAAACAATCCAAAAGAAATCCTAATCATTGTGACTTGTTTAAAATAATTTAATTCTGACTTGTAGACACCAATCAACCAAATCACACAGAGTGAAATTTGCGCTTTGATAAATCAAAAATATGCTTGATACATTGATTTAAATGATTTAAAATTTTCTAATTAGAGACAACCAAAATAAGAAAGGTATATTATTATATCACAACAACTGAATTCAGAAAGAATTTTACCAAAATGTATTCTCCATTGCTCAGTCTCAGAAAGGTCTGTACATTATTTCATTCCCACTTTGAAAAATCTAGTTCCTACTATTCTAACTACTGCCTTCTTTCTAACTGATTTTTATAAATATTTATACAATACAATCCCAGGGTCACGACCCTTCATTTTACCCGCCACAACTGTTTGAATTCTGTTATGAAATAAAATATTTAATTATTGCCTTATCAGAAAATTAAATATTTTTGACATAGTCATCCTTCAATTTTTCCTTTAATACCTTTACCTCCCTTATTGTTTATTTCCTGTGGCTTTCTTTCACTTACTACTTTACCTCGATCTTTGTCTTTGCCATTGGTGGTACCATGGTATTGACTTTCACCGCTCCATCACGTTCCTTTCTCCTACTACTCAACTGCAACCTTTGTTCTAATGGTCTGCAGTGTAGTGGTGACTAGCATTCATTGTTGTCTTTGCTGCCTACTAACGGTTCACCGCACCACCACGGGTTCCATTCTAACCGCTAGAGGTATACCGGTAACCGCTTACCAACCATCGTGCTAATTTCCCGCCTCGTTGTTGTTGACTGCTAACCTCCGTCCACCATGCCATCGTGGGTTGTGTTTTAACCACCAACGGTACCATGGTAGGGTCTCCTAACCGTCGACTAGTCATTACTTCCTTGTCACCGCAGTCTCCTTGTAGACTAGTGGCGGTATCACGGTATCTCTTTGGACTGCTTCCTCGTCGGTTGCTTTCATTTTTTGCTAACCACCCTTTAACCACTACTGCCATACCATGGGTATGGATTGAGCCATCGGCGGTATAGCGATAGGTTTCAATGTGTTGATTGCGCTACCACAAATGGATTTATAAGGGGTTGTGGTAAAGCAGTGAAAGCCATGGGGGTAGACATATGATGGTAAAAAATATTCAAACATTATGAATGAGAGAAATGAATTATTTAAGGAAAAGGATAGTAAAATAATAGGAATCAAATGGGTAAAATACCTTGGAATTTTAATGAAAGTTTTTAGTTCTAATAGTGGCTCCTATTGGGGATGAGTGACTTTGCAAATCACTGCAAGAATCTAGAATTCAACTAGGAGAGCAGACCAAGACATGAAAGGACATGAAAAATGAAGGCAAATGGAAGATGGAGGAAATGAACAGGTGAAAGAGATGGAAAATGAAAGATGGAGCATGGAGGGCGAAGATGAAAGTGACCCTAGATTACTATACATGGAAAGAAAGAAATGCTTTCAGAAAGGGAATTCCTGAGAATGTCCATGTACTGGTAAACCCAGACCCTTCAAAATTTCCTAAAACTATTGTGCATGGAAAAGAATGTTTTAAGAGGTTTTGTAAGATTATCCATGCACTGGTAATTCTCAACCCTCTGCAATTCCTCAAGAGAAGAAATGCTTCAAGAACTACCCATGTACAAGAAACTCCTGCTCCTCTCCAGACATGTTCTGTAGGAAATAAGAATCTTCACCTCCTTTACCAGTTATCACAAAAGGGCCCAACCATAAAGCTTCAAACTTTCCATGCTTCCCCTTCTCTTGACATTGAGCATTCCACATCAACACTAGGTTATTTCCTTCAAATTTTCTCTCCTTGGCCTTTTTATCAAAAAGATATTTCATTTGTGACTGCAATTTCACATTCTACTTTTGAGCCATTCTCCTTATTTCATCAAGTTCAGCAACCTACTCCATTTGCTCCTTGATTGGTTCAGAAATATCCAAGTCTTCTTGTAGAATAAAGTTATAGACTAGCAAAATATTTTGCAGTGGCATTCTAGCTTGTGTCCCATACACCAATTCAAATGGAGATTTCCCAATTGCGTTCTTCACTATAATCATATCTTCCCATACAACCAATCTTAACTTTGAATCCCATGCCTTTTTATTTGTACCAAGCATCCTCCTTATTATCTTCAAAAGACTTTTATTACTTGACTCTGCCTAACCATTTGCTTGTGGATGATATGGGGCAAAATAAGAAACATCAATGCCATATGTTTTGCAAAAAAAATTGAACTCATCAGACCTAAAACACATCCCATTATCTATGGTCAATCTAAATGGGGTGCCAAACCTAGTTATAACATTCTCCATCAGAAAGTTCACTACCACCTTGCTTGTTGCTTGCTTAGTTGGGACAGCCTCCACCCACTTAGTAAAATAATTTGTGGCCAATAATATCCACCTATGTCCTCCACTCGATCTCTCCTGTATTTCTCCAATGAAATCAACTCCCCATTGGTGAAAAGGTGCTTCTACCTACAAGGGTCGAAGTGGCAATGCTCCTTGATACTTCAACCTCCCTAAAAATTTCTGACAAGCTTCACATTTCCTCACATGTGCAAAAGAATCATTGAACAACTTAGGCCAATAATAACCAGCCCTGAGAATCTTGTGTGCAGTGGTCTTAGTAGAATAATGGCCTCCACACACCCCTTCATGCATTTCTCTCAAGACATGTCTTTCTTGGGACTCATCTAAGCATAATAGAAATATGCCATCCCTATTCTTCCAGAATAAATCCTCTCCTATAAAAACATATTTAGAAGCCCGCAACTTCAAAGTTCTCCTTTGATTATCATTTAGCCCTTTAGGATACTTCATGTGTTTGAGATAATACATCACATTTGTATACCATTGAGTATGCTCAATACTTGCTACAACCTCTTCCTTATCTTCTATATTGCAGATTTGGTTTTCTTCAATATTTGTTTATGCCATCAGCCTGGCCAGACATTGTCCTCTTACCAACTTGGTAATTTGAATCTCCATATTGAACTCTTGGATTTTATTAATCCATCTGCATCTTTTCCCTATCACCTATGTCTGCACCAGGATATCCTTCACAGCTGCATGTGGGACATAAGAAATTACCTTATCACCAACAAGGTAAGGTCTAAAAGCTTTTGTTGCTTTGACCAATGCATAAGCCTATTTTTCCATAATGTCATACTTCAGTTTTGACCCCTGCAAAGACTTGCTGAAAAAGGAAACTGGTTGCTCATGGCCTTCATCATTCTTCTATAACATAACATTTGTTATGGTGTGAAATGAAGCAAACTAAAATATCTGAAATGGCTTACTAAAATCAGGGGACTTCACGATGGGGGCTTCTTTGATAGCTCTTTTTCTAGATATGAAAGCATCCATGGCTTCAACAGTCGAGTCCAAATTTTCTCCCTTTTTTAACATATTGTATATAGGCTTAACAATCTTAGCAAAATCAGACACAAATCTTCTAACAAAATTAATTTGGCCAAAAAATGATTGGATTGCTTTAACAGTTTTGGGAATGGGAATTTTATCTATGGCATCAAATCTTTCAGGATCTATCCTAATTCCATATTTTGACATAATATGCCCCAAAATTTTACCCTCTGTAATAGCAAAATGACATTTTTTAGGATTAAGACTAATACCATATTCCAAAGCTTTGATGAAGATCCTCTCCAAGTCCCCCAGATGATTCTCTGCCTTTTTGGAATAAGTAGTGAGATCATCTTGATATACTAACATTATAGCATTAATTAAAATTGTAAATGCCACATCCATGGCTCTTTGAAATGTAGCTCCTACATTTGTGAGACCAAATGGCATTCTTGCATAGACATAAGTTTCCCATGGTGTAGTGAATGTTGTCTTGTATTGCTAAGATTATTTGACTTTGACCTGATTATATCCAGAAAATCCATCCATCATTGACAATAGCTCACATCCTGTTACTTTGTACAATATTGCCTCCATGTTTGGGAGAGGATAATTATCTTTAAGAGAAGCAACATTCAGATTTCTGAAATCCACATATATTCTTATATCCCCATTTTTCTTCCTAACTAGAACCAAATTTGAAACCCATGTTGAATGTCTGATGGTTTTTATAATACCCCCCTCTCTAATTTTTGCTAGTCCTCTTGCATCTTAGGTTCCAAAGTTGGATTGATAGGCCTCTGCCTTTGTTTGAATGGATTTGTATCTGGCTTAAGTGGAATTTCATGTTGAGAAATATCTTCTCTATATGCCTTCAAATCCTCATAAGACCAAGCAAACACATGCTTGTAATTTCTTAGCAATGTAATCAACATTCTTCTGATGGTTGGGCTTATTTTATTTCCAATATAAACCCTTTTTGGTGCTAATTCAGTTCCCAAATTTATTTCTTCAATATCTTCTTTCTTAACAAGTGTTTGTTTCATGAGAGAATGATCACTCCCATCATACACTCTCTCCAATGCTACATGCCCTTTGGGAAGCTTGTTGGTTTTAAGCTATAAAAATTCCTTCACAAATACAGTTTATTTCCCATCCACTTCTTCCACAAAAGAATTGAAATCAATCTCATGTAATTCATATTGGTCTATACAATGAAGAAACTTCAAAAGGTCAGTATCATCATTAAAAACCTGCTAGCTATATATGTTGTTAGGAACGATAGGTCTTGTTTTGAACTCAACCTGAGACACTCATGCCAAAGTCATATCATCCTTCTTTAAGGCCACATTAGCCAAAAAATATGCCATCAAATTTTTCAGATTTGTCTATCCAATCAATTGAAAAAGCATCAAATAATTCTACTATATCCCATACAACATTTCTATATTGTTTTAGCCTCTTATTCTTTGCAGCATACTTTGATCTAACTTGTGACACAACTAGCTCAGAGTCTCCCAAGACAATCAACAACTTAGTCTTATGCTTAACAACCATGTTCAAACCAATCAACAAGGCTTCATATTGTGCCACATTGTTTGTACATTCAAAGGACAAAAAAAATGAATATTTAAATGTTGTACCTTTAGGTGATATAAAAACTATCCCAGCTCCATTACCTTCTTGACTGCATGCCCCATCAAAATACATTTTCCACACACCCTGCTGATTTCTAGAGACAAGCTTATCAATGGGGTGATTATTCACTAATTCTGGCTGAGACAATTCTACTCTAAAACTCCCTAAATCCACATCACAGAAGCAATTAAGTTGTTCTTGAGGAACACACTCAACAATCTAATTCACCCTTGGTTCTCTATACAATTTTACTTCTTCACCATTAACTGGTATTGTGGCATATGACAAATCAAAATGCACATTACGTCCAACTGCTACAGTCCATTGTCTTGACAAAAGAATTCCAAACTAAGGAGGTGTATCAATCACAATTATATCAATATTATAGGTGGAATGTGGGTAGGATTCTAATTTTACTTCTACATATTTCATAATCCCCACAACTGGGATAGGCCTACTATCCATGGCATAACATTTACCACCCTCAATATCTATCCACATACCAAGTTGTTTCATTACCGCTACTGGCATAATATTCATAGAAGCACCTGAATCTATCATGCAATTTCTTACCAATTTACCATTTATGAGTAGGGTAGTAAAAAATGGATCAATTTGTGGTGTATTCATCAATGCATCATTTAGGAAAACTTCTGAAACTTTTATCTTTCCTTTCTTAGCAGCAACTCCAAAATTCTCTCTTTGTTCAAAGTTTACATTTTGATTCCTCCCACTAGACATTAATTGAATCGAACTTTCCCTATACTCCTTAATTTTCATCATTTCAAGTAATGGGATAGACATTTTTACTTGGGACAAAGCTTGCATGAAATCAAAAGATAGACCTTCAGCTTTGACCACCTTCTTTTGCTCTATTGATTCTCCTTTGTTCTCCTCTTTCTCCCTTTTGGATGTCTGATCTAGCTTTTGCTTGTCCTTGGGAATTTCTTTATTTTCCTGTTTGGGGACATAATTTTGTTCTTTTTTATCATAGTGCTTATCATCTGTCTTTTTTGATATTTCATGGGACATCTTCTTATTTTTCAAGAATATTCCTCTTGGAACACCCTCATTCTCATTCACTGTCCTGTTCCTTAGCCAATACTTGCTTTTAGCCTGCTCAACCACTGCAATAGTCAATATTTTAATTTCTTCCTCAGTTGGTCTCCTCATATTTCCCCTACTAGTCTGATATGATGTAGTAGCAGGACCTTTCTCATCATCACTTTCTTCATAATCAGAAAAAAATTATTGTTCTGCCATGTGAAAATTATATTTCTGATGATCAACATCATATTCATATCCTCCTTCTTCTGAAGATGAATACCCTTGCTCTACAGAGTGAAGAGTATGAGAAGTCAAATAGATATTATAGTATTCTTCATTATTATTTTATTCTATGTCTTTTCCTGCTACTGACTGAGCTACAACACAATGCTCTAAAGAATGTGGCAAGTCACACACTGAACACCAAGGACTAATATTAACCATGTATGTCCCTCTCTTCTTCAAAGGATCAAGTGTCTCTTTATTTCTTGGCCTATTATCCATCATTGGCATTCTATCTCTCCAATTTGTATTATATAGCATGTCATGTAGTCTTTGCCTTTCATTCCTATATGTGTTTTCCTAGTTATTTGGAGGGGCATATTGGGGAACCCTAGGGTTATCCCTCTTGGAAATCATCTCTACAACCTTCCTGTTATTTTCAATAGTGAGTGCTATTCTTTGAGCTTCAGCCAAATTTTTGGGACCCCTATTCCTAAGCTCATATCCTGTCTT
The DNA here is from genome assembly GCA_007115665.2 of Sequoiadendron giganteum. NCBI lineage: Eukaryota > Viridiplantae > Streptophyta > Pinopsida > Cupressales > Cupressaceae > Sequoiadendron > Sequoiadendron giganteum. Next base: position 218,856,865 of record CM021104.1, read on the forward strand.
AGGATAAAAAGATTTTAAATAAATACTCAATGCAGTAGGATTAACCAATTTAGATCCAGGAGGTATCTTATTATGAAATTTAGAAAATCTCTGATTTAAGTCATAGGCTAACTATTTGAATTCTGTTACGAAATAAAATATCTAATTATTGCCTTATCGGAAAATTAAATATTTTTGACAGTCATGCTTCGATTTTTCCTTTAATACATTTACTGCCCTTATTTTGTATTTCCTATGGCTTTCTTTCGCTTACCACTTTACCTTGATCTTTGTATTTGCCATTGGCAGTACCACGGTATTGACTTTGACCGCTCTGTCACATTCCTTTCTCCTACCGCACAACCTCAACCTTTGTTCTAACTGTCCGCAGTGCGATAGTGACTAGCATTCACTATTATCTTCATTTCCTGCTAACGGTTCACCACGCCACCCCGAGTTCCATTCTAACCGCTAGAGGTATAGCAGTAACCGCTAACCAATTGTCATGCTCATTGCCCACCTCACCGCTGTTGACTGCTGACCTCCACCGTGCCACTGTGGGTTGTGTTTTAACCACCAGTGGTATCACAGTAGGGTCTCTTGACTGCCGACTAGTCGTTACTTCCTTGTCACCGCGGTCACCATAGTCTCCTTGTAGACCGGTGGTGGTATCGCGGTATCTCTTCGGACTGCTTCCTCATCAGTTTATTTCATTGTTTGCTAACCACCCTTTAACCACTACCACCATACTACGGGTATAGATTAAGCCATCAGTGGTATAGCGGTAGGTTTCGATGTGTTGATCATGCTACCGCAAATGGCTTTATAAGGGGTTACGGTAAAGTGGTGAAATCCATGGGGGTAGACATATGGCGATAAAAGATATTCAAACATTATGAATGAGAGAAATGAAATATTTAAGGAAAAGGATAGTAAAATATTAGGAATGAAATGGGTAAAATACCTTGGAATTTTAATGAAATTTTTTGATTCTAACATAAGGCTCATTTATGTCTAAGGCATGTAAATAAAAAAATAAATAATTGTTAATGTGATGTGAGATCTCATTAAAAATTACAACAAATTAGGAGAAATTATGATGGCTTAAGGGGTCCTTGTAGGATGTCTTAATGGGTCATAATAGGATGGCTTAAGGAGATCTATGAATTAAGGTCCTAGGAAAAAATGATGGCTTAAAGGGATAAAATTTGGTGAATTTTCCCAAGGCAACCAAATTTCATTAAGTTAAATATATATTATTTTTTTAAATGTACATTTAGGAGGTAATTAATAACATATGATGGCTGAAGATCTCCTAAGTATAGTTTTAAGGAGATCTATGGCTTAATTGTCCTAAGATAAAATGATGGCTTTAGGATTTAGGGTTTAGGTTTTAGGGTTTAGGGTAATAGGATGGCTTAAGGAGATCTATGAAGTAAGGTCCTAGGAAAAAATGATGGCTTAAGGAGATACAATTTGCTGAAGTTTCCCAAGGCAAACAAATTTCATTAAGTTACATATATTATATTTTAAAATGCACATTTAAGAGATAATTAATAACATATGATGTCCTCCTATTGTTAATGTATAATCACTTTACCATGATGGCAAGCAAGGGGATCAAATTTGGTGAAGTTGTGTGGCACACGTACTTTAGTAACACGATTTAGTAGGAATTGAGAGGCACATATTTTTATTATTCACTTTTTCATTAGAAGAATTTGACAAAGTGTTCAATGAAATTTGTGGTTTTAAATTACTTTACCTATCCCTTTGGGATCCATCACACCTAATATTATATTCTATGTAATATATAGTTCTACACTCTGCTTGTATTAGCCCATTTTTGACAATTTAGGATAGTCTCTATGGTCTACCCTTGAATTTATAGAAATGCCTATATTTAGAGAAAATCAAAATGTGTCCTGACAAGTTGTTGGAGCTAGATGTTAAAATGGTTATTGAAGCCTTGAGTATTATCTTTTATTTCTACTCCTTCCCTAATCCTCTTCTAAGTCTATGAATAAAAGGAGTGGAAGGAAATGTGAAGTAGACTACCTTAATTTTTACATATAACAAGATACTAATGCAAGAGAATAAGCTAGCATGGACTCATATGTGATACTATGGAGAGGGAAGGTTCGTCCTCCCCTTCCATGAGAATCCTCTCTTGAAATCTTTGAGGCTTTAACACCCCTGACAAGAGGATGGTGGTTTTTAACTTCATCATATCTTCCCTTATTGATGTGGTTATTTTGTAGGAAACCAGGTTGTTTGATGAGTATACTTTTGGTCTTTTTTCTTTAATGGGAAGGATCTAGTCTATAGTTTAGTCTACTACTCAATGCATCTAGTGGTATTTTTATTATACAAAATTTATGTAGGAGCTCATCCTTAAGAAGTGTGGTAATCTTGCATCATTTTAGAAAAGTGATCTTAGTTTAGTTATTTATTTTTTATTAGTTTATAGTTACCAATTTGTGGTAGATAAATTTATTTCATTTCACCATAATTTTAAATTGACTTTTTCAATTTCAAGCATACCTTGAGTTAGTGTTAAGAATTTCATGTTAATGTTTGAAGTCATTTGGATGAGGAAAAGATTATAAATTCTTGAGAGTGTTTATGGGTGGAAAATTTTGCACGTTTATATTTTTTTCTATTTTGGAAATTTATTGAGAGTTCATGCCAAAAAAGGAATATTTATTGGTTTGTCTAATCTAGTACCGATTTAGAAGAAAAATGGTGATATCAGGCTGTGTGTTGATTTTCAGGACCTAATTAAGGCCTCGTTAAAATATCATTATCCTTTGCCATCTAGAAAACAGATCTTATAGATAGTAGTTGAGGCAGAAATGTTCTCATTGCTCGATGACTTTTCAGGGTACAATCAAGTACTGGTTAATGAGAGTGACCAACACAAGATGACATTTCACACCAAGTGGGGAATGTTCACATATACAAAGATTCCCTTCAGACTCTCAAATGTTGGCGTGACCTTCAGGTGAGCCATGGACATCACTTTTCTGATTTACCTGGATGATATGATAATATTTTCAAAAGATGAGGTTGATCACTTTGATCACTTGGAGAAGATTTTTTAGAGGTACCAAAAGTTTGGGATTTCTTTAAATCCCAAATTTTTTGTCTTTGGGGTACCTCAAGGTAAAATTATTGATTTTGTGGTGTCCAAGGAAGGAATTGCATTAGAATCTAAAAGAGTCAAATCTATATTAGAATTGCCTTTACTAGTCAACCAAAAGGGGTTACAATCTTTCTTAGGAAAAACTAATTTTTTCATTCGTTTCATTTCTGACTTTGCAGGTATCACGAGGCCGATCACCTTGATGCTAAAAAAGAATATAATTTTTAAATGAACTTCTGAAGGCAAAGAGGATTTTGAGAAAATAAAGAAGGCTATTTCTGCTGCTCCAATATTGGCTAATCCAGATTTCGCTAAGGATTTCTTGTTATATGTATACAATTGTCAACATAGCATAGCTTCTTTGCTCACTCAAAAGTATACGAATAATAAAGGAGATCATCTAATTTATTTTTAATCAAGAACCCTCAAGGGTTATGAGGCCAAATATAATTTTGTAGAGAAGCAAACATTTTCCATTGTCAAGAGTCTAAAAATTTCTGACACCTAGTCTCGGTCAATAAGATTACTATTTTGGTCACTCACCCAAGTGTAAGGGAATACATCACTGAGGGAGAGATAATAAAAAAGAGAGAAAATTAGATCACCCAAGATCCTAGAGTATGATGTGGACATCAAGCCAACTAAGCTGGTGCAAGGAAGGGGCCTATGTGAATATCTTACACAAGAAATTGGGTTCTGAAATCGACAAGGAGATTGATTAAGTCCTCTTGAACTAGTTTGATTTCGTCGAATCTTGGGTGATGGATTGAACACTATACATGCAGAAAGGGTACTACCCTACAAATTTCCCCTTCCACAAATGAATATACTATCAACTTCAAGGCACCAAGTATGTGTTGGTGGAGGGAGTTTTATTCAAGAGAAACTATGATGGAGTATTGCTCCAATGTTTAGATAAATGTTAGTTTGATAGGATTCTGATAGAATTTCACAGCAGTCCTGAGGGAGGGAATTTTTATGCTAAAACTACCTCTCTGAAAATAATGTTAGCGGGGTACTATTGGCCCTCTATGTTTTTAGAAGCACGCCATTTGGTGCAGAAATGCACTTAGTTCCAATTCTTTGTTGGCAAGAGGAAAAAAATATATTTTCCTTTGAGTCCTATTGTAACTGAAGAACCTTTTGCTCATTGGAGTTTGGATTTTATCAGGATGATAAATCCTTTCTCTAGTGTTGTTCATAAGTGGATTTTCACAACAACTGATTATTTCACAAGATGGATAGAAGCCATCACCCTGAAAGGTGCCACAGAGGACGAGATTGCCAACTTTCTCAAAGCACTAGTGACTAGGTTTGGTTCACCAAGGACTATCATATCTGACAATGCGAGGGCCTTTGTAGGTTTGAAGGTGTCAAATTTTGCTATTAAAAATGTGATCTACCTCAAAAAATATTCAAATTACTACCCACAAGGGAGTGGTCTAACAGAGACAACAAACAAAATCCTAATTAGGTTAATGAAGTGCATTGGATCCAAATGACAAAGGGAATGGAATGAACATCTATGAGCCTCTATATGGGCAGACTGAATAACACCAATTTTTTTTTTGAAAATGTCTCCTTATGAGTTGGTTTATGGAAAAGAGGTAGTTTTTCCTGTCTCTATGGAACTCTCGGCATTGCAATTATTGAAAACCCTAGAAATAGAGGAAAATGGTGGAAGGGAGGTATGGATAGCCGAACTCCTTAAGTTAGAGGAAAATAGAGAAAAGGATTTCAAAGTTATGACTAGCCACCATCAAACAGTCAAGCGATGGTTTGAAAAAAAGACTTCTAACCCAAATTTCTAGGAGGGGAGCTTGGTCCTAAAATATGATGAACGCATTGCAAAACCTGGACAACACACCAAATTCAAGGCATTATGGAGGGGTCCTTTTCGAATCAATGCACAAAAAGAGAAGAATGCATATGAATTAGAAGATATGGAAGGTAATGCACTAGGGATACCGATAAAAGGTATTCATCTGAAAACATTCCATTAAAGTATGACCTTCTTAAAAAATTTCATAGATATGTACCATATGTAAAAAAATTGTAAAAAGTTTTAGTTTTAGATTTAAGAATAAAAGAAGAAGCAAAAGAGGTATGGAAAGATATTATATTTATTGTATATTCTTTTATCGAATTTACAGTATGGGGTAGCTTGAGGCTCAAATTTTAATAGAAAAATCTCTTTTGAGGAAAACCCAAAAGTGGGTATTTGAGAAAAATACAAAATAGGGCAAAAATGGAGGCATTTTACAAAAATAAAAAAAGGGAAGGCCTCCAACCATCATTATAGGGGATTTTTCCCATAACCTCTTTAATTTCTTCTTCTTTCTTCTTCTTATTCACTCATAGGTAGCTGGACCAATTCACAAGCACCAACCTCATTCTACATGACTGAAGACGATGAGCTCGAATAGTTTCTTGAAGTCATACTGCATAGGAGCTTCATCAAAGCCATACTCCTGAAGGAGATAGGTGGCTGCAAGTAGAGACAAGGCACGGTGGCTATTCAAGTCCATAGTGCAAAATTCACTAAGGAAGGGAAGCCAGGGCATGTCCATGCCATAGTCAATGAACCTGTGAAGGTCCATTGCACTAGGGATTCTGACACCGAGGATAGAAACTTGCACTATTTCGTCGAGCCCTTCTAGCAGAGAAACTTTGAACATGTGGTGGCACAATTCCACTATCTTAGTCTTGGTGATATTTAGGTCTAGCAGAGAAGCTAGAAAATGTGACAAGATGTCACATTTGGTCCCCATCTGGTTCTCATCTTCAATGAAGTCCATGCCGATGACCCATCAAAAATTAATTACCCCTAGATGGTCACATCCCTTCACCAAGCACTTAATTTTCTCACCCGTAATATCCCTAGTAAAGGCATATTTTGGCTTGCATGGGAGGAGATGGATAGGAGTACCTAGAGCAATAGTCATGGTTAAAGAAACACAACAAAAGGAAATATTGCACAAGGAAAAGAGGATAGCTAAACTTTGAAGTTATGTTTTTCAAATGAATATGGCCTTGAGGTGGTATAGCTATTTATAAAAGGAAGGTTTTGGAATGACTAAACAATAGAGGTTTTATTTCTAGCCGGATGGCAATGAGAAAGTATCATGGTAGTTGGTGAATGGAAAATAGATCGCATGGAAGATCTATCATAAGGTTTGAGAATTAATGTTTGGGCGTTGAGAGTAAATGCTTGTATAGACTAATGTTCGACATGTGTCCTAGGCCATCATTAGCATTAGCCAACTTGCATAAGTGAAAGGACATGGATAAACGCACTAATGCCTAAAAAATGAATGAGCCTATCTTTTCAAGGGTACTTCATATTGCTTTATAATTAATGTCACTTCTCTGAAGACAACAAGTTTATTTGAAGAAAAAGGTGGCAAAGGGAATGTACTAAGTTCATTTCTGCAAAAATTTTGGCAATTCTGAGGGATACAGATCCCCTACCCACATGTATCTCCTCATTGGCAACATTAAATGGACCAACGGTAATGACTGTCTTAACTGCATGTACTTCTTGGGAAATTAATTACACAAAAAGTAGATTTTTATAAGGGAAATTAGAGAGCAGGTGGTCATTTTGGAAAAAATTCTTTGAAAATTTTGAAGTAGTCATGGCAGAACAAACAACAACAGGAAGAAGATTCGAGCCTGCACCAAGAAGGTCTATTTTCACCAATATTTTTGTACAAAAATCATTTTCCAATGGCCCAATGCCTTAGGACCGATCTTTCAAATTCTGTAAAAAGGTGTCGATAAATAAGAGTATTAAAAGGGAAGCAGTACAAGATGTCACCGAAAACGTTTTAAATCCCATGGTGGAAAGAAACCCTAAAAATCTTAGACGGAGTGTTTTAGAGAATGAAAGATCATGGTAACTCTAAGGGTTTCACCTCTCATCTCTAGAATTGTGAGTTGTTGCAGTTCATGATACCTATTGTACATCCATGCCCAAAATTAGTGTATGCATGTGAAATAAGATTTGATGAGACTGGTACCATAACATGTAAGAGGATTATAGTCATAATCTATGCTCTAGCTATACGAGAGATGTTTTGTATCCATTTCAACCAGCATATTGAGATTTTTGTAGAATAAGATATGGAGACCTACTGGGAGGAATCAAATGAGTGGGAGAGTTTCTATCATCACGAAATAGGGTAAAGACTAATGAGAGGTCATTTTTCTTTAACATTCAAGGTGTTTTCAGAGAGCACACAAGACCTTTTCTCAATGTTAGCCTAGGTTTTCAGTCTGGACAACAACCAAGAGGTCCACCCTTTCTAGATGGCCCTGGCTCTGATACTCAGATATGAATGGAACGAGAGGTATTTTGATTTTGTTGATGTAATAGCTACTAATATGTTGTTGCAACTAAAAAATTTCAACACTGAATCCAAATGCAAGTATTCTTCTTTCTTGTTTTATTTGATCTTGCATCAAAACTTCAAGTTTTTAGAAATAAATTTTCTTGTGTCTCGATTAGATGAGGAGGGTTTAGTTCAGTTAATTTCTATATGGATTGGTGCCCTGTCAAGGAAAAGTAGCTATTATTGGTTTGTGCACTTTTTCATGAGACCAATATTCCAGGAAATATTACCTCAGGCCAATGACCATTTATCTCCCAAGGATTTTTTATGGATTAAAAAATTATCGACCCTGGTGGATTATTTCTTTGGGGAAGATTTAAAATTTATTAGGTATCATGGTTTTGTTGGAGAACCTTTTCGACTCCTTGGATTTGTAACGGATCAGGTCTTCACATTGGAGGCATGTCAATAGGAAACTCTTGCTGATAACATGTACAAGAGAGGAAGGAACAAAAAAAAGTTATTTCCACTCCCCCTCTGTATTGTAAATAGTTGGGTAGTGTTGGAGAAGCATAAACCACAAGACGAGTTGACACATTTGTTGGTAGCTCTAGGATTAAGTCTCATTTGTGATGAATGGGACTATAATCTATCAAGGAAATTTCCCTTGAAGCATGAGGCGTGGGAGTATGTGGAGTCTAATAAAAATCAAACATAGGAGAGGCCAGATCTATACATCAACTTGGCTCTTATACCAATGAAGAGGTTGAAGTGGCTAAATTTCTACATGCCACAAGTGAGATATCAGAGAGAGATTCTAATAAGAAAGACCTTGAGGAATCAGATGAAATGACAAGGATGGTCAGAATACTAAATGGTAGATTTCTAGAGGTTTTGACAAGAAATGGGGAACATTGATAGGCAGCTTGAGGACTTTTAGCCATATGATGAACAGTTTGAAAACATTTATGACAAGGAGGTTGATTCTGACGACAAAAATCTAAAGTCTAGCCATGAAAAAATAGAGGAACAACTTCCTCACCATACTCCTCAACCGTAGGAATCAAACAAGAGAAGGAGCCCTAAGTAGAAGAATTCACAAGTTGTTCCTTCCACCTATGTATGAAGCAAGGGAAAGAGAACCTGATGATCCCCAAGAGGATTGACCATGGAAATTGAGGATTAGGCTTTGGAAAGATCATCCAAGAAGGGATCTGAGCCTTTGAGGTCGCGACAAAAAAAGCTACATCGAGTCTAAGATCTGGACATGTCTAATGCCACCATGGAAAATAAAGAAGTTGAATCTACCCCTCACAATGTTCAGACAGTTGTGATTCAGGTAAGTATCGCTCTCCCACTTCTTCCATCTTTTGCATCTTTAATTAATACTTTACATCTACCTGTTGAAAAGAATCTCCTACCTTCAGACCCTGAGTTATTAGTATTAAATGAACCCCCTGCTATTTTTAATATACTAAGTGATGCTCCACCATGATTTGAACAAGCAATATCTGTTTTAGCCGCTATTGATTCATTTATCACCCTTTCTAAGGCCCCCATAGAAAAGGTTGAGTCACTCATGCTATCTATTACCCTAGGTCTGTTTGCATTCATACATAAGTTTCCTATCTCATTTTTTCCTCTTTTTGCTCCAAATGGTACCCCAAGTCCCCAATCCCAATTTGGAATTCCACTATTCTCAATTATTACTCTTCCATTCACCTCCCTACATGCCCATTCATCTAAAGTGTCCTGTTTTGTCACTCTTTTTAATTTGTCACCTAGTGCTTCTATAGTAGCATAGAGTATTGATACCCCAAAGACTCTTTAGAATCATTTTGATGCCACTAGGAAAGCCTAAGAAAATAGAAAGAAGAAAAGAAGAGAGAAGCATGTCGAGCCACCAACTTCTAAGAAGATCCAGACATGTTTTAATGAATAGAGGAATTATCCATGGATCACAACCATGAAGCCACTCATTGTACAACCTGAAGGACAAATACAGATGGAGTATTATGACATTCAAGTAGTAGGTTTAGATTTGAATGAAATCCATTTGTGTGACAAGGTAGGCTTGGTGAAGACCACTCAAAAGGTGGTATACATAGATTATGAGCAGCTTGACCAGAAGTTAAGGAAGTGTGAGGGTGAGGTGGTAAATGTGAAAGAAAAAGTAAATTATTTGTTGTCTGAGCTCGGATCTTAAAATAAAGAAATGACCTTCATATTGCAAGTGCCGGAGAAAAAAAATGAAGCAACATGATCTCTTGCGGCACTTCAGGATGAGTGTATCCAGCTTTACACAGAGATTGATAGATTAAGGGGTGAAATTGCAACTTAGTGTCAATTTGTTTTAGAACACCAGCATGCTCGGGAATGCACAAGGAAGGAGTTAGATAACATTTGAGCCATGAATTTCGATGAAATACAAAAGGCCTGACAAGAAATCAAAAAATTAAAAGGGGTTAAATGGGAAGTAGAGGCTACTTTACATGCTCGGATTTAGGAAATCCAAAATTTGGTTTTAGAGCTAGGAGAATCCCTCGACAAGAGAGATCAACTGGAGCAAAGATTGAAAGAAAAAGAGGCTCAGGCACAATACGTGTTAGTTGTTGCACAAAATCCCATGAACCATCCTATAAAGAAAAGGTTGGCATCCACCTATTGCGAGAGAATCATTGTTTTGCTCACTATCCTAAGACCGGACTTACAATTCTTGAGAGATGCCTGAGAAATAAATGAAAGGGTTAGCCCATTCGGAAATCAAAATCTTCAGGAATATGTTTTCCGATTAGCCGAGTCCCAGAATTCGATTTCTATGCTTTGTGTGGCAACAAATGATGAATTGAGAAGTGAAGGTATTAAAAACTGAAGGGCTGCCTCTAGTAAAGCAAGTGAATTAACCTACTTTCATAAGATGGCATCCAAAACAAAGAATAGTCAAGCAATTTTGAATAAAAGGGTCGATGAAATCAAGAAAGATTTTGGGATCTTATACAATTATGGGCTGCCTTCTTTCATGTCAGTGGATAGATAGGTATTTTTAGTCGAGTAGATTGCAAAGGAAGTTACAAACAAAGTCTGAACTTCTACAGATCTGTCAGGCCCAGTTTCAGCACTAGTAGTGGATGATATTGAGAATGAGGTTCTCCAAATTTCATGCTTTACTATCACCTAAGTGTCGTTTCAGAAAGGTAGGGATTTTCTTCTTTCAAGGAGGTCTTTGAGCTGGATCAAGCATACAAGGAAGTTAGTAGCCTTGATAGACTGACCAACATAGACTGGGAGATGCTGTATTCCCCCTTTATTAAGCTCCAAGAATAACCAAAGGTTCGGGTTCACGCGTTCGCAAGTGAAGGCCCCCTATGAGTCACCAGAACTGTGAAGCAATTTTTTCTTTTATAAATATTATTGTTTTTTAGCTTTATTTTTATCATCGGGATGATCCGTGCGTAACTCACCATGTGGTGGCTGTGTGTGGCTCGATGGTCATCCTATTTGTAGTTGTAATTCAAGTTACATGTTGATATGGTGGATGTTTTATTGCTTTTGCTTTTCACACAAATGAGATTCTCTGCCCTTACAAAATGCCATCTTGTTTTTCCTTGTAGTTGTAGAAAGGGAATGTTCTCGAGTAAGATTTTTTTAGGATGCATTGTACTTCTTCTCAACCAAAATATATGAATCAGTACCACCAAAGCCACTTGGGATGACTTACAGATTTTTTTCTAGACTATGTTCTAAGATCAAAGCGATTACAAGGGTTAATCCTGTTAAAATATCTAGACGACATAAATGTGGCAGCTGAAGGTTGATGGACAAGATTTTGATGACTTAATAAAAGATCCAAGATTGGATCTGCAAGCTATTAGTTTTTGATGTCTAGCATTCATTAATTCTAGAGGAGGTCAGTATTTCTCTTTTCTGGGCAGCTATATATTCACAAGGGTAGCAAGAAGAAGGGGTTCCAAAATGTTTCCAGTTGGAAAATTTTTCTTAGTTTTCTTAGTTAATAGAAATATTTATATTAAAGTTTGTAGAACATTACTTTACTCTGGCATGTTATGTCTATTTTAAGATCAAACTATTATCAGATTGGAATTTGATCTTTGTTTTAAATTTCACCTAAATTTGAAGTATGAGTTATTTTGAGGAAATATCAGAAACTATGCATGATATGGTCTTTATCAGTATTTATTTCTTTCTATCTTTGTCTAGAATAGAACATTGTGTCTTTCTTAATCTGAATAGTTTTGGTTGATGGATTTCCATGTTGTTTGTGTGTATGAGTGAATCTTAATCTTTAGAAATTGGACTATGTGATTAGACTTTTTCATTTTCTTTGTAAGGTTATCATTTTTTCATGATATGTTATATTAAGAGGGAGGGTTTCTATCTCTTTTTGAATTTTTTCTATTGAATCTAGAACTTCCATGTTTGATTTGGATCTTAATACACACTTCTTGAGGGTTGATTGAATGACTACATTTTTTGTTTTATTGAGCCTCTTCTATTTGTTCTCTTCCCGACAATGAGGGGAAGTGGTCTTATGTGTCTCTTATATCACTCATAGAGGAAAAATTGTGATTTTTAAATATTGTAAAAGAACTGGCACATTGCCATTTTATAATTTTTACTATTTACATTTATTTTTCCCTTTTCCCAAACTTAGAGAAGAGACAAATTTCTATAAACATCCTGAAGGTATTCAGTGAGAAGTATGTTGTCCCCCACTTGTTGAATTTCCCATAATACTATTGAAGAGGTGCAAACCCTTGTGATCAACAAGTACCTCCTATCCTAGATTGTATAACATAATGCACATAGTACCATGCCTTAAGTGGAACAAGAATGGTAGTAAGAGCCTTAAGTGGAAAAGAGGGTGCATATACAACTAGGTGTTCTCGGTTTGTTACTAAGAACCAAATTTTTGAATTGCCAAAAGTCCTTAAATGCTTGTTGGTGCAAGAACAATCATACTGAATCTACCCCACATTCTTACTATTCAATTGTAGAAACATAAAAATCCTTTTGATCTCCATATTTTAAGGATTTTTAGATTTCATGGTCCCGAGAAGTGTATGCCATGGAGGGGAGCCAATATGGCCAAATCTCTAACTATTTGCATTGTTTAGTGTTTGGAGAAATCCAAATGGGGACTCAAAAAGTATGGCCATTCTAAACCTATGATTGTAAATTATTGTGAGTCAATTGAATACATTGCTTGGTTCCAAAATGATACAAAAACAATTATTCACTATCTTCCTCAAAAATTTCAAATACTTTGACCTAAAGATGGATACCTCTTGACTTAGCCTTGATATTACTGCTTGTCCTAAGGATTTATATCCTTAGATATTTCTAAATATCTTGACTTATATCTCAATCCATAATTTTCAAAGATAACATAGGAAATTATTGCTTTAACCTCGTGATTTTCACAAAATGGACATTGTGAAAGTTATGATGTTTTTGACATAAACTGTTTAGTTTGAAAACATAATCAAGACAAGTGTTTTATGGTAAAACCAATTAACTTGAGCAAGATAAAATTCACAAAATTGAACCCCACATGACTATTTGGAGACTGATTACTCCCATTGAACAACTTGATCTTGAAGGTGCTATCATTCAACCAAACATTGAATTCATTACTAGTTTGAGAAGCTTCAATTTTGAAACAAAAGAAAAACCCACTCAGTGGAGAAACGTCGTAAAAATCTTAGATGAAGAAGAGGAACAAGATGATATTGAGGTTGTAAGGCCCATATTACCACGACCAACATGGCAATAAATATCCTCTTTTCATGATCTTTAACTTTTGTAAATGATCTCACATAAAATTAGAATCCCTAAGAGAAGGTATATAGGTCATCATTTCAAACTTAGGCATCTTACTCCAAAATATCTCCAAAAAAACATTCAAAAACTTCACCAAAATAGAACCAAGTTTCTATACCAATTCTACAAATATGTTTCGAGCAACAATCTAGACTTGTATATGTTCTTCTTTTGTCAAAATCCTTGTCTTTTTCCTGATAAAAAACCTATCTAAATGATTGGGTCTTTAGGATTTGAACACTTTAGATGTCTAGCATCAACATTAGGTCAAAACATCTTCATCCAACCCTTCATCAAAATCCAAACTTCACTTCACCAAATTAGCAAAAAAAATTGAATACACTAGCACCTTGGACTTGGACATTTATCAATCAAACCAACCCCTAACATAGGTACTTTTGTATGTGAAATGAATCCTTTTCCATGCATTTGGTTGATTTAGTTAGCATCTTTGAGCTAGTTTATCTTGACAATCATGAGTCTACCTTAAATATTTTAAATTTCATCAACATCCTTTATCCTAATATCAAAACATCAAACTCAAGTCAAAAGTGTTGTCCCCAAATTTTTGTGAAGATCACTTCCCACATCATCCATATTTTCATCCCCCATCATCACCATTGCTTTGAAAAGACTTAGAGTGTACCTTTTACCTAGATTTAAGTTAACTAGAGAGTTCAAAAATTACAAATCTCAACACAAATCTCCCAAAGGTGACACAAAATTTATGGTAAAGATAAGATCATAACACAAGAGAATCATGGATAAAACCAAAGTCACATTCACCTCAGTGATCCAAATCCTCAATAATTTGATCCAAGAAGTCATGTGACCCCATCACAAGAACCCTCATCTCCATTAGGACCATATGAGAAAGAGGACATCACAAACAACCCATTTGGACTTACAAAGGAATAAATCATTCAGCACAAACAAGAGCATAAAACCTTTGAAAACATAGCTCCTATTTTCCCATCTTTTTCAGCACAATATTTGACATAAGACTTCACTTCATCCATGTTGCCATCAACACAATCACTAGAGCTAAATCAAACTCTACCATTTGAAAGAAACACACTTGTAGGTACCCTCAAGACCACTCCATCTCAAACAAACACTTGGACACCAACATTTGGTGCTCCTCCTATTCTCAAAAATCCAAAATAAATAAACATCCCACTCTCGCTCCACTACTCAATGATGACATCCACATATCAGGGACACCCATCTCCATCCATGCCTATAGGTACATGTATACCTACCATCATGTAAAGTGGTGTGGACCGAGTGTCGCAATTTGATCCAAAAGGGCAAGGAAATACTATCACATAAAATTAACCTTTAATGCTACATGGGACATCTTCATCCAATCCATGAATTAATATATCAAAGACAACAATTGTCCAAAACAAAAAATATTTCATCTATTATCAACCCACATCAGAACAATCCCTTGATCAAAAATCATGTCAACCAAGGTAATATCTTGACCGCATATCAAATGCACGGGAATCCTCAAAACATTGGTCAAGGAAACCCTTTCAATCAATGGACCCAAGGTCCTAATGTGCAAGTTAGATCACAATACCTAATGGAATCCTCATCGTTATAACATGTCCCCAAAATCATGCACAATAAGATGGGACCTCAAACTTATATTCCTCCATTGCATTCCAACATCTTCCAAGGCATGTTAAAGTAAGGGAATACTCAACCTCTCATCAAAAACCCACTACCCACTCAAAACATCAACACCCATAATCCATCACAAATGTCCCTACCATTAACTGATCCTACAATACAAGTGCATGTTGTAGCTTTGTAGAAAGCACAAAAATCCTATCATCAAGTCATTCAACAACAACAAGCAGCCCTATTAATATAGAAACAACATCAAAAATAGCAACAACAAAAAGCAGACTTAGTCACACAACAAAAACAACAAAAAAGAAACCTTAGTCGCATAGCAACAATAAAAACTAGTAGACTTAGTCACAAAACAAAAACAAGCCCAACAACAAGAAGCCTTAGCAACACACCAAGCAACCTTAGAATCACAACAATGAAAAACCATCATAGCACAACAACAATGGGAAGCCTTCATGGCACAACAACAATAGCAAGCCCAAAAACAAGCACTTATGGTGCAATAATAACATCAAGCCTTACTAGCTGAATAGTATGCCCCACAACAACAAACAAGTTCCTATTATAATTCCCAATAGAAAATCATCAGTCCAAATGCACAAGGAACATATATGCCTACATCATCATCACCTTATTCCACACCATGCAATAACTCATCATTTGAGAATCCCATGTATGCTTCATTCACCATCCCATAATATGCAGTATATGTCCCTCCACCAAGTTCACTCGATGATGTGGCATCACAACTCAAGGCACTATCCAAAAAAATGAAATAACTTCGAATAAAAAATACAAAGAAGCCCCATACATAGAATTTATGTCCATATCCATTTGATCGAAACCTCACAATAGTATTGTTGATGCCAAAAAATGGCAAGGTAATAGCCTCCTATGGGAAACTCAGTTTTAGCGGGGGAACTATTGCACCAAACTGAGTGACCTCCAAATTTTAAAGAAGATAACTTCTTCTATAACTTAGGTTTTTAATGGGAAAAGGAAGCAGATATAAAAATAAAAGATCTAACTAGGGAGGTACGCCAAAATTTAGATTTAAGGCATGATAGACCTATCTTATAGATATGGTTTAAGGGCCTACTAAACAGTCAACTATCTTCAAAATGACAAATATCAAATAAAAAGACTTGAATGATTTATTTCATAACATAAAATCATTTGCACAAAGTTTTTCTGAACAAAAAGAGTCGAGGACATGGTTGCAAATCAGCATTCTATTCAAATCATTGAAGTTGCAAATAAACTATTCATAAATAGCATAGTATAATGTTATCAATAGTTAAGAAATAGAAAGGACAAATTACAAGGGCACAATCTATGAGTCTTTACAACTATCTAAAAAAATAGAGTCCTCGTGTCTCCTAAATTCTTCTACAAATATTTTGAGCTAGCATATATAGCATTTTTCTTTCCTTGTCTAAAGAATTCCTTCTTCATTTTGTTTTTGAAGAAATCCTTCTCTTCAAACCAGGATTTTTTTGCCTTTGGGAGAAGTAGTATATATAGCCAAGAATATCCATTTCCTTGGAAGCCTGTAACCAAAAATGATTTCCCATGATGAATCATAATGCTTGCAGCAATGATTCATCATGTTCTTTGTAACAAGAAGATTCTCGATCATGAACCTAGTCGCTTACCAGTCAAGTGCATCCCCTGCAAATGATGGTAGTGGTCCCGCTCCACTCTATGTAAACAAGTGTCACCTAGAGTGAAGACTGGCATAATACATGGCACAATATGGTAGCCAGATGTTTGTATCACTGCTTTCTTTTATTTAACCATGCTAACAGATACGTGGTGGCATTTCACAACCTGAAAATCATCTTCTCCATCCCTTGATAAGAGTTTACAATGAAGAGACATGTGGAAGATTATTTTTTGTTGGCATGGTTTGAGGGGCCTAGTAGAGTGTACGAGGGTGAAGGATACATGGTAGGCAGTTGGGACCTGAGAGAGAAGAGAAGGGAAGCTTTCTTTCAGTAATCAATTTGGTGATACATGGTGGCTCGGTGCGAGAATGTCCAAAGGAAAAGTTGAATGTCATTTGCATTATCGAGCAAGGTTGAAAGCCAGAAAAAACATCAAAATAACCCGAAGGGAGCATGGGGTATTTTAAATATCCGTAAATTTTGGTGACTACCAGGGGCATTTCACTTACGAAATGGTGAATTCAAATTTTTCTAGTTTTAAAGACCAGAGCTATATTCATTTGGGCATTGAAGTCATAGTCCAAAAAGAGCACCCTACAAGGGAATCCAATCAGCCTTGAAAGGCATTTATATGGCATGCAGGATCTTATGGACCTCATGTAGGTTGATCACCTCCTTATAGGATATCACTGAACATTTTCCTGACTTGTCCTCAAGTTGGAAAAGTAGTTGTGCGATCTGATTGATTACACCTTCAATTTCTTCACTGGTAGGAGACTGGTTGAAGCTCTAAAAATTTATAATTCCTACTTCCTCTCCTCAATTTCAGTCGCAATCTATTTTGTAGTAGCCACAGATTCATTTGGAAAGGAGAGGGCAAACCCATTTGGGCTAGTTGGGATACCCTTTTCCCGAACACTGTCCATAGTTCACCCCAATGTAATCAAACATTTATGAGCATGGAGAGTGGCCTCTTGGTAGTAGATAAATCTTCTTGTGACCTCAACAACTATCCTATGATCCTTGATCCTTGCTCATTCCAGATCTTCACTTGGCACTGTATATAGCTTGTATAGTAGCCTCTTCACTTTGGGAGCCTTTTCCTCTATGAATTGTGGGAATTGCTCCATCGTGTCATGAACCTCTTTACATAAATCTATAGTTTCTTCCATGAATCAAAGTACGGGCTGGAGGGTAGGGCATAAGCCCTTGACCCTTTCCTAGTAGGAAGTGTACAACTATTGGTCTACTGAGCAGAGGTCTGATTAAGGAGTAGGGGTTTGCGTGATTTTCTTCAACTGGTTAATTTCAGCTTCCTTCATCCCAATTTCATGCATTAACCCCAAAATTTGTTCTGTGGTAGAGGTGATCTTCTCCTTAAGGTCATTTTGTGTGGCTAGCCACCTTTCTTCAACTTGGTTTTGATTTACAAACTCTTGATCCAAGGTAAGCCTGAACTTCCTAAGATCTTCTTCGATTTGAGCATGTGTGCTAACTTGGTTCACCTCCTTTTCCTATATTGTCTGCTCAAGATGGTCATTCAACTATTGTAACTCTGTGATATTTTGTTGCACTTCCTCCTCTGACTAGGAAAATTTATTAGACAATTCCTTGTTCTTTTGTTGCAGCTCGGCTATCTGACCTGATTCCTAGGCTTGGAATTTCTTGATCTCTCTTTGCAAGTTAGTTTATTCAGCTTGCATATTTTGTGTGATACACACCTTTTTGGCTTCTTGCACCTTTTCTTTAGTCAACACAACATCCAGCCTTGCCTTGACATCCTTGAGCTTGTTCTCCACCTTTTTTAAATTTCAACTAGACTTAAGGAACTTAGTAGTCACCACCAATTGTGTCTCTTCCAAGAGTTTGAATTTATCTTATGGTTGGGCATCACACAAGTGCAGTCCAATGGCATGGATGTTATAGTCATCGAGTTGCATTTTTCCCTCTGGTTTAACAACATTTGGTTGCAAGGTTGTGAAATTCAATGATTGTAGAGATTCGTTAAGTTGTATGGACCCTGGGCTTCACTAGTCTCTTGGCATCCTTTTCTTTTTACTTCTAAAGTTGGATATCTTGAGCCTACCTCGTTATATCACTCTTGGAAAAGAATTGAGCTAGCGATCTGATTCGTTCAACTACAAAGGGAACACCTAAAGGGACATCAAAAGGAAAATAGAGGTGGGTAGCATCAGATGTTTTCTTCTTGGGAATGTATATCATTTGTGGAGAGAAAGGAGGGATATTCCACATCCCAAGGGATAAAAGTGTGGAGGGGATCATGGTTAATGGTGGGGGAAAGGGAGATACCTTGAGCTTTGATGTTTGTGAAGAGTGGGTCAAAGTCAACACTGATGATGCAACAAGGATGATAGCTTCAGATACCACTGGGTAAGTTGGTATGGGAGTAGATGAGGAGGCAGATGAGGTGGCAAAAGGGGTCCTGATTAGTGGCGAGGCAGCCTGGGGGGAGTGAAAGTCGTTCGTCTGATATGAAAGAATTGTAGAGGACCTCTTGCAGCCATTATAGAGGGGACAAAGAAAGATAGTCCTATACCTAGACTGATAGGCATTGTAGGGATTGTAGAAGAAACAAAATACGATGAGCCAAGGAGAGGGGAAGGGAATGATACCTGAGAGGATGTCTCTTTTTTCAACCCTTGGTCAATAGTAGCCTCTTGTGAACTACCAACGATAATGACAACAGTATGTTGTCCTTCATTCGGTGGAGAATTTTCCACATCTACCACCTCTGACTATTGTTGTGTTTCCCCAATGTTAGCCACTACTACTGCCGGTCAAGATTATGAGGACCCCGATAATGAAGTTTTCATTCACACACTCCTCCAAATCGTAGTGCTAGCCTGCACTGCCACCTTTTGTTTAAGCTTTCCCTTCTAGGAGCATGGTGGGGCATCTTCAAGGTCAAGCTCCTCTATATCACTTGCATCAGAGCATGGATGATTCTCTTCCTAGAGGTAATTAAATTGGTCATCAACATAAAAAATTAATGGATCCTAGAAGGGAACATAGGGGTTCCTAGTCTCCTATCAGTAGACCCAAAAATAATTTTTTTTCGGCTTCCAATTCTCTTTTACCAGGCTACCTCGAAGGGTACTAATTCTACAACTGTTTTCATCAAACTTTCCTTTGAAAACATAGAAGAGGAACCATGGTGGCCTCTGATTATCTGTCGACATGAGTGCCAAGTCCACCCAAAAGTTGCTGCCATCTTCAACCAAATTTCTTCATGCCTCCCAGTATGGCCGAGGACTATGCTTCACCTTAATAGATGTGTCACCTAGATTGTTCTTAGAGTTGTAGTCCCATTTTTTGTAGATAAAAACCAACTTGAGGTTTTCCAACTTAGCCTCAAGTAGCTCTGTTGACCTCCTCTTTCCCATGATCACCGTTTTGAAGCTCATCAAGAAATCAAAGAATGTTTTCTTTTTCTTCTTTAGGTCGAAGAAAAAATTCCAGTCAATAACAGTTATCTATTAGAAGAATTCAAGGGCCAGTGCCTGATTGGTGGGGGATGCGGGAAGTTCGATCAGCTCTTTGAAAAATTTGCACACTTGGACACATGTTAAATCTTCATTGAGGAACCAGTCACACTTTTGGAATAGGGATCACATCCAGCTAGTTCGATCGCCTGATAGGTGACAATAGTCACCATCCTCACCTAGGTCGCACAAAATTGGATCCAAGAATTTCTCTGAAAATGTATAATAATCGTAAGTGGAATAGAGGATGGAAGTCCATACAAAATTTGGTTTTTGATGCTTCTTCTAGTCAAATATTAACAGTTCTATTTTTTCCCCAAAGAAATCAGGATTTTGATGTAAAAACATATAGGCAAGGAGAGATGGGTACCTTAATTTACCCATAGTTTCGAACTCACAAACCTTTTTCTTCATGTCCCTGATAATAATTTCTGTGAAGTCATACCAGAAAGGTTACTTTTGTCTCCTGAGTTGGAAACCAAGGCCCAAATGAACTTCAGACATGATCTTTTCATTATCAAAACCACACACAAAAGATATCATAGAGGTGGTGTCCTTCATATCTAGCTTCCTGTAATCACCATAGCGATTAAAATTCTTTAGTGACTTCTTGCTCTTTTGGGGTCTCCCAGTCTCAATATTGTAAAAGTCTTATGCTTGATTCAAAACCTTTCCTCTACCTAAAATGCTCCATCAACCTCTCTCTGGTGCCAACCTTGGGAACACATAACATGAGCCTAAGGGCATCCACAGCTAGAACTACCCTCAATTTGTGACCTTAAATGGTGCTAGTCATCAAATTGAAGCATCAGACACTTTCCTGAATCATTTATGGGCAATGGGGTACATAGGCAGCCATATATTGAGTAATTTTTCTTTGCCATTGCTTGAATGATAAATGGTGTTCTTCGGATTTCTTCATCCTTGCAAAAGTAGCCTCCCTCAAACCCTTAGGGTTAGTCCTGAGGATGGGATCATAGATATTATCCCATTCCTCCTTTATCATATTATCATCTCTGAGTGCACACCTCTTAGCTAGCCGTGTGTGGGGCCATTCTAGTTTTGCAGGGATTCTTGGCGTAGCATATGATTGTTGTTGCTCAGAGATATTGACCATAGTCATGCTGATTATTGTGTTAGCCAAGCTCTCAGGTGTTTTGTCTATTTTTTCATGTGTGGGTTCTAGGTTGCTTCAAGGGTAGCCATTTTTCTCTAAACCCTCTGAAAATTGACTAGTGTTTATTAGCAACTCTGCACTTTGAAAATAATCCTGCATAGCTCTTGTAGTTTTCCTTTAAAACCTTATTTTCTTTCAAGTAGTTGCATGCAAAGTTTAGATTTTCATCCTCCTCTGAGTGGAAGATGACTGTTGATTTTTCTTGCATTAAAATTGGCATGTACCATTGACCTTTGAATTCATACGAGGCAAACTTCTTTCTATTTTGAAATGAAAAGGCTTCATGATGACCTCAATTACTTTGCAATTTTTACATGATTTTCCCTTGGAAACTAGGTCGATGATTTAAAACCATGCCAAGCGTCGTATTTTGTGGTAATTAATACCCTGGATGAAATGATTACGTCAAAGTATGTGATAACCATCACTTAGATATGTATCTTTTCTCGTGCTTTGAGTAGCACCTAGAAAGATGACAACTCACCATTCGGCTGAAAAGGGCTACCACTGAATGCTGCCAACAACTTGTGCCAATTAATTAGTTTTCCTACATCAAATCATACCTAAGATTGCAACTTGGTGTATTTTTTGATTTATTACTTGCCTAACCTCATGGTTATGGTATGTGAATTACCACACTTATCCCTACTACTTCTATAAATAGGTGTCTAGTCAGTTAGGAGATTAACTTAGCAATTTTTAGTAGAGTCAACATTAGGCAAGTGGCTTAGCAAGTAGTAATTGGAATCCATGCAGTATTTGCATAGAGTTTGAATTTAGGCATCTTGCACCAACTTTATGTTCTAATAGTCATATAAATTTTGATGCCATGGACACCCCTATTAGGCTAACCTCCTACAAACCTCAAATGGCTTTCCTAGGGGAGGTTTTGAATAGGTGTTTAAAATAGATGTTGAAGAATAAACATTCCTAGGCCATTATAGCTATGAAATGGGTGCTTGGTCATGACAGTCTCGAATATGAGGACAAGTATAGGGTGAACACTGACGTGAGTTCTCAATTTGTGGCAGCACTACTTGGCATCCAAGTTCCCAATCTTCTTATCATTCATTTTGTGACAACAATGTTCCTAGATACCAGCCCTAAGAGACCTTCGCTAGTTCATTGAAGAGGATGTGGTTGTCCCATGGTTACCAATTTTGAGTGGCTTTTACCTTTTGTCGAAAGAGGTTCATCACCAAAAAGCCACTCATGCCTGCTATTTTCTACTTTGGATTTACAATGTGGTGCCATTTTTCAACATTGACTGGTATATTAATTTCAGGAGCCTAGTGTTCCCGACACCACCTGTCCATACTTCTCTAGATGGAGCTATTGAATGAGGTGGTACCTAGTGATGATGATGCCATTTATCTCGCTGAAGACTGAAACTCTTCCCTTTCTTGCTCCCTTAAGACCTAAAGTTGTTTAATCTTTTTGTATATAGCTTAAGAAAGGTTTCATATCATATGTATAAGTATATAGTCTTTCAAACATGTGGCCTTTGAGCCATTTTCTTGTTGTAATTTTGTTGAAGTACATAAATATAATGAAGTCTAAGCTTATATTTAATATCTCTAACTTGTTGCATGATTCTTATCACTTTGGGCATTTTGTGTTATTCTCTATGTTGCATTGTGGAATTTTAGTTGCTATGCTATTGATTAGGAAGACCGACCGAACGAAAAGAACAAAAAGAAAACAAACATTCTTAATTACATATTTACATGGTAGGACTACCTGCACGAGCCTTAAGAATTTCAAAGTGAATTCCCTTAATGGGGAACCCTTGATGATTTTCCTTCTCTACTTCCTAATCTAAAAGCCTTGTCTTGCTTGTTCTGGATTATTGCAAACAGATTCCTCATGCTTATTAGTTCTTGATTTATGTTGACTAGATATCGAGCTATCAGATTTTTATCCTCTAGTCGCTGGTCTAAATGGTCAATAATAGGGACATAAAGCTTACACTTGCTATGTTTTATGAGATTCCTTCCATAGAGGGTGGTGGGTGATAATTCCTTGCTGGCACTTGCTTTTGTTTATGGAGATTTGCACATAGGTAAATTCCTTAATTTTTCCTTTGGGATGGAAAGCTACCAATAACCCCATTAGGTTTGCCCAAGAAGGTATCTTGTGTCAGCATTAACCTCACCGGCCTTTGTTGTTTTATCAGTGCCTCAATATTTTGACCTAGTAGCCCTTTTATTTGGTGTGTTGATTTGGTCCCTTTCTCTGTTTCTATTGCGGGTTGGATGATGTCGAGATCATGTCCTCTAAGATTTTCATACGACCAGGTAGACAACCAATCAATTTCGTTTAAACAATGTATGTGCCTCTCTTTTTCTTGACATAGGATGCTTTTTTAGACTCGAAAATTATTTTCCTTTCTATTTTCAGCATCCGTACAATTATCTTCTCTTGCTAAGTTCTTTCTCTTATTATTTCTAGTATTTTCAAATGGGGAACCCTTGGGAGTAGTCAAATATTTTGGAAATTCATGGAATCTCTTCAAGATTTCTTACTTTTCGTCACTTATGGTGACTCTTTCCCTCCTTTGGTTGATAGATTATTTTGATTACAAACTGATCTAGGTGATAAGTAAATTGTTGTTGAGCACTTTCTAGTACTACCCATCATTTTTATTGAAGAGCTAAAGTGTTAAGTCCCTGAAGCATTGGTTTTGCATAGGGTAAGGCACTAGTGAGATTGGGATCCAACTTCAGCCATATCTTTCATGTCATCATTCTGTTCTTGAAGAACAACTTGAATATTGTAGGTTCCAAAGCTCTTAATTAGGTCCCATACCTTTTCTCTAGATGATCCCACATGGACATCCCTTGTAGGCTCGATATTCAGGGCTTGATTCTGGATTAGCTTGGGAACTCTAAAAAAATCTACACCTTGTTGCTTTACTGAGTCCAAACTTATTATGAAGCCTTTATTTTCTATCCTGTCACTAGAACAAGACAATCGAGATCAGAAAGTTTTAATTATCTCCTTGTTGTTCGTGGAGGTTGGGTCTTCTTTGGTTTATGCACTACTCTTGCATTTTTTACCCTTGAAGTGTGGTGAATGCAGCTCGATTGTAAAACTTCCTTCAAGTTTTTTAATCACCTTCTGGATAGCTTTATCTTCATTATAAATTACAAAAGTTTCCAGTCTAGTGGCATGATAATTGTCGAAATGGTCTTTATCAATGAATTTGCTCAGGAGGATCTCCTCTTGATTAGTTTGATCTCCTGTAATTTTTTCATCCTCAAGAAGCTTGATGTAGTACATTTCCTCTTTTGCGATAGAAATGTGGGAGGAATCAAATATTGGCATAGCTTCATCTACAACATGTTCAAAATGCAGAGGTTCAAATACTAGTTTCATTTTGGCCCCATGCTTGGTTCTTATAATCAAGTGTGACCAACCTAAAGAATGGTATCCACCTAGTTTATCAATGAATTCCCTAGATAGGCATAGACCAAATATTGGGGGAATATCAATGATCACCATATCCTGCTTGACTATGATAGTTGGGAAAGAAAACAAGGTCAATGAGAGGTTTTTGATGACTCCCACAGTATTGACCATATTCCCATCTAATTGTGAAAATCCTTTCATCAATGGCTATTAGGTTAGTCCTAGGGCTTCAACTATCTATCTGGGTATGACTGTGGTACTGGTGCCAGAGTCGATCATGGAGTTATGTAGCAATTTCTTATATATGACAAGGGTTAAGTAAAATGGCTTTGGTTTGGCTTTCCTTTGTAAAATTTGGATGCACATTTCTCTTCTTGATCCTTAGTAGAGGTTTCTTTTTGGTATTCATGAGAACTTTGGTTGGAGGTGACTGACTAATAGCTTCCTCCTATAGCGATTTCTCTTTTCGTTCTGTGATAGGTTCTTTTTGGAGAGCCTTCTATAGCAATGTCTTTTGCTCTAAAATGGATAAGATTTCCCAAAGGGAAATGTTAGCAGATGATTTCTTCAATTGGTCCACTACATCAAACTGTGGCAACCTTGGAGGTTCTTGCCTGTTTTTTCTTGTCATTATAATTTCCTGTGTTGGTGGACATGATGGTGCCACTATGGAAGTACTAAATTCATGGTCAAAGGTGATTTTTCGCTGTGGTCTAACTAATTGCGGGAAGATTGCTTCATTCATAGATTTTCCTTTGGAGTGGGTGTTGTTGTCGAGCTGTATATGTAGAGCTTTGGAAGTGGTCAATTCAAATGTGAACACCACCTCTTCTCCTTCCATCCATGAGAAAAGGGCATGGTCAGGAGCTATATTGGTTTCCCACTCTAGAGACATTCCTTGCATCTAAGTGGTGAGTACCACATTTTCAATTTCTGGGGAGGTGTATGCATAGTCTCCATGATCTGACACTATGCCTTGGTTGTGCTATGACGCTATTTTTTGTTGTAGATTGCCGTGCGAGAAATTTTAGGGCATATGTGAGTCACCACAAGGAAAACACCAAGGGTTTTTGTCATTGATAAAATTGTTTTGTCCTATAGTTAACTCTTTGTTTGAGCTTAGGTTAGTATTTGGTAATGGAGTAGGTATCATTACTATTTTACTTGTTGTTGATTCCTGAGGACTTGTCTGAGTGTTTCCTTGGAACTGATTTTGTTGGTAAGAAGGCCTTCCACCTTGATAACTCTGATAGGGTGGCTTCGGGGGAGTGGCTTGGTTGCACTTGATGATAGTTATCTCATTGGCCATAGCTCACAACATTTCCTTTATGTTGCTTGTTTCATCCTTCGAGGGACTAGGTAAGGTGCTCTAAGGTGTGCTTGCATATGTGTACATAGATTGCGATGAAGCAGCTAGTGCGATAGGTATCATTGCCTGGGAGAAAGCTGGCATCGTGGGCCAAGGTGGAAACTTACTAACATTGATTATATTTTTTTCTTCTTTAATTGCAACAATTTATGTATCTGGTAGCATTGTTCTTCCGAGTGATTGAATCATCTTGGAAATGTCGACTTTGATTGACTTTAGGTAAAACATGAATGCTAATTCGAGCGATAGAAAAATTATAGCCTAGAATCTTTCCCAAGTTATGTGGAACCATGTGTTGAAGTCCATCAAGGCCTCATACGGGTCCCGCTTGATGGTTTCTAGCTAGTTATATTGATAATATCTATCACCATCATTTGAGAATCTTTCAAAGAAGGGGTCTCTAAGCTGATCCCATGTACCGATAGAGTTAGCTAGCAGAGTGTGGTACCAATTTGATGCTTTCCCTCTAAAAGAGTTTGCAAGTAACCTTAGCGCTATGTTTTCATCTATTACTCCATGGACCAAACACACGTCTGCAACATCTTGTAGATGTTTGGACAGTGTTCTCAAGCCATCTTCAGTAAACTTAGGAATAGACTTGAGGGAAAAGACTAGAATGGGGGCCCAAATGGTAGGTGCTACTGGGCCAAAAAAAGGAATTCTAGCATCCCAATCCACATAATTTTAGTTGGTGATAGGCTAAATAGCTAGTGGAGGATTCAAGATGTTTTTGAAATGGGTTGTAGCTGGTATTGACCCTAATGGAGATACAAAAAAACTAGGGTTGTTTACTATTTGGGATCTTGTGACAGGTCGATGGCTCATGTACTTTTCTTAAAGCTTAAGCATATCCTTCATAGTGGTCCCACCGTGCATGCCAGAAAAGAAAAAACTATTGATGCCAATAAATGGTAAGGTAATAGCCTCCTATGGGAAACTTAGTTTCAGGGGGGTACCTATTGTGCCAAACTAAGTGACCTCTAGAATTTAAAGAATTTTGCTTCTATAACTGGGGTTTTGAATGGAAAAAGGAAGAAGATATAAAAATAAAATATCTAAGTAGGGCGATACACCAAGATTTAGATTTAAGGCATGATAGACCTATCTTATAGATATATTTTAAGGGCTCCCTAAGCAATCAACTATGTTTGAAATGACAAATATCAAAGAAAAAGACCTGAATGATTTATTTCATTAAATAAAATCATTTGCATAGATTTTCGCTGAGTAGAAAGAGTCGAAGACATGGTTCCAAATCAGCATTCTATTCAAATCACTGAGGTTGCAAATAAACTATTTAGAAATAGCACAATATAATGCTATCAATAGTTAAGAAATATAAAGGTCGAATTACAAGGGCACAGTCTATGAGTCTTTAAAGCTATCTATCAAAATAGAGGCCTGGTGTCTCCTAAATTCTTCTACAAATATTTTGAACTAGTATATAGAATTTTCCATTCCTTCTCTAAATAATTCCTTCTTTCTTTTGTTTCTGAATAACTCCTTCTCTTCAAACCGAGATTTTTTTCTCCTTTGAGAAAATAATTATATATAGCCAATAGTATCCACTACCTTGGAAGCCTGTAACCGAAAATGATTCCCATCATGAATCATAATTCTTGCAACAATGATTCATCATGGTCGTTGTAATAGGAAGATTCCTAATCATGAACCTAGTTTCTTATCAGTCAGGTGCATCTCTTGCAAATGATGGTAGTGGTCCCGCTCTGACTTGTGTAAACAAGTGTTTCCTAGAGTGAAGAGTGGCATAACACGTGATCCAATATGGAAGAAAAATGTTTGCATCACTCCTTTCTTTTATTTAACCATGCTGAGGGGTACATGGTAGCATTTCACAACCCAAAAATCATCTTCCTCATCCCTTGATGAGATTTTACAATGAATAGACATGTGGCAGCCTCTTTTTTATTGGCATGGTTTGAGGGGCCCAACAAAGTGTACGAGGGAAAAGGATACATGGCAAGAATTCAAGACCCAAGAGAGAAGAGAAGGGAAGATTTATTTCGGTAAGCGATTTGGCAACACGTGGCGGCTTAGTGCAAGAATGTCGCAACATGAATTTGGATGTCATTTTCTTTATTGGGCAAGGTTGGAAGCCAGGAAAAACATCAAAACAAGCCAAAGGGAGCATGGGCTATTTTAAATATCCACAGGTACCATTCCCTCCTGGCTTTGAAATCCCCAAATTCAATAAATACAAAGGGAGGGAAAGCCCTATGGACCACATCAAAGACTTTAATGTCATGTGTATGGAGGTAGCCTACAAAAATTCTTACTTGATGTGCCTCTTTCCACAAAGCTTGATAGGTCCAACCATGGATTGGTTTTCTCAATTTCCTCTAGGTATTAAATTTTTTCAAGAAATCACTGATAAATTCATCAATCACTTCTCCTTTAATCTTGACATGGACGTAAGCCTTGAATAATTATACACTCTTAGACAAAAAAAAAGGATAATCCTTCGCTAATTTCTTGTGATGATGGAGACAAAGAGCTAGTAAGAGGAATGGCACTTTCTTGATGAACAAAAAGTGGGAATTATCATAGAAAACCTCAATCTAGATCTATCCTTCCACTTTAAAATGAAATTTATCACATCCTATGAAGAGCTTGTCCCTAGAGCCCTTAAAATTGAGAGAGCTCTAATCCCATAGGGTAATACTCAAGCTTACAGAGACAATTATCCATCAACTAGCTCAAATGACAAGGCTCGTGTCTGGGCTAAGAACAAAATTGTAAGTAATGATGGAATGGTAGACACTACGATGGTCCTAAGTGCTCCTAGGCCAAACAATAATCAAGTATTTAATGCTCAACCAATTGTGCAACAAACAAGATCTCCTCAGAAAAATCAGGTCAAAAACATCCAAACACAGTAACGATGAACATTCAATAAGAACAATGTCCAAAATGCAATTACGTAGAGTTGTTGGAACCAATTGAGACTATCATGAAGAAATTGGTGGAATCTAACTTGATAACACTCCCCCAAATTTAAAAACTACCAAGAACCACTAGAAAAAATACCCTAGTATAACAAGAATGACCTTTGTGACTTTCACAAACTCAAAGGGCACAAAATAGAAAATTGTATGCAACTCAACTATATTATCCAAGATGTCATAGATAGCGATACCATATTTGTTGAGGTACCAACTAGTAATTAATATATTAAGATATACAAGACCCCCATGCCTGATCATAACAAATGGAATAGTGTGAGGAAAGATAAGGATTACAAAAAATGCAACATACCTATTACAATGTGGTCGCTTTTTGTGATAGAATCATCACCATCATCACCATCAAAGGGCCTAGTGTGGATTCATCACACAATATGGAAAATTCACCATCCAAGGAGTCTCATCTCAATCTAGGGAACAACCTACTTTTCTAACATCCTATCCTAGCAAGTACAATCTCCTAGATCAGCTCAAGAAGACCCCCACATAGATTTCAATCTTAGAACTATTGAGGCTATCCCTCGCACATAGGGAAATCTTAGAGAAATTTTTGTCTGAGTTTTACATCCCTTAGGATATTTATACAAATTAGTTCCAAGATATGGTAGGGCATATCACCTATCATCTTCTCACCTTCTTAGAATAAGACCTACAATCACAACCATCTCATAATTTTACTTTACATAAGAACTTGGGCTATTCAAAGGATACTATTGAGAAAGAAAAGAACACTACCATCTGTGAATATGATGATCAAGAATAGATGTCACAAGGCATCATAACCCTGCCAATTCAAGTGGGACCTATCATAACAAAAACTACCTGCCAAGTATTATACCTTGATCTTCCTTACAACATCTTGCTTGGCTGACCCTAGACCCATGCCTTAACCTATCATCAATTTTTAAAGTTACCTTTCAAAGGTATATAGGTTACCATCCATGGAGATCCCAAGCCTTTTGACTATTACAATAATATTGAGGAAAAGTTCCATAAGATTCCCCAAGTTCTATAATAAAGGCAAAGGGCCTACACCATCTACCTCATTTTTTGACCCATCATCCCTTACATCTACCTTAGAAGCAAAAGCCCTTGTTGTGTAGAATATTCTTGATATCAAAGCAGTGATCTAGGATGATGGTTTTGGAAACTATAAGCTAACAAAGGATACATTTGTGTTGTGGAAGATACCTCTTTCTCCTAAATCCCAAGGGAAACCCTCACCTACCACTAACATAGTTCCTAAAAAAATCGAAATGGTAGCTATGACTTGTGTCACCAAAAAGTGTAGCCTTGATAGTTTTCACTCATTTGGATCCTTTCCTATGGATTTTGGACCTCTTATAATAGTTTTCCAAGCCTTATTCTAAAGTGTTGTAATGTGTTGTAATTGACCCTCATACTTTTCTAGGCTTGTCGTCACTAAATTCACCCTTGTTTATGTTAAATTTGCCCCTTAATGTACTTTTAGGCCTGATTTAAGTGTGTTTTGGGAAACAAGCCCATTAAACATCATTAAACACCTCTTAATTTATGACCACCACTTTATTTTTTCCAAGTGAACTAGGTCACCGCGTTGGGAGACCTAGTCCCTTTTCACATAAAATTCAAAATTAAAACAAAATTCTAATGGGAAATGGTCTTCTAAACACTAAGGTAGGCCTATCATGTTTTATTTTTAGGGAAATTAGGGCATAGAATGTATAAATAAAGGGTTTTCTCCTCATTTTAACCCTAACAATTCTAATCTACCCTAACTCTTCTATCCTATTCACTCATCTCTCATCCACTATTATTCTCAAGCAAGCTAGTGTTTCAACATTCTAAGTCAACAAGACATATTTTTTAAGCATTTAAGGGCTGACTGTTATAAATAAATATCAATAATAATGGAAAGGTAATAGCTCCATCAGTTCATGTTCCATTACAGTATTTCATCATTTTATTTGATTATCTAAAAGGGTTTTGACCAAGGAAAACCCCCATGTCTTAACAATCAATTTTTCTTTCTTGGAAGCTTGGAGATTATTCAAGTATGGGTTGAAGACTTTTTTAGGGAATGTCCTTGTTGATTAGGTCAAGAATCTACACAAAAAGACACTTGCAAACCATATTTTTCATTTTCGGGTCCAAAAACTTATGAGGAGCAGAAGTGTAGACAAAGAGCCATATAGTGCACCTTCTGATCTCTCAAAATATGGAAGTGGACTAGGTTTCCATTAATGGAAAATTACTCCCAATATACATGATTTTTTTGGTTTTTTGTAGATTTGAGTACCATTTTAGCAAAAACGGGTTTCGATAGATTTTCACAGAACTGGGACTAGGTCACCCAGCTTGGTGTAAGTGTCCTAGTTAGCTTCTGCATCAACTTTTCTAGGGTTTCATACCTTCATTCCATCCCTTTTCAGCCTCCTTGTGCACTTCATCAATTTTATTCATCTCTGTAGTGATTTTCTTATGTTTCTTAGTTCATTTTGTGCATGTTGACATATCATAATGTGTTTTCCAACATAGTTGCATTTCATAGGTTTTATATTCTTAGTTTCTTTTATCAGTTCATTGCACTTAGAAACACCCACACACACATCACAACCCCCTAATCCTTTGAATATAACACTTAGAATTTTGGTATCGCTCTTTATCATTTTGGGTGAAAAACCTTAGAAGTGTTAGAGACCCTAAGTGGGTACCAAAATCTATGTTACATTTTAGTGAACCCAACCTTCAAATACCCTTCCTTTCTAGTTTAGAGTTCTTCATTGTCCTATAATTAGCTTACATTACATATTTCATTTGATTATAGGGTTTCATATTTTTGCATTAGTGAAAAGTGCATATAGGTTGCATTTATGCATTTTAAAACATTACACATTTCTGAAATTTTGTATTTTCATCTTAGGTCTACATCATACAATACCAAAAAAACATAAATCCATCAAAAAAAATTTAAAATTATAAAAAAACCACCAGGTGGACTAAGTCGCCACCCTGGGCAACCTAGTCCCTTTAGGCCCCTGAAACTACATTTTACAGAGCTGAAAACCCTATCTTTAAGCTTCTATTTTGTGCCATTACCTATTTGTATCACTAGGTTGTGTTTATGTAGCATGCATTTCATTAAATCTAGCATAAATTAGCTCATTTCATTTATTGTACATTTTCAATTTTTCATTTACAAAATTTCATTTTCAGATCAATGGGTAGTGTAATCAGCAAATTACCTTCTTTGACATTTGAAAGCTGTATTTCATCTTATGTATTTACATTAAATTTTAAGTTTACATACATTTTGTTACATTTAATTTCATTCATGGTACTTGTGGATAGCATTATACTTTTTCAATTTTCATTTTCCATATTAGTTCCTAGATCATTTAAATCGGATTCTTTAGACAACGAAAACACAACATTAACAACATCAGAAGCACCCACTCACACCCTTCTTAAGCCTTTTAATAGCAATGACTTGGAAATGTTATATTAATCCATTCATGAATTCATCTCTCCTCGCTCATCCACTAAATATTTTCCACAAGAGGATAGA
The DNA here is from genome assembly GCA_007115665.2 of Sequoiadendron giganteum. NCBI lineage: Eukaryota > Viridiplantae > Streptophyta > Pinopsida > Cupressales > Cupressaceae > Sequoiadendron > Sequoiadendron giganteum. The sequence goes on from CM021104.1 coordinate 218,889,469, forward strand.
AACATTGATAATCATGATAATCATAATTGTTCTTCTCCTAATATCTCTCCCATTGGTGACAAAGATATCTTGTGGAAAGGAGACGCAATCATTGAAGATCATGATGGTCTTTCTTGTCTTCCTCCTCCTCCCCCTTGCAAATAACTTATCACATACAAAGCTAAAATCATGGTTACTACCTTACCTAGCCTTCATTCATCTCCCAACACCTCCCCTATTTTTTATCATGCTTTAATAAATAAGGATATCTTGGTATCAAGAAATCCAATGATTGAGATTTATACAATTATTTCTCTCCTTCCTAATTTTCCTCACATTATGAAGGGTCTATTTAAACAAAAAATCCCAAAACTTAATAACCATACAAATCCTAGTTATGCTTCTCTTAATGCCTGTCCTATGAGCAATTAAGCTACTTTACCAGATCTAATCATGACATTTGATGAACCTATTTCTTTTCACTTTCCAAAAATCTCTCCACCTAGGATAGATACTATGCCACAAGAGAATGACACCTTAGAGAAAAATAATGCAATCATTGGCAATCACAACAACCAACTCTCCCCCTCTCCTAATATCTCTCCTATTAGTGAAGATGATATTATGGTGTTATAAGATCCCATTAATGAGAAGCATGAGAATCTTATGGAACAAGAAACTTCCACCATCGATCATTACCTTACTTGTGATGAAGGCAATAGTATAGAACCACATAATGAATGTCTAGAAACTCTCATTTGTAATTCTCCTACGCACTTTCCTACTAGGGAAGGTATCATGGTGGAAGAAAACAACAACATGGTTGCACTCCTTTAAAACAATAGTAATATCTCTTCCTTGGGTAATTTTAAAAAGATGATACTCAATTGCCCTTTCTTAGAGATACACCACCCCAAGCCTACTAAGGTTATGCATACGCAAGTGTCCATTAGACACCCATTTACTATTGGAAATCCTACATACCTTGTGGGACATCCTAAAAATCCTCTCATTCTTTATCCACCATCACACAAGAAACAAACTCCAACCCAACCCAAACTCATCCTTCACTCACCTCAACACAATATTTTAAATCACCTAGGTTACCATAACACTATTCACCTATATGACAAAGTCTATACCATCAAGGATAACTTAGCTGAAACTTTGTTTACTGCTTAACATAAATAACATTAGTTTCTACTCCTTGTCATGTAATAGTTTTAGAATCCTAGCATGGGTGATCCCACAATAGTGGTTTACAATTTTTGGCCAAACTGGACATTGCAATTATTATTTTTAACTAAATCTTCACATTCAAGCACCTATAGCAGCTAAACCATGAGGAATTTGAAGATGATGAAAACTAGAGTCTCATCACCGTTTGTCTATAGATTCTAATAATATTTTTTTCAAAATTTTTGGAATCAGATTGCACTTCTTTTTCCATCTCCCACGAAAATTGGTTTTTTTCAAAAAACAACATTTTAAAAAAGTGATGCTCACCGTATACAACATAAATTTTTTTGTATGAAGGATAAAATTCTATTTTTTTTGAATTTAGATTTTTAACTAGGATATCTAACACTTTCATTTTGTCTCATAGTTTTTTATTGTATATTTTTTCCTTAATCAAGTTTCTAAATCAAACCAATTGGAATTCAGACATAGGTGGACTGTATACAACATAAATTTTTCTCTATGTATTGAAATTCAATTTTATTTATTTTAATGGATCAAGGACATCAACACCCAGCATGAACATATTTTTTAAAAATTTATTTTTATAATTTTCTATTTTCCCACATGTGCAAAACAGAGAGCTTGATTTTTGGTGAAAAACCTATGTTTAATAAAACTAAAAAAATAGATACATAATAAAACCAAAACATATTAAAATTATTTTCGTTGGATAGCTCGTTCTGAGGACTACCATCTTCCAGTTGGGTTTGTGAAGTCTCCATTTTTATTCTCAATCCAAGCTTCAAAGTACAAAAATTTGGAGTCTGTTTGTGTCAAAGGGTGGGAATGTGGGAAAAGGGGTGTTTGAGCAAACCTAATGGGTTCACTTGAACCCCTAGGGGTTCGGTCAAACTAGGGTTGGATTGAACCCCCTTTCCACAATGGGAAACATGCGTTCCCACATGTAAAGTGGTTCGCTCGAACCCTGGTTCTAGGGAACCCCTTTTGGGTTCATTCGAACATTGAGTTCGCTCGAACCCCTCAAAACAATTTTTTTTTGCATGGGTGAGGTTTTTGGAAGTTTTCCTTCCTCACTCAAATTGTAAACCACTTTTGTGGGTTCAGCCACATACTCACTATTGCATGTCTTTCATCCCTCATGAGGAGTAGGATACCATCATCCATTCTAGGCCCACCTTTGTCCTACACTAAGTGGGGGAGAGGGGTTCAGTACACTTTTCCCTATATGTAACTTTTCATTGTCTCTATCAACTAATCATTAAAATTTCATAAAATTATAAAAGAAAGCTTGGGATGTTAATGAAATGTATTTAGTTGACTCACATGTGACATACTACCCCTCTTCATGATGTATCTTACTTCAGAAACATATGACTTGGCATAGGGCTTTCCAAGTTAGCTCTCATGTCTTATTTCACCTATCCTTGGGTAATTTAAATCAATTTCTCATAGCGATGGTGTAGAAACCACTTTAAAGTGGGGGCATACCTAGATGACATCTTTTCATGGCATGATTTTTCTTTCCTTGTGATGTGTCCTCTTCTTGGTGGTGTCATTGGGTTTGATGCCTTCCAAGAGTGTATGATCAACTAAAGTGGCTTGATGCGAATGAGGGATCCCATGGATAATGATCTGACATCTTGACTTGTCCTCTCTTCGAGACATTAGGAATAATTCTCCCTAAGAAGAATACCTTGCATGAACAAAGCAAAATCCCCTCCAACAAAATCCTTACATTTCAAAATAATTTAGACAAGCATTGTGGTGCCTTATCAAAATAATCAATCAAGGTAACTTTGGTATGGTTATTATAGTGGGAAGCTGACACACTGGCATTAATTTCTCATTATATGGTGGGAAGATGACACACTGGCATTAATCTCTCACTAAACCACCTCTTCTTTCTGGACAAACAACCTATATCTGATCCAAAACTAGTTGGACAAACGGTCAAATCTCGATCCAACCTTTTCACCTTTCATTCCTCTCTTCCTTTAGTCCTTTTCATTACATGATCATGTATTTTATCTTGCATTTTGGGTTTTTTGTAGATCTGAGTACCCTTTTGGAAAAAATGGGTTCTGATAGATTTTCACAAAACTAGGACTAGGTCACCCAACTTGGCGTAAGTGTCCTAGTTAGCTTCTACATTAGCTTTTCTAGGGTTTTAGACCTTCATGCCATCAATTTTCAACCTCCAAGTGCAACTCTTTAATTTATTCATCTCTGTAGTGATTTCCTTATGTTTCTTAGGTCATTTTGTACATGTTGGCATATCATAATGTGTTTTCCAGCATAGTTGCATTTCATAGGTTTTACATTCTTAGTTAGTTTATTTTAATAGTTCATCGCACTTATACACACCCACACACACATCACAACCCCCTAATCCTTTGAATGTAACACTTATCATTTTGTTATCCCTCTCTATCCTTTTAGGTGGAAAACCTTAGAAGTGTTAGAGACCCTAAGTGGGTACCAAAATGTATGTTACACTACCTTCACCAAATGGGGGGACCTGAACAAGGAGGATGTCAATAAGGACATATCTAAACTATTGTATCAAGATGAATGACACATCCCCACTCTTCCCATGGAAGATGATAACAAAGGCTTGGAGTTAATGAAGGGAATGGGGTATAACAAGAATGAGATACTGGGTCAAAATGACAATGGATTTACAGAGCCTATCATTCCTAAGAGACATCTAAAGAATCTTGTCTTAGGGTGTACTACTAGTAAGGTTACCCTTATCGGAAAATTTACTTCCTCTAAATGAGCTAAGGCTTCCTCTTGGATACCAGAATCATGTGATATGAGCCTAGATGACTTCCCTCTTGATGTTGCCAATTTATTTGAGAATAATTCCCTCTTCATGATATCCATAAAATCCTTTACTCCAAGCAATCAACTAACTCAAATATGCCTAGTATACCCACAAATAATTGACATGGACCAACAAGGACCATTGATTCTAGATTTGTTCGAAAATGATGAGGTAATCTCAAAATTCATGGTACTTTGTGAAAACTTACCATGAGAAGATCTCAAAGAAAGTTTTAACATTGATCTAGAAATAGGGTCATACTATGGGGAGACGATTGAATCCTTTAGTCACAAAATGGACAACATGCAACTAACATGTAGATCTTTGAGTGAAAACCACATTGTGGCACTCTATGATCCTAAAATAGTAAAAATAAAGGATGTATATGAGGGTGAAAACCTCCCTGAGACACCCAAGAATAAGGGATCCAATATCTCCCTTAGTGCAGTGCATCTAGAGAAGTTAGAAATTCTAGAAAAAATAGCCACTCCAATCAATATAGGAACAAAAGAAGAGCCCAAGATAACTTTCGATGTTGAGTCCCTATTAGATGAAGAACAAAACAACCTAGCAGAATTCCTGAAGGAGTGAAGGGCTAACTTTGCATGGTCATACATAGATATTCCAGGGCTTGATCCATAAATGTTTTTACATCACCTAGCAGTCTATCTTGAAGCTAAACCAATGAAGCAAAAACTAAGGAAGATGCACCCTCATATAGAACTTTTGGTCAAACTTGAGTTACAAAATCTTTTTGACGTCGGATTCATCTTACCAATAGATTATCTTGAGTTTGTTTCAAACCTGGAACTAGTCTCCAAACCCACTAGGGGCATCAAAATCTACACTAATTTTAGAGACTTAAACAAGGCATTCCCAAAGGATGATTTCCCTCTTCCTAACATTGATATCATCATGGATCTAACAATTTGGAATGAAATTTTGTCACTCATGGATAGTTTCTTAGTCTACAATTAAATCATGATCACCAAAGAGGATCAAAAGAAAACTACATTCAGTTGTCCATGGGGGATATATTGCTAGAACGTGATACCATTTGGGTTAAAGAATGTTGAAGTAGCCTATCAGAGAGAAATGACCCTCAACTTTCATGAAATGATCCAAAAAATAGTTGAAGATTATATGGATGATATTTTGGCCAAATCAAAGAAAAGAAGTGAGCACACCAAAGTCTTGGGACCCATCTTTGATAGACTTGAAGAATACAAAATATGACTGAATCTAAAAAAGTGCATCTTTAGGGATACATCAAGGAATTTTTTTTATATTTATCCTCTCACAAAGAGGGATAGAAATTGATCCAACAAAGGTAAAATCCATCATTTACATGGAACCACCCTAAAAAATAAAGTAGATGATAGGATTACAAGGAAGACTGCAGTCCATCAGAAGGTTCATAAGGAAATTGTCAAATAAAATCCACCCATTTTCGCATCTTCTCCATAAAGGGATAACTTACAAGTGGGATGAAAAGAGTGATAAAGCTTTCTATAAAATCAAAGAATACCTATTAACACCTCCAGTGCTCATGTCGCCAATACCAAACAAACTATTGATCTTGTATATCTCAGCAATGTCAACAACACTAGGTGTTCTTCTAGCATAACATGATGAAAATGAAAAGGAAAGGGCTATCTATTACATCAACAGAACCTTGGTGGGCTACAAAATTAAATATTCAACCATTGAGAAAGCATGCTTAGTAGTATTTTTTGCTTCCCAAAATTTTAGACACTACATGCTATCACACTACAAAGATCAACCCACTAAAATATTTGTTATCCAAAGCAACTCTCACTGGGTGAATGGCCAAATGGGTAATGATCTTGACTAATTTTGACATAGAGTATGTGGAGAATAAATTAATCAAGGGACAAGTGATCCCAAACCAACTAGAAGAAGCACTTCTCTATGCAGAAAATCCCTTGATATCTAAATTCCTTGATGAATCAATGTTCCTTTCAATCTCACAATGTAATGGAAGATGTAGTTTAATGGATCATTCACCCAACATGGATTAGGAGTGGGAATTCTCTTCATCACCCCTGAAGGTTATTTCATTCCAAATTCATATAGGCTATCATTTCCATGTACCAACAACATTGTTGAGTATGAAGCCCTAATCATTGGCCTAAGGATAGTAGTTCAATGAAAAATACAAGAGTTGAAAGTCTATGGAGACTCACAGCTAGTTATCAACAAAGTCAATGAAAACTACAAAACTAAGGATGGCAAGCTTATTCCTTATAAGAAGATGGTGGAAATTCTTAAGGAAATTTTCACTAATATAAATTTTGAACAGATTCCTCCCATGAACAACAAAGCAACAAATGCCACGACAATAATCAGATCACTGTTAGACATGCCAAATGACATCCTCCAATACAAATTATTGGTAGAACAACTTCTCATACCGAATTTGGAAATCACTCAATATAAATTCACATGCATCATTGTAGGTCTTGAATCTCGAGGGTATCATGAAATATTCACCTACCTAAGTAGAGGAACCCTCCCATTCAATAACACCTCGAACCTTAAAAATACCTTTGTTGAAAAGGCATCCCAATTCATGATCCTAGGTGATACCCTTTACCACTAAAGCATCGAAGGAACATTACTACGATTTCTTAACCAAGAGGAAACCTAAACTACTTTAATGAAAGTACACAATGGAATATGTAGTTCACATTCTAGTGGTATGACTTTAGCTACGAAACTATTGAGGATGTGGTACTACTGGCCAATCATGGAAAGAGAAGCTCGTCAATATGTGTAGAAAAGTGTTCGATATATGTAACATGGAGATTTAATTCATGCTCCAATTTAGGAGTTGCAACCAATGATCACACCTTGGCATTTTTCACAGTGGGGACTTGACCTCGTAGAAAAAATCAATCCAACCTCATCCAATGGCCACAAGTTTATCATAATAGCCATTGAGTACTTTACCAAGTGGGTAGAATCCATTCCGATGACTTACATAGCAAGGAAGCAAATTTCCAAGTTTATCCTAAATTACCTAATTTTTCATTATGGTATTCCACAAGTCCTTATGTCAGACAACAAAACACCATTCAAGAACTAGGATGTGAAAGAGCTATGTCAATGGCTTAATATCCAACACTGATTATCTACCACATATTATCCCTAGGGAAATGGTCAAGCTAAAGCTACAAACAATACCATCCTAAAAATCCTAAAGAAAATAGTCAATGAGGTTGGCCATGACTTGAAAATACAGTTAAATCTTGCTATCTTAGCTTATCAAACCAATATCCACATGTCAATAGGTGCAACCCCTTTCTCCCTAGTCTATGGATCAGAAGTTATCTTGACTATTGAGGTTAAGTTGCCATCATTGTGAGTGTCACTATAGAACTTGATCATCGATGAGGAATACAAAGCATCTCCATTGAATGAGCTAGAATTCTTGGATGAGAATTTTTTTTATGCCCTTTATCACTTGCAAGTATATCAAAACCGATTGAAACAAAGTTATAGCAAGAAGATCAAATGTTAGTATTTCTAGGTAGGGGATCTTGTCCTAAAGTAGAATCAAAAGAATATACTGAATCAGGATAATAAAGGAAATTTTGATCCTAACTAGTTGGGTCCCTTTGTCATCACAACAAGCTATGGATCATGAGCATATCAATTGTTAATTCCTAACGTCGTCTCTAAGCTTGAACATAGGAAAGGCCATCATTGATTTTCCCCCGAGACACGCTAGGTTAGTCTTTTAGGAGTTTTTCATATTAAACTCACATTTCCATCAATTTTTCATATCTCATCATTAATAAGTCAAGTCAGAAGGCTTATCTTTGATCAACCCCCAAGACCCCTAGGATTGGTCTTTAGGTTAGGTTCTTGGTCGAAACATTTGAAAATATCTAAACATCCAAATATCTAAAAAGCTAAAAACATTTGAAAGTTAAATATATATATATATATATATATATATTAGAAAACATTCAAAATCCAAAATTAGCCTCAAATATCTTTGAAAAAATCCTAAACAGCCTCAAAAAGCTAAAAACCCAAAAACATTCACATAAACTTTCAAAAAGATCAAAAAATAGCCTCAAAACATTTTCAAAAATACCAAAAACATTGAAATATTAAAAAAAAAACCTGAAAAACCCATCCATCTCATCTTTCTTTCACTCGCAATAAATCTCCACCCATAATAAATCGTTCGTCACCCTCAACCTTTGGAAAAGAAAATAGAAAGCAAGTTTAGGAAGTTGTAAAGTGAGGACCTAAATTTCGAAGTCTAAAGTCTAAATCATAGGTAAACAAGTTAGGGAAGTTTGTGTGTGATATTTGTAATTAGGGCTAAAATATTAAAGTTAATGCAATAAAACATATAAATCAAACCCTAATAAACAATGAAGCAAAAATGTGCATAAAGAAATAAAGAATAAAACATTATTACCAGATCTTCATGCCACCATTGATTCACCTCCATTGCACTTCTCCATTTTGCTTGAATGTGATAACTACCCTCAGATTTGAGTGTGCAATAATAAGCCTATGACAAGTGACTAGCAAAATATACTTGCATAATACATGTAGATCTATCCCCCTGACAATGAAAAGGGTAAGGTTTTTATAGAAAAGACAAATTTGAATGAATGGTGGAGATTGAAAGCCAATAAGATGTCTTAATCAATGGACAAGATTGAAAGTTGTAGTATGGACTAGGGTTAGGGAAAAATTAGAGAAAATTATGAGGATCGACGGTGAAGATTAAATTATAAATAATTTAATCAAGGGTGGAGGTCGACTAAGACATGAATAGATAAAGACTTGAGGTGAAAGATAAGATTGGCACATACAAAGAGGTGATAGGAGAAAATAAATAATAAAAATTATTTAATTTAGGTGGTCAATGAATAATTAAATAATTAAAATAATTATTTAATTATAAAGGAATCATTTTAAAATTAATAATGATTTAATCAAAAATTCAAGAGAGTGGACCAAATTAAATAAATAAAATTTATTTAATTTACAAGAGAAAAGGTTGATGAATAATTAAATAATTTAAAATAATTATTTAATTATAGTGGAAAGTGGACAAAAATTAAATAAATAAGAATTTATTTAATTTTAGAAAGAAGAGGACTCATTAGTGATTTAATGAAATAAATAAAATTTATTTAATTAATCGAGGAATAAAGATAAAAAAGAATTAATTAAATAATTAAAATTATTTAATTACCAAAGACAAAAGGGGAAATGATGGAGAATTTGGAAATCACAAGCCTGAGACAATTTTTAGTGTCTACATTTTATCCCTTTTTGATACAATGTAGTTTATCGTGTTGTGTCAAAGAAATTCAGTCAAAATATACGCTAGTGTAAAGAGGACGAGGAAGGATAACGAGGTTTGTGGTATGCCCCCTCGAGAGGACATGTGGGTTCAAAGAATACGAGTGTGCTCTCGAAATGGATGAGGAAAATAGATAAGCGGCATAGAAGAAATTTTAGTGTGGAGGATATGGATGTTAGTGGAGACAACTTTAAGGATGCATATTTTTCCAAACAAGACTCTGCACTAATCATCATTGGATAGTAAAATGACACAAATGGACAACAAACACCATTGTATGACATAGACCAAGGTGTGCAAGGTCATCCACTTGAAAAAAATATAGTCATAGATAAGGAATGTCCTAGCTCATACTAAGGGCCAGGTTGCCCTAATCTTTTTGTCAAGACAATCCATAGACAGTAGTCAAAGAAAACAAAATAAGTCATGAGACATCATCACACCTCTAAATCCTTCATGGGACATCCTCAAGTTAGCTAGTAACATGACCAAGAGATAAAGGAACAAAAAAATAAGACAAAATAGACTAGAAAAATTAACAGCCATTTTGTTGCGTTTGCCACTATTTGCTTTTCAAAGATTGATTGCATGATAGTTTGACATGTTAACAATTCGGACATTTTTGACGGGTTGCCAATTTTCCAGTGCAGATGGTTGGATGGTGCCTATCATCATGAAGGACACATCTTGAGAAGGAAAATGACTTTTTGATGAGGTCCAAATCCAAGAAGGACACATCTTGGAGGGGACCAAAGAGTGACGAGATTGACATTTATTTGACAAATTGACTGATTTTGACTATATGAACAATTGGACTGTGTTGTCTAATTTGGAATTAATCACTAGTTGGACTATGTTATCTATTGTCTTATGTCTGATCTTGATTGTGTCTGACTTATTTTACAAGACGAGATGAATCCTAACAGACTGACCTAATGCCTCGGGGGCACATTGATAGACAACCTTTCCTGCGTTGAGTCACAGAGGCAACATAGTTCGACAATGACATGGACTGACTAACATGCCTAACTTGACTCTATTTTGGGGGTTTTGAAGGTTATTTGGATGTTTTTGGGTTTTGACATGTTTTTATTTTTTTGGATTTTTTCAGGACATTTTTCAATTTTTAGGTCTTTTTTTAGGACTTTTATGATTTTTAGGGATTTTTTCCAGACACTTTCAATTTTTAGGTCTTTTTTCATGACTTTTTATGATTTCAGGACATTTTATGATTTTTTAAGGACTTTTTATGATTTATATGGCTTTTTGATGTTTTAGGAGGACTGTGACAAATGCATGTGAATGATGTCGATTCAGATGAATCCAAAGACAACCATAATTTTGCTGCTAGTCAAGTTGAATACCAACTGACAGGTGATGATGATGATGACACTGTTGTTTGACATGGGAAGGACACATCACAAAACAACATGAAGATGATAATGATGTGACAAGAGGATTGAGGTCTGTAGCAAGGCTAGGAACAAAGCCAAGGAATTTTTTGGATGATGTGCTAGGTTGCATAGAAAGATTGTTAGGATTAGACTCGTTGCATTTGGATTGACTTTATTAGGACTAGATGGGATGATGGAGGATATTTAGACCATTGATAAGGGAAACCAAGATAGGCGGTAGGTATAAAAGGAAGATGGATGGCTATGGGAGACATGAGACTAGGGGAATTGTCATGTGATCTTCAGGGACTATGTCACATAGGGATAATGAGGCTATGAAAGTAAGGACATGATATTTCTTGAATAGGGTATGGTCAAAAGGATAGACATGTCAAAATTTTTCCCAAAACATGATTTATGCTTGTACCTCAGTCGTTGTCAAGATCAATGGATGGAAATTCCAAGGCTTAGATGGATAGATGGAAATGTCATCGGCAAGGTATGGGAGATGAGACAACTTGCCCCCAAGTGTAGTGGTCTTTATAGATAATTTATTTTACATATGATGCCTATTTGCTAGGTTTTCATCATGGTACTTATCCAAAGCACCATAAGAATGGTTTTTACTATTGGACGAATTTTTTCTCTTTACTTTTTTTTTTTTTTTTTTGGTGTCCAAAATGCACTTTCCGTTTTCATCAAGGTGACAATTTTTTTTTTCAATTTTTTGTATTTTTCAATTTTTATATGGACACGATGTCATGGATGCTCATTGATTGTTCTAAATTTTTTTCTGGTATTGATGTAGATACGGGTGCCATGATATGCCAATAATGAGCTTTTTGAACTAGTTGTCTTGTCAGGATCATAGCACTTGCATACAACTGATTAATGTCATTGTGATTTTTTTTATGCTAGAGTTGGCCTTATCAAAATACACACATTGTGATAGAGTGCCATGAGAGTCCTTATGATAAAGAGTTGCTGCCAAGATGTGATGGATTTTTGATATGGTAGTTTTGGACTTTAGACGAGATGCACGATTATGATGGATGGTGGTAGGCGTGGAAGGATTGTTTGGATGTTTGGATGAATCACTTTTTATTTTCCAAACTTTGTGTTGGATGGTGGAGTTTAGAATTTTGATTAGGATAATGTTTGGAACGAATATTTTTTCATTCCTTGCTTGATGACCATTTCAAAGAGGGTGGAAATTTATTATATGTGGGAGTCCTCTTGTCTTGTGGCTCGACATTTTTATTGACTTTTGGATTTGACATATTTTATTTCCTTGATCCATTTTTCTTTTGGATCCATTTTAACTTCATTTGTCCACTTGGATTTTTGTACTCAATGGCCTTTGAAATTTGATTTTGGACTTTAGAATTGTAAGGCTTTTGTTTTTGTTGGTTCCAAATGCAAGGTTTATTTGTGTTGGAATGATAGTGTATGGTGTGGATGGAAGGACTATTGGCAACAACCTTATGACAAGGACTACTCATGACATCCATTTTAATGTTTTTATTAGTTAAAGCTGCCCCCAATATCAAGGAGGTATCATTAACATCATTATATTTTCCAATTGAGGAATAGCCAAGACCTTGATGTTTGTAATTTTAGTGAATTTGTATGGGTTCTAGAATTCCTTGCTCATGTACGCCTAGTCCTTTTCCTTGATAATACATGTTCTAACAAATTTTATTGGTGATGGGGTATTTTCCATTCTAGAAGCAAGATGCCAACCCCTCATTATTTAGTCGGAAACCTTTACTTTGAATTTTCTCATCTATAAGAAAGCCTGCTCTGACAAAGATAGATGACCCTAGTTGATAAGATGTTGTAGCTTCATTGACATGTTGGCTAGAGACTTGTTTAACATTTTGTGGTCTAATTTTGTGACATATTAGATTCAGATGATTATGTTGGTGCTTCCAAGTTGATGTCGAAACCATCTTCATGGTCAATGTCATAGAGCCCATTGAATTCAATTATAACTTGATCATTTTCAAACATGTCCATAGTAGAAGACTCTTGTTCTAAAGGAAGATCATCTATGTGTCCCATGGAAGCAAGTGTCTCATTTTTGGAAGTGTCAGTAGTCGAAGCCTGAATAGGGTCATCAAGTGTTTGGCCTTGAATGGCATGAAGTTCGAGGGGTGGATCGATTTGGACTTCTTGATCAAGGATAGTGTCTTGGTCAAATATGGGGTTGTCTTGGACAACATGATTAGAAATAGGATCTTGACCGAGGATAGGTTCATCTTGGATAACATGGTTGTGAATAGAATTTTGACCAAGGATGGGTGTATTTTGTATGTCATGATTGTCTATGAGGACTTCTTGAATGGACTTAAGTATGGGGGCATGGGATGGACAAATTTGATCTTGACATGAAGGGGGAGTTATGGTGTCATGCTTTGGACATTCCTTTTGATATGTATGTTCAAGTTTATTAAATGGGATGTTACTTTAGACACCATGAATATATGTGTTTTCATGACTAAATGTATGTTGGGATGGATTGACTTGGAATGGATTAGTGGATGGAGGACTAGGATAAGATGTGGATACTTGGAAATGGTTAGTGTATGAAGGACTAGGATTGGATGTGGATAAAGGACTAGGATAGGATGTGTATGAAGGACCAGGATATGATGAAGGACTAGAATAGGACATGGGGTCTTGGAATGGATTAATGGATGGTTGAGTTCCCTTGTCAAGGCTAGAATAAGGGTGATGATTGGATGGTTGTTGTGTATAAATGGTATGACTTGTATTAAGTGGCTCCTGGTAGTTAGGGTAGATGGATGGAGGACTAAGACCTATGGATTGTTGGTAAGATAGATAGATGGATAGAGGACTAGTGGTTATGTGTTGTTGGTAGGAAGGGCATGTGGGTGTTTGACCATTATTTGAGGTGAATTTGCATTTGGATTGGAGGTATAGTCTTTTAAAGTCAATGGCTAGTTGGGCTTGACCATTATGGATAAATTGGAATTCAATTCAACTAGCAAGCAAATAAAGGTCAAGGGAAGACATGACAATGAGGTTTAATACAAAGATATGACTTAATCCTAAACTATGTTTTCTTTCTAATTTTGGATAGAGACCAACAAGAAAAGATGTCTAGAAACATATTGAAAGTGCTTGGCTTCCGATTTGGAAAGGTTTTTATTTGTTTCAATGCTTGAGAAAACACTTCGCAGACACAATATTTTGTCTTTGATCAAGCACAATAAAGACAAGCACAATCCTGGGTTAGGCAAGGACAATATTCGCTAGATTCCACATGGGTTTCCCCAACCACACTTATTCTTAGCGTTAGAATCCAGAAGCTTGGATGCATAGGCTCCCCCTTACATTGCACTCACTTCTCAGGCCAATTGAGCTTCCAACCCACATAAAACTCCCACGGTAGGTTGATCACCTCTACTAAGAACTGCAAGAATGCGGATGTCTTCACAACAACCATTGTTGCACTAGAAAATAGAAGGATTTTGGCAACTACACAAAGGGTTTTAGTTCGGGACCTCCATTTGAGTGACCACACGTGGGGAAAAGATTAAGCTCCTTTAAAGGAGGAATTTCAGATTGAAGAGGTTATGCTCAATAGGTTTTTGGGGATTTCTACTTTGTTCGTGTGACACATCCGCACTCATAATCCTAAGTTTTCCATTAGGATTCATATTTATATACCGGTTGAGGGTAGCTCGGCCAAAGAGCTCTATTTCTAGTTTGAGTTGCCTTGGGGTGAGTACTTTTTCCCACCAAGGAAGGCCCAATTCCTAGATTCAATAACTATTTCTCTTACACCCAAGATCACACAAGTGCGCAAGGGGAGAGGATTATTCGATTATTGAATCGGGGTAAACAAAAAAATGGATGGGTCTAGTTATTTTATCACCTAATTCGCACAAGGTGAGAGCATAATCACCTACCACCCCAAACACAATCAAGAAAAGGGCAATCAGTGTTATTTTTAATGCACCAATTAAAGTGTTTTCTAATTTAAAACAAGCACAAATTGTTTCAAAATAAAATTCTTGGACAATCGAACCTACAAAACCACTTGTTAGTAATCTAAAAAGATGTCTTGGACCCACGAAAATTAAGAGATTTTTTTTTCACTTGATCCAATTTGTCCTTTGAAGTGTTTATTTTTCCTGCACATTCACAAAACCAACAAAAAATCCAAAACCCTAACCAGATAATTGATCACTAATATTAGAGGGTTAGCTAGTCAAGACAAATCTAATTTTTGGAAATGTTTTTCAGATCAAAAATAAAAACACAGAGAATAGACCCTAAATGAAATTTTAAGATCTTTTAAAAAATGGAAAGAAATCCCAAAAAAAAATTGTTTTGCATCCATAATTATTTTCTTATGAAAAATCATAAATTTTTTTTTATAAAAAATTCAAAAAAGGTCCAAAAATTCTGATTTTGGGACTAAAGGCACCTGATATCATCCTAAATCTACAAAAAATAAATTGTGAAAATATCTACAACTGTTTGTGAGATATAAGCAAATCTTTGTAAAACCGCAATTTTGAAAGATCTATTTTTTGTCTAATTATTTTTCATCCAAATTTAAAACATAAAGAATAGACCCCCAATCAAATTTAGAGAGCATTCCAAAAATATAAAAATATCCAAAAAATTTGATAGTTTTCTCTCAAAATTGATTTTTCATGAAAAATACCAAAAAAATTATAAAAACTTGAAAACAGCTCCAAAATATCTTATTTTTGGACTAGAATCTCTTGATATTGTCTGCAACCTATAGAAAATTTTTGTGAGAAAATACATAGCCTTTTGAGAGATATGGTCAATTTTTTGAAAACTAGGGTTTTGTCTCCAAAATGATGCAAAACCTACAACAAAAAGGATCCAACTCCAAAATTCTTCAAAATTTGTGAAAAAAATTTAGGTTCACCAATGTAACTAAGGGCTAAAATATTAAATTTAATGCAATAAAGCATATGAATCAAACCCTAATAAAAAATGAAGCACATATGTGCATAAAGACATAAAGCATAAAACAATATTACCCAATCTTCATGCCACCATTGATTCACCCCCATTGCACTTATTTATTTTGCTTGAATGTGATAATTTCCCTCAGATTTGAGTGTGCAATAATAAGCCTATGACAAGTGACTAGAAAAATATTAAAGATTTTTGTCTCACATTAGCAACATATACTTACATAATATGTGTAGATTTGTCTCCCCAACAATGACAAGGGTAAGGTCTTTTATAAAAAAGACAAATTTGAATGAATGGTGGAGATTGACAATCAATCAGATGTCTTAATCAATGGACAAGATTGAAAGTTGTATTATGGATTCGGGTTAGTGTAAAACTAGGTAAAATTATAAGGAACGACAGGCAAGATTAAACTATAAATAATTTAATCAAGGGTGGAGGTCAATTGAGACATGAATAGATAAAGACTTGAGGTGGAAGATAAGATTGGTATAGACAAAGAGGTGATAGGAGAAAATAAATAATAAAAATTATTTAATTTAGATGGCCAATGAATAATTAAATAATTAAAATAATTATCTAATTATAGAGGAATATGACAAATGGAATCATTTTGAATTAAATAATTATTTAATTCAAAATTCAAGAGAGTGGACCAAATTAAATAAATAAAATTTATTTAATTTTAGAAAGAAGAGGACTTAATTAGTGACGTAATTAAATAAATAAAATCAATCAAGGAGGAATAAAGATAAAAATGAATTAATTAAATAATTAAAATTATTTAATTATCAAAGACAAAAGGGGAAATGATGGAGAATCTAGAATCGCAAGCCTTGGACAATTTTTAGTGTCTACAATATTAAAATATGTGTATGAGAAACATAAATCTAACCACACAATTAATGAAATGTATTACATTAATGAAATTTAAATAACAAAATAAATTGGTACAACTATTCATTCAAAATCATTCCATTGCTCTCTAATATTAAGGATCTTCTAATTCATACTCTTAGATTTGTATGTTGCGCATGAATTTATCATATGAAAACCTAAGAAATAAGATGATATATGAAATACAAGACTATAATGCCTACATTAAACATGATTGTGGATTGTGATATACAATGTTGAATGATAGATAATATGTTGTTGAATTTCAAAATGATGTTAAGATGATTTATATGAATAGGATGCAAATATAAATGCAATTCTATGAGAAATACTACAAATCTAATGCAACAACTAAGATTTTATAAAGGAAATTTTCCATTATAACACCACTTCAAATCAAATACTAAAATGTAAGACTAAGATAGTATGTTAATGCTCTCAAATGATTTCTACAGAGTAAGTTTGCTCCAACATGTGTTATCAAAAGTTGGAGGATGATGTATTTAGAGGATTTCCAAGGCATATTGTGATGTGGCAGGATTCAACGATCAAGATTATGATCCATAGAGATCGACAATAGAAAGTGAGGAAGTCGGAGAGAATCATGGAGGTTGTCCCCTTTAAAAGAGCACTTTGCCAAGTGTTTAGAAGAATAAAATGGAGAAATAATCCATGTGTCTCCAATCTTGCTAGGAGTTTTTTGATGAAAATTCCTATTTAAAAAATATAAATATTTAAATTCATGTGACACATCTTGAGGTGGCAGATGAGGTGGAAGGAGGTTAGAAGAATATGCAGAAATGTGAACAAATTGAATTTAGAAATTCAATTTTAATGAGAGGGAATTAATCAAATAAAATAAATTAGTTAGATTTTTTTTTTATATTAAAACACAAAGAAAATGATTTTAGAAATAATTTAAGAAAGTGGACTATATAAATAAAATTTTCAATTTATTTATAAGTAGAGGAATTAAGAGGGTTTATTGATTAAATATCTTGTATTTAATTAATTGATTATCTTGACTAATTTTAGGTGTATACATTTTGCCCCTCTTTGAAACAATGTGTTTACACATTACTTGAAAGAAAAAACTTTTAGACCATGATGATAAAAAAAATTGATGGCCCAGATGTTGGATTTTCAAGTGATGACAGATCTATGCCCCCTCAGGAGATAAATTGGTGAATTTTTTGAATTTTTTGGATTTTTGGAAATTTCAAAATTTTATGATGCGAGAATGGTTTATCTCCGGAAAATGAAAGTGAAATTTACTCGAGTTGATTAGTTGATGAATTAATCTCCTTTGAAAAAAAAAAAATCACTCCCATAAAAATCCCACTTTAATTACCCACTTAAAAGGTAAAAAGAGTTGAAAAGAAGTTCATTTATGCATTGTGATTTTGAAAATTAGAGAGATTGAGAAACTTTGAGAATTTGGAGCAAAAATATGATCCCCATTCAGACACATCGGTTCAAGCATGTGTGATATCACAACTACCTGATAGTGTATGGACCTTTGGTACACATTTATAGAAAGCTCCTTTTCTGTGAATTTCAAAATTATTTTTCCACCTTTTCAAAATTTTGAATTCTGCGATTATACTTTTTAGCGCATCCATAGGCTAATGTAGTGCATAGGTGACCTATTTTAGCACATGAATTAGATGTTTTAGTGCATGCATAACCTGATGTAGTGCATAGGTTAATTATTTTAGTGCATAGGATTGCTAGGGAAGAATTTGCATGATTTAACGCATCTAGTTAATGAAGTAGCGCATCGGTTTCATTAGCACATAGATTAGATACTTTGGTGCATTGATGAGAAGTTCTATAGCATCCCTTAATTTGGTGCATGTGTTGACTACTATAGCACATGGAAGAAATTTTATAGCGCATCTATGTTTTGGTGCATCCATGTCCGAATTGAGGATTTTTGATATGTCTACTTTTGTTCGATGTTTTTCAATTGTGTCAGCCTTTGACTTGATATTCATTGATGATGTTGATAGATTAGATGATGATTGATCTCATAATAGGTAAGATTTAATGATTGATTGATGATGATTGACCTCATGATAGGCAAGGATCAATGATAGATTGGTTGATTGACCTCATGATAGGCGAGGTGCATTGATAGATTGACTGATTGATAGGTTGATTGATGTATGATTGATTCAAAATATTAGTGATTTTGTGATGTGTTATGATGATAGGAGAGTTATTTAGGAATCCTCATGTCTCAGGAGAACTTCCCACAAACCTGGGGGTTGATTCCCTATTTGATTCAAGTTGAGCGGGATATTATTGAGAGATGCGGGTTATCATCATTGATTGATATGCCCTAGATTAGGATTAACCGAGGACTTCTGGCAGCTTT
Organism: Sequoiadendron giganteum; assembly: GCA_007115665.2. Lineage (NCBI taxonomy): Eukaryota > Viridiplantae > Streptophyta > Pinopsida > Cupressales > Cupressaceae > Sequoiadendron > Sequoiadendron giganteum. The sequence continues at coordinate 218,908,497 of CM021104.1, forward strand.
AGCAGAGAGATGGCATAGCAACCACAATACTTTTCACCTGGCCACTAGTGAGATGACTATGATTCTAGAGGATGTATATCGGATCTTATGGATTCCAGTGGTGGGAGAGATAGTTGTTTATGATCCGGTTGAGCAGGGAGGAACAAATTCTTTACGTAGGATCTTCCATGATGATCAGATCATCAAGTATGATCTACCTTGGCAAGAAATGTATGAGAGTTATGCCTTGTTGCCTTATGTACTTGTTTGTTTCATTAGTGGTTTCCTATGTACCAACCATAGGTCGAAGGTACTATTTATTGGTTGGGATCAGAAACTAGAGCAAATGATTCTATAGGGGACTCGATATGCCTAGGGTTCATGCATGCTTGCTTATTTATATCATGACTTACATTAGGTAGTGTATCTTGGAGCTACTAGTCTATTTGTGGGGGTGACATTGTTACAAACCTGGGCATGGGAGCACATAGTAGTGACATGACCAATGGTAGACAAGTTTCGACTGATTGGAAAGTTCTATGTATATGGATATAGAGGCCCTATTGTCTAGCATAAGCTAGGAAAATTAGAGTACAAGAGATGATTGTTGGATGACCTTGATATTGTGACATGGTGGTTTTACATGGACTGGGAGCAGTGGGAAAAGGACCATTTTGAGATGCCTTATGTGTGTATAGCCAGATACTTGATCGGATGGATGTGGTTTGTTATTGAGAGGTTTCTTCTAGGCAGAGTGCATCAGTAGTATGGTAGAGTTCAGGGCATGCCCCAGGGAGTGGCCACATATGCCTAAAGACACCACGATATACCAGAGTGGGCACCCCTCTTGTCATATGATGTATCTTGTCAGGAGTATTACGAATTATAGTTGTTGATGTTGGCTTATCATCCAAAGATTAGAGAGGTTGCCTTGTTAGAGGATTATGCTCAATAATTTTTTACACATCCCTTTCCCAGGATATATAGTCCTGACGAGCCAGTGTTAGCTTTGGATGACGATGAGGAGAGGGCACCCAGATGGAGGAGAGGTAGGGGTGATGGAGATGAGGAGGAGATGATGGTGGAGATGACAGTGGGGGTGGAGGAGGAGGAGATGGTGGTGGTGGTGGAAAAGTAGCATTTTACGTGAGGGATGTTATGATACCTCATTGGAGGAGATTTCTGGTGGCTGTAGCACAACAGTAGACACAAATAGCTGATTTACAAGTACAAGTTTAGACATTTTAAGGATAGTTGACCTAGGTTTAGGCATTGCTTACACAGGCATAGGGATAGCTATAGGGACATGCACAGGCATAGGTATAAGTTGCTACTTTGATGACTGAGAGGGATGCCACAAGATAGTGGTATGAGAAGGAAAAGGCTATGGTTGAGAGACTACAAAGAGTGGGTGAGGGCACATCCACAATAGACTATCTCCAAGAGATTCATTGTAATACCCAAGAGGAAGAGTATTATAGAGGGAGATACCATGAGGTAGTGCCTACCGAGCATCAGGTTATCTATGCATTGTCATGATCAAGTTAGACTCAGTCAAGGACCACCAGTAGGGGTGTGACATAGCCACTTCCTAGGGGTCCACCAGGTAGAGCCCCAAGTGTAGGTACATCTAGTGTAAGAGGTTTAGGAGGGGGAGCAACGAGACCTATGACATCTAAGGCGAGCACCATAGAGCCTCATGGTCATTCTTGATGTATTGTTGAGACATTGTATACAACAATTCAGAGATTTGATGATATTATGACATACTACCCCATTTTTTATGATGTACCTCTTCATATTGTTGGACATCCTTGTATACTTGAAATTATCATTTTGAGATTTATATGAGATGCAACAGTGATTTGTGATCTACATGTTCTATATGTGATGTGATGTTTATATGTGTTTATGATGGATGCCTTTAATTTATATGGTCTATATGTCATGTGATGTTTATATGTTTACGTTTTCATGATAATGTATGGATGCAATGATGATATGTTAATGGATATGGATAATGATATTCTAATGATTATTACATCATTATGTTATGGATGTGATGATGATATGCATAGATTATATGATGCCTTATGAATCATTTTTTATTATATGGGATGGATGCAAATGAAATGTGATGTAACTTATGTTTTTTTATTTTCCTGATGTCAATATATTATGAGTTTTCTACACTATATGAGATGAATTTGATCATGAAAATGTGATGCAATGCACTTCTTTTTCTATTTTATAATGAAAATATTATGATGCAATGTATGGATGGATGTATGATATGCAAAAAATAGCATGTAATGTAGTTTGTTATTTTTGTATTTTTTGATACAAATATATATGATGCAATGTATGGATAGATGAATGATGTTTTCAATGCATTCCAGTGTATGTATGATATGAAAGATGATTGTGCAAATACATGAGAATGATATATTTTTGGTAATGTCAAGTGTAATCAATCTATTTAATGATAAAGATAACATCATTTTTGAAAATTGTTTGAGCCTTGAAAAATCCCAAAATACCGATGAAAAACTAATATGGATGTAATCTACCATGCAGGTCTAAAATACAAGGTTGTTATTTTATTAGCCAGCTTTTCATGATTTTTATCAGCATTGAGCCCTTATTATGTTGAAAGTTAGTACAAACATCGATGGTACAATTAAACCATGGTGACCTAAGTACAACTTCCATACAAATTTCATTGAGTTTAATAGTGCAAGATAGCACAATCATCTAGGTATAATTGGACCAAGCTGACCTAAGCATTACTTGCACAAATAGACAAGAGTTAATTATTTTCCCATGCAAATTTAGAATGTCATCAATGATACTTTGTAGAGCATGTCCCACAAAAAATTGCATAGTAGTAATGATTAGCTCATAGACAACAAACAAATAAAAATATCATTCTCCTTCCTAGCTCCTCTAGTTGAGGACACCATCGAGGTACTCCAGAGAAATGATAACAACAATCAAGATACAAAAATGGCACATACATGCTAAATTTATCAAACCATGATTCATAAGATGATCATCCATTGAGATGTGATTTGTTTGTTTTGATACTGATTTGGATGGTCGATTCTTTGATTGATTGTGATTGATATTTAGTTTGATGTTTAGCGTGATTGTTGTTTCCGTTGCGTTTCCTTGTTGCTGCTTATTTTTTGTTTTAATCTCAGAGAAGGATGGCCCCAGTGAGTTTAGGATTCTTTCCCAGTGACAAACAAACCAATTATTATGGATATGCACATTGATAACCAAGCCAAAGTGGAACATGACTGTAGCAGCCAAATATGTTCATGAAGCTCATTTTATGATAGCCATGTATGCATGATGATAGAAAAAGTGGATGTCCAACACATGTTCCAACAGATGCAAAAGCCTACTCATCACAAATAGTGCTAGTTTCCTAGGTTTTCACCACTTTCTTTTATTGCACTTTTTGAAATTTGATGATTTTTTTGTTGTTACCAAGATGCCTATTTGCCAGGTTTTCATCAAGGTAACTATTTTTTCTGATTTTTCACTTTTTTTGTATTTTTCAGGACTTTTTTTGAAATTTTTGTATTTCTTCAAGACTTTTTCTGATTTTTTTGTTTTTTTTAGGACTTTTTCTAAATTTTTTTGGATTTCTTCAAGACTTTGTTTTATTTTTTATATATTTTATAGGAATTTTTATGTCGTACGATGGATGAACAATGTATAGTAATTTTTGAGATGGAGGCTATTCAGAGGTTCCTTAAATAGATCCCTTTTAGGCGTGGATAACTGATATGCTCCTGATCCAAAGACTGAAAAAATAACAAAGGGTCCTAGCCAATTCTGTTCAAAATTTCCCTTATTTTATCTGTCTTGTTGATTGTGTGGATTTTACTTTAGTACCAAGTCACCCACCTAAAATGTTCTTGATTTGAATTTTTGATTATAACTTCTTGGCATTGTCTGCTAATATGTTTCGAGGTGATCAACTACAAGTTGATGATGTTCATCCAAATGTTCCAACTCTTGTAGTCTAGATACACGGTAGTCTTCATATGATATGATGCCCTTTAATGACACTTGGAGTGATGATAAATCAACCTCAATAGGTAAAATGGCCTCTAATCCATAGATGAGATAATATAGTGTGGCTTCTGTTAGGGTGCATATATTGGTGTGGTAGGCCCACAAAGCAGGGTTCAGTTAGATATGCCAACCACACCCAACATTGTTGATAGTTTTCTTTAGTATCTTTAGGATGGTTTTGTTTGAGGCCTCTGGTTGGTCATTTCCTTGAGGATAATAGGGTGTAGAAAACCGATGCTAGATATGAAACCTCTCACAAATTTCTTAGACATCTTAGTTCTTGAAAGGTCTACCATTGTTAGTGACAATGGATTGAGGAATTGCATACCTAAAGATGATGTAATTTAGAATGAAGGATGCAATATTCTTACTAGTGATGGTAGTTAAAGGAGCAACTTCAACCCACTTTGTGAAGTACTTGGTGGTTGTGATTATGAATTTGTGTCCATTAGAAGAAGATGGATGGATTTTCCCTACAAGGTCAAGTCCCCACTGACAGAAGGTCCAAGTTGATGCAAATGGTTGGTGTTCTTCTATAGGTGCATGTCTGAGGTTACAATGGATCTGATGTTTCTTGCATCTCTTGAAAAACTAGAAAGACTCCTTCTCCATATTTGGCCAGTATTACCCCAAATGTAGGAGTTTCTTTGCTAGGGTAATGTCACTTGAATGTGTTCCATAAATACCTTCATGAACTTCCTGTAAGGCCATTTTAGACTCATCACATTCTAGACATCGAAGGAGAGCTCCATTGAGACCTCGTCAGTAAATTACATCCACAATAAGGGTGTGTCAGGCAACTTGACAGATGAAGTTTCACTTTTAGTTTTAGGATAGGTCAGATGGAAGGGTGTCATCCCTTAGGTATGTGTAGATCTTCCAATAGATTTAGGTATCAGCATCAAGTAAATGGAAAACAACTTGGGACTCAGGATCTTCATAGGTAGGGGTAAAGATTTATTCCAAAATGAACTCATAATGGCTTTGTTTATCTAGAATTTGTAATAGAGAAGCAATAGTGGCCATAGCATTAGTAGCTTTGTTGTTTGTTCTTGGGATTTGATCAAATTCGATGTTAACAAATTATTTCTTAAAACCATCAATCATTCTTTTGTAGGGAATCATTTTGTCATCCTTTTTCTAATAGTCATCGTTCACTTGATTTATGACCAGTTGAGAATATCCATAGACTTGCAACTCTGTGATTTTCCACTCTATAGTTATCTTGATGCCAATGATCACATATTCATACTCTACCACGTTGTTAGTGTAGAGGAACACTAGTCTATATTATTTTGGAATGGTATGCCCTTGAGGAGTGACAAAAAAAGTTTCCACTCCTGATCTATGTTGAGTGTATGATCCATCAAAATACAATAACCACTATTTTGTTGCTATGGTAAGGACATCAACATCTAGAAACTCAATATGTAGAGGATGATCATCATGCAATGGTGCTTTAGCCAATTGATTGGAAATGGATTTTCCTTTAATGGCTTTCCTATCAAAATATGAGATGTCAAACTCACTCAGTATCATTACCCACTTTGCTAGTCTTCATGTTCCTTGTTGAGTAGATATTTCAATGGATCAATTTTGGCTAGTAACTTGATGGTATGAGTTAGCATATAATTTCACAATTGTTGAATGGTGAAAACTGTGGCCAGACAAGCCTTTTTAATGGATGTTTAATTAATTTCATATCTATTTAATGTTCTACTCATATAGTAGATTTCCCTTTCTTTTCCTGTTGAATCCTCTTGAGTTAGAAAAGCTCCCAATGATGCCTTAGTTGTTGCAATGTATAGTAAGAGTGGTTTTCCTTCTATTGGTGTTACTAAGATAGGTGGAATAATTAGATATTGCTCCAATTGGTTGAAAGAAAGTTCACATTTCTCATCCCATCTAAAGGAAACATTTTTGTGTAGCAAGTGAGTGAAAGGATGGGTCTTTTCTACTAGTTGTGAAATGAATCTCCAGATAGGCTAAATTCTTCCTTGGAGTGATCTTATCTAACTTATGTTTATTGGAGTTAGCATCTCCATGATTACCTTAAATTTTGTAGGATCCACCTCAATGCCTTTTTCTAAAACTATATATCCCAAGAGTTTTGCAGATGTCACCCCAAATACACATTTTTTTGGATTCAATTGGACATTGAATTTTTCCAATCTGGTGAAGATTTTTTCTAGGATCTCTAGGTTTCCTTCTCTGGTGTATGATTTGGCTAACAAATCATTTACATAGTCTTCCATGAATTTGTGCATCATATGATTGAAAATTGTTGTCATGGCTCACTAATAAGTAGCTATCATATTATTTAGTCCAAAGGGCATGATGTTCCAATAGAATGCACTCCATGGGCATGTGAAGGCTATTTTATCTTAGTCCTCAGGTGCAATTTTTATTTGTTTATATATTGAGAAGCCATCCATAAGTGAAAACATGTCATGTCCAGCTGTTAGGTCCACAATGATATCTATGTTGGGTAGAGGAAAATCATGCTTTGGGAAAGCTTTATTGAGATCTCTAAAATCTATGAAAATGTAGATAGTGTTCTCAAGTTTTGAAACTGCTAAAAATTTGGAAATCCACTCGGCATAATCAATTGGTCTAATGAGTTCTACATCTAATAAATTCTTTAGTTCTTCCTTCACAAAGAGGACAATATGTAGATGCATTTTTCTTAACTTTTGCTTTATTGGTTTTATTCCTGATGGAAAGGATAAATGATGCATGATTAAATCTTGATCCATCCCTAGCATATCTACATAGGACCAAGAAAATTTGATGTGTCACTCTTCAAATAATTTAGTGAACCTTGGTTTTTCTTGTTCTGTCAAGGATGCTGCTAAATGTAGACTCTTCACTACTTTAGCCATGCCAATGTTGATGGATTGAGTGGGATCAATCAATAATTTTGATCTCTCTTGAAATTATTCAGAGAGAGTTTCAAATCTCTCATCCTTACGTGCCTCAAAGAGGTTTTCACCATTGGATGTGTTCTTTATTTGTACTTTTTCCTCATCTAATAATGCCATAGAATGGTTTCCACCATTAGATCTATTTTTTGTATTATTCATTTTGCAGCTGAGAGATTTGACACTCCCCTGATTGGAAGCTTCATTCTAAGATTTAGTGGTGGAACAATCTTTAGGGTTGTTAGCATAAAGGAAGTTGACGATGGCATCATCGTTTGAAAATATGGGGATATCTAGAGGCTCGACTTGGTTCCAGTTGTTAAGTTTGGGATGTACTAGAGGTAGGGAATCATTAGATTGGTTTAAGTTAGAGGCAGTGAGGGTCCTAATGGAGACATCTTTGAGCATTCTAATAGTAATTTCAAGGTCTATTATGTAACTCTCCTCTGAATGATCTATCTCACTAGGAGTTTGATTATCTTCGCTTGAGCCATCGATGGTTTGTGATCCAAATTCAAGTGGTCTTAACCCTAAAATTTGTCCCTCCTCCCATATGGGTGCATATTTTTGTATTACATCAATTCCCTTGTCATGAAAAGACTCTTTAGATAATGAATCCCACTCATATTCATTTGATTTAGTTTCATAGTTATTACTATCTTGTAGTTGTAGGATTCATTCAACAACCTTTTGGGTGGCTTCTTCTTTTGTTTCCTATTTATATCCTAGCCCTATTTTATCTTTTGGATTGGTTAAGATGGGCTGGTGATGCAAAACAGAGTGGTATGAGACTCCAAATCTTAGTTTCAACCTGGTTAGGACTGAACCAATCAACCATTAAGGTGACTTCGTAAGTTAAGTCAACTATATCCTTGTAGCCTTGGAGACACACTTATTCAACTATATCTCCAATTACAGTTCTCTTCTTGTCTTCATCAACACACTTTTGAAGACCCATTAACTTGTTATTCAACATGTCATAATTATGAAAAAAGTTATTTAAGACTGGTGTACACTAAATTAAGCTTCTTGGCTTTAACATGGCCTAATTAGGCCACTTTTACAAAACAAGTCCCTCAAAACTAACTTCTTTGTGCTCAAAACCAACATGCATCCTGAATTTTTTTTGTCAAACTAACATTTCTCTTATTACTTCCCCTCAATTAGTCCATAATCTAACTAATTCCTTTGAAAACCAATATTTTCTCTATTGGCAAGACACATTTCCAACCCTCAAACTTGAGTTATCCTTTATTTCTCCTTACCACTATGTCTAGCAATGAAAAACAACTTGATTCCACATCCTAATAGGCCAATTACATAATCTACTTCATTCCAAAATGGTGGAATGGCCTTCAGATTTCCATTTTCCTTACAAACCCTTAGAAACCCTAACTACAGAACAATTTACAGAAAAATGAGCAGATCTTTCTTCCTACTAAATGAGAGCTCCTCTAATATGACTCACAATGAAGCTAAGACAACTGATTAGTTACACTCAAAAGCCTCTCATTAATTAATGATTGTATGAATTGTACAGAATAGAAGGAAATACAATTTTTTAGAAAAAAGCACAAAAAATAGAATTTCTTATTTTGTTTGTTCCCAATCTTCATGCAACAACCTTTCTCGAGAGATTTTCCCACTTTTTTACATGCCTTTACAAATTTTTCAACATTCACAAAAGAATTCAAAAAGGTCTGATTATTGGACTTCCAACTACCCCTCAATTAGACATAAACAAACACTAATTTATTACATAATACTAATGAAAATATTAAGACCCCATAACTCAAACCACTAATTTTTTCAATATCATGAATTTGGCCACCTTGGCCTTATTACAAATGAAAAAATAGCCTTCCTCTAGATTAGACCTTAACTACAAAGAAAAAATAGACCCAACTTTGAAAACTGTTGAAACTATGAAGGTGGTTTGCACCATACACCCAAGGAGGAAATGATTTCATTCTCCTGATGAAATGAGGTCTTCCATAGAGACTCCATGTTGAGCAATGTCCTCTTCAGAAATCGAAGTTGCATCTTCTTCAAGCAGTTCATGCCACTTTACCAAATGCTCTATATAAACCTTTATCCTTGTTCTTTTCACCTCCCTTTAGTCCAAGATAGCTTCAAGTTTCATTGGCTGAGTGGGTGGAAGATCTCTGATCCATTCTCCTTCATCATTACTAGGTTCACCTACTTCTTTACCTCCAAAAATAGTTCCCTTGAATGGATAGAGGTCAGTTACATTAAAAATTGGTGAAATTGTAACTCCTTGTGGGAGTTCAATCTCATATGTATTGTTGCCATACTTGTGGACCACTTTGTAGGGTCCTATCTTCTTCATCATCAATTTGGTGTACTTCCGCTTGGGTAGCCTCTCTTTTCTTAGATGTTCCCACACTAAATCACCCACTTTAACGTGTACATCTCTTCTTTTCAAGTATGCTCTCTCATTATTCTTGGTTGCATGCCTTTCAAGTGTCTCCTTAACCTATTTGTGTATGTCATGCATGGACACAACATAATCCTCTCCTTGTCAACTTCTTTTATCCATTCCCATCAAGTCCCTCAAGTAAGAAAAACCCCTTAGATGCATTCTATAAACAACTTCAAATGGACTTCTCCCCATACTCTGATTGATGGAGTCATTATAAGCATATTTTTCCTATGACAATATCAAATTCCATGACTAATTATGTTGCTTGGTTAAACACCTTAATAGATTTACCAATGACCTATTGACAATCTCAGCTGACCATCAATCTGAGGATGGTAGGTAGAGTTGTATGTCAAATTGGTTCCTAACTTTTTCCACAATGTTCTCCAAAAATGGTTGGCATCTCTATCAGACACTATAGACAATGGTAGCCCATGGATTCTAACAATATCCTTAAAGAATAGGTTTGCAATATGTGATGCATATGTGATGCATCATTAGTTGATTTGCAAGAAATGAAATCTGCCATATTACTAAACCTATCAACCACCACATACACACTATCATAACCCCTTGAAATTCTTTGTAGACCTAAAACAAAATCCATGCTTATTGCTTCCCTTGGTCTTCTTGGTATGGGTAAAGGCTGATAAAACCCAACATTAGAACTTGTTCCCTTTTCTCTTTGACAAATAGCACAACCTTATGCATCCCTTTTGATATCTAAATGCATCTTGGGCCAATAGTAGAATCTTTTAATCTGATCCAAGTTCTTATCATGACCAAAATGCCCACCAAGGCTCCCACTATGCTTCTATCTAATCAAATTCTCCCTCATAGAGAATTTAGGGATGCATAATTGAGCTCCCTTGAATAGTAACCCATCTTGTATCACATAGTCCTCATATTCTTTATGAAAGGAACCTTGAGACTACTCAAAAACTACAAACACATTATGGAAGTCTTCATGAGATTTATACATACCTTTGAGTGATTCCACACCCACACTATGAAGCTACACCTCTTGTACCAATGTTTCCCTCCTACATAGAGCATCTTACACCTTGTTGGATTTTCCCTTATTGTGTTTTATGGCAAATGTGTAAGCTTTCAGGTACTCAACCCATTTCATGCGTCTATGGTTCAATTTCTCTTGGTTGTTTAGAAAACTTAGAGCATGATTATTTCTGAACACTACAAATTCCTTAGGAAGTAGATAATGCCTCCATTTTTTGAGGGATTACACCATAACATATAGTTCTAGGTCATATAATGAGTATTTTCTCTTTGCCTCATTCAGTTTTTCACTAAAGAATGCAATAGTTTTCCCTTCTTGTCTTAGTACTGCCCCTATGGCCAAATTACTAGCATCACACTTTATGGTAAATACTTTAGAAAAATTAGGTAGAGTAAGTATAGGTTGTTGTGCTACCTTTTTTTTTAATTATTCAAAACTTTGATCAGCCTCCTTTGTCCACTAGAATCTGCTCCTCTTCTCCCCTTTGATGATGTCTATCATTGGTGCAATTGTGTGATTGAATCCCCTTATAAACTTCTGGTATAAGCTTGCTAGGCCATGAAAACTTCTCACTTCTCCCACTGTCTTTGGTGTAGGCTAGTTAAGAATCGCTTCAACCTTCTTTCGATTGATCTTTAAGTTTCCTCTTGAGATTAGAAAACACAAATATATCAACTCTTGCTTCATCCATTCACACTTCTTGAGGTTAATCATGAGCTTCTCTTCATGTAGCTTTCCCAAAACTCTGTCCAAGTGTTCCAATTGGTATTCCCTTATTTTTCTAAATACCAAGATATCATTTAGGTACACTATCACAAAATTGTTAATGAAATCTCTTAACACCTCATTCATGAGCATCATGAATGTGCTAGGGGAATTGGATAGCCCAAAGGGAATCACCATCCACTCACAAAGGCCCTCATTGGTCTTGAAAGTCATTTTCCATTCACCACCCTCTCCAATCCTTATCTGGTGGTACCCACTTTTTAAATTTATTAAGTTTCCCCTGCTAAACTATCCATGAGGTCTTCCATTCAAGTTATAGGGAACCTATATCCAATATTTATCTTGTTAATGGCCCTTTAGTTTGTACAGAGCCTCCATTCACCATCTTTTTAGGTGCCAAAACTATTGGCACAACACATGGATTGAGAATTTTCCTCACCAACCTTTTTTCTAAAAGTTCTTGCACTTGTTTCTTGATTTCCTCATTATGTTGAGGTGTCATTTTAGAAGTTTCCTTGTTAGGAAGGAATGCTCTAGGGACTAAATCTATATGATGAATTACATCCCAGATTGGAGGCAATGAACATGGCAACTCCTTCACCACTATGTGCTCATACCTGTCAAGTAGAGTTTGCACCTCCTTTGGGACTTATTTCTCACTATCATCTACTACTACCTCTGAAATTGGTTTCCCAACAATAGAAAATCCAACCTTCTCTTCTTCAAAATATTTTAGGAACTCATTCTCCTTCACTATCATCACACTAGGTCCTTCATGGATTGGGTATTTTTCTTCCTGCAGTGGCTCTATTCTGATTTGTAATCCATATTTTTCAATTTGATATTCATTATTGAAACCATCATGTTGTGTCTTTTGGTCATAATTCCATGGCCTACCAAGAAGTAGGTAGCACACATCCATAGGTACAATGTTACATAGCATCATATCTTTGTAAGGACCAATGGAGAACTGCACACAAACCTTCTCATTAACAAGAACCTGTTGTCCCCTGTTTAACCATGAAATTTTGCAGGGACTAGAGTGGGGTATCCTTTTCAATCTAAGATTTTCTACCATTTCCAAAGATGCAATATTATTAGTGGATCCAGAGTCAAGAATGACCTTACATACCTTTCCCTAAACTTTGCAAGTTGTTCTGAAAAAAGCTTTCCTTTGAGGTGGCTCCTTTGAAGTAGGCACTTTGATCAATTTCCTTCTGATCATCAATAAATCCCCTAATTCTAGTTTAGCTCAAAGAGTTGAAGGTCCTACACATGAGTTACACTATCTAACTCTTCCTCTTCATGAACAAGCTGAGTTATCCTTTCCCCACTTTGGTAGCTTGAGCTTTGCTTGTTTGGACACTTTTATGAAGGGTGCCCATACTGGTTGCAATCAAAACATTTCCCTGGAAAGGCATTAGAGCCTCTTGTTGGTCCATTGAATCTACATCTACCTCTAGGCCTTCTTCCTCTAAAAGTTCCCCTTGTTTCTCCACTTTATTCTTTAGTGGTGCCTTATTCACTTGGTGCCTTTTGGAAACCTCTTCCCCTCAAAATTTTACCCTTTCCCCTGGTTTGTTTTTCCAACCTCCTCTTTATTATCTCTTCAGCCTTTATTTCCATTTGGAAGTACTCCTCCACTGTCCTAGGAGTGATCAAAATTATTTCATCTTGGATTGCACCCCTCAATCCATTCAGGTACTTAGCCACTCTCTCTTACTCATTCTCCATATACCTTGACCTTATGGTCAATTTATGAAATTCCTCTGTGTAAGCAACCAAATCCAACTCTCTCTACTTCAAGCTTTGTATCGTCCTATAGATTTTTACTTCATAATCAATAGCTAAGAATTGGTGCTTGATATTTTGTACCATCCGGTCCCATGAGTTAATTTTAAGCTTGAGATTCTTTACTCTTTCTTCTTGAATGTAATTCCACCAAGTTAGAGTTGGTCCCTTAAGTTTTGTCTTAGTAGATTTAACCTTCCTATCTTCAGGAATCTCTTTGAACTCAAAGTAGTTGTCAAGAGCATCAATCCACTCTATGAATTCTTCTCCATCCATCTTGCCTCCATACATAGGAATCTCTATATTCACTTCTTGAGCCTCACCTCTTGTTGCCTTAAGCACCTGCAAGAACTTCTTTTCTTCAGTCCCCAACTCCTCTTGGGGTTTCTCTTGAGGGTTTTCTTCTTCACCCTCATCTTCAGGGTCACTCACTTCAATGATACCCTTAGCTCTCTTGTGCTTTCTTTCTATATCTTCCATCCTTTCTCTCAAGGCTCTAATTTTCTTAGCAACTATTGTGCTACTCATATTTGGAGGAATCTTGTATGGTTCCTTTCTCAATTTACTCCAAACTTCAAATTTCTTTGTCAAAAAAACCTTGAGCCTAAGCTTTGATATCACCTGATGTAAAATAAACTGGTATAAGACTCCAAATCTCAATTTCAACCTGGTTAGGATTGAACTAATCAACCATTAAGGTGACTTCCCAAGTTAAGTCATCTATATCCTTATAGCCTTGGAGACACACTTTTTCAACTATATCTCCACTTACAATTATCTTCTTATCTTTATCAACAAATTTTTGAGGACCCATTACCTTTTTATTCAGCATGTTAAAATCATGAACAAGGTTTTTTTGGACTGGTGTACACTAAACTAAGCTTCTTGCCTTTAACATGGCCTAATTAGGCCTCTTTTACAAAGTAGGTCCCTCAAAACTAACATATATGTCCTCAAAACAAACATGCATCCTGAAAATAAATTGTCAAACTAAAATTTCTCTTATTACTTCCCCTCAATCAATCCATAATCTAACCAATTCCTCCAAAAACCAATATTTTCTCTATTGGCAAGACATATTGCCAACCCTCAAACTCGATCTAGCCTTTAGTTCTCCTTACCCCTCTATCTAACATTGAAAAAAAACTTCATTCCACATCCTAACAGGCCCATTCCACAATCTAATTTATTCAAAAATGGTGGAATGGCCTTCAAATTTCCATTTTCCTTACAAACCCTTATAAACCCTTACTATATAATAGTTTATAGAAAAATGAGAAAAAAATTCTTCCTACTAAATGATATCTCCTCTAATAGGAATCAAAATGAAGCTAACATGACTGACTAATTACTTTCACAAACCTCTCATTAATTAATGACAGTACAGGTTGTACAGAATAGAAGGAAAAACAATTTTTCAGAAAAAAGCACAAAAAATAAGACTTTCTTATTTTGTTTCTTCCCAATATCCATTCAACATTTTCCCACTTTTTTACATGCCTTTACAACTTGTTCAACGTTAACAAAATAATTCCAAAAGGTCTGACTGTTGGACTTCCAACTACCCCTCAATTAGACATAAACAAACACTAATTTATTACATAATACTAATGCAAATATTAAGACCCCCTAACTCGAACCACTAATGTTTTCAATATCATGAATTTTTCCACCTTAGCCTTATTTAAAATGCAAAAATACCATTCCTCAAGATTAGACCTTATCTAAAAATAAAAAATAGACCCAACTGTGAAAACTATGAAAATTTTGAAGGTTCTCTATGTAATGACCCATCAAGTAACCCTAAAGGAAGTTGTAATTAACGACTTAAGTGAACCAATTTTTTTTATAAAGTGTAATAACATACACATTCACTTACTAATTAACAACTACCTCTAAGGCTACAAGGTTAGGATTACTTAAACCCACACATACATCTTACATAAACCATAGCAATAAATACTTTATGAAATAAACATCATACATCATAAGAATACCACATAACATAACAAGATGAACATCCAAGATACAATCTCATAAACATTAACTTAATCCAATAGTTACATCCCTCATTCCCAGAATGAGACAATTGTACAAAAGTATAACAATTACATAATCTCGCCTCATAAACATAAGAGGGATAAAATAACTTATACAAATAGAAATATTACAATGCAAGAAAATACAATAGAACCACGAGCTGTCCATCTGGATGTCTCACCTCCATGAACTGAAGATCAAGGGGGACCCAACGGTTTTGGTGCATGTTCCACCCAACCATGTGATACCTGAAGGCCCACCCCCCATGCTAGGAGATAGTAACCACATAACATGGACAAAGATCTACAATCACTAACCCAAGGCAGACTCATACTGACATAACCAAACAAATGAACCAAACGAGTACAACTCAGGTACAACACTAATATCACTGACATAGGTCACTTTTCTTCTAGACATAAAATCAACCAAGCATGTTCAGAGAACAATACACGTATACAAATACCAATCACCAAGGGAATCTCAAGAGCATACAACCTAAGAATCATAACCACTCCATCTCAAGGAGGAAACAAATATAAGAACTCACTCCAAACATTTTGGAGGCAACAAAACACAAAGTCCGCTCCTTTTCAGGAGGTACAAAACATTCTCGTTCATGAAAACTGAATAATAATTGAAAGACACCATACACTACACAGGGGAAAACAACTGGATGGCATAAAGATTCAACAACCCTTATCTTCTAAGTTCTTCTGGAAGACTTATAATTTAGGACTAACACTAAATCCCAAAAACCCACAATGCAACTTGACGATATAGCAACAAAAGCATTCAAGTCATTAATCAAATCTAATATTTGGATTTCCTAAATCCATATTCATTCAATAGGTAACATTAACAAGGTCAATGACACACTTACAGGGTTAACTCAAATAATCATATACCCATATTTCTATTTCCATTACCGGAAGTCTTAAACAATTTAAACTTACATCCCTTTACGAAATACAGAGAAACTAGAACATTTAAGGCAATCACGACAAATTACTATTTTTGGATATGCTAAATCCATATCTCTTTCATATTCCATTCACAATAAATTAATTGCTCTAATTGAAATATAATAAACTAAAATAACTATTTGCCTCATCAATATAATCAACTTCTTAATTCACTTTTAAATCGACACGAATCCATGCCAGTAACCTCTTTCCATTTCCTAACCAAATCTTACATCTCATTCAATTTTCTATTTAAAACATTCAATCCCTTTAATATCATAAAATATTGTTTCTCTATCCATTTTCCCATATACACTAATCAAACCATTTTTAAATCTCTATTCAATAATATATTGCATGCTTCTTATTAAAATAAAATACGATAATGAATTTACACTTAATATATGTATATTTATGTTCCATATTATGTATACACCAAATATATATATTAATAACTTAATTATATATATTCTTTAATATTTCAATCACAGCGATTAAAATTGCTCTATGGAAATAAATGAAACAAAAACAAATATTTGTCTTTTCCAATATAATTAGTTCCTAAATTTACGTCTAATATAACATAAACTATTTCAAATACTAAATTCAAATTTTCTATCCAAAATCTATACCACGCATTCTAATTTTATCCTTTAAAATCCCTATTCCCAATATTATAAAACTTTTGCTCTTTCAACTTAATTGAAATAATTAAACAAGTATCTTCAATCTACAAATACAAAAAATACTAATTTAAACAATTTAAATCAATTTCAATGTTTACTTCTAAAACTAACATGAGTTCTCTATTAACTCGATTCATTTTGTTTTCCAACTAACTCAAATGATTTAATTATTTAATATAAAATACCTTTTTCCTATTAAACTGAATTATGCATACTAATCAATTCTAATAAAAATATTTCTTTCAGATACACAACTAACTTTTCTAATTTCTACAATTCATTACGTAATTCATTATATCGATAAAACTGAATTAAGAATTCATCTTTTCAGATAGGGGAGAAATTACACTAATATTTAATTCTCTAATTGCTCTTAACAAAATAAGTATTTTCAACTATAACTCAAAACATTTCACTTTAAATTAAATAACCAATTGCCCTTGCAAATTAAATTATTATAAAATTAATCAAATTAACATTTGGTCTCTTCCATAACTTATTGTGTTAAAATAAGGTCAATATTTGGACTATAACCCAATATAATATATATATTTTTTCAATTAAATCAAATTAATAATTGGACTTTTTTACACATGAATTTAAATTTCACAATTAAATCTTAAATTATGCATTCTTTAAATCAGATATTTAACTCCTTCAATTAAATTTTAACATGTCATTTTAGAATAAACAATAATTTACCCATACGTTTATAATTTTATTTAAAATAATATAAATAAATATAATAATTTAATATTATAATAACAATACATAAAATATTAATATTTATAAATATCAATTTATTATTATTTTATTATCAGAGCAGTCATGGAAAAATAACATAACAGCAGTCTCGTGTTTCAAGTATAACTCAAAAACTACGATCTAGGTATTTGCGATTTGTTTGCAGGGGTAAGAAAATTTCCAGGTGCAGAAACCCTTTAAATTTCCTGACAACCCAGTTTGTGTAAGAGGAGTTATATGTGACGCAACCAGACCATTTTACCATAAAAAATATAACTACCCTGCGGATTTTAAAATCCGATTTTTAATAATAAACAAAGGGTTTCATTTTCTAAAAACATTCTAAAAACATTGTTCAATCTCTATGTTTGAATCCAAAACAAAATAATCGATTTCCTCAAACAAATTAAATTCAACTGAGGTTTTCACAATTTTCACTCAATAATTTTCACAAAACAAAAGCTGCAAATTTATTTGATTCTTTTCTTCTAACAACAAATTTATTTTCTAAAACAGATTTAACAAACAAATATTTAATCACTACTATTTTAAAAACAATCAAGAACAATAAAAACATAGAAGAAAACCTGACTCAAGAAGCTACAGGAAGAGATGAATTTCTGCTGCAAGCCTCCTCCAAATATTTCCTGAATTTTCTTCAATCATCCAATGAATCCAATCCAAAACCCAACAAATGCAAACAATTTTTCCTCCAATCAATTCTACAATCAAACTTTCTTCAAACCCTTCCTTTGTGCAAATTTTTCCAAAATTTCTTCTTTGCTGTAAAAATGAATTTTTCTAAAAAAAATTTATGCCCTAAAATTAAAACATCTATTCTTTATAAATCAAAAATACCTAATACAACCCTAATTCACATTACATGCAAATTAGATATTAATTTCAATTTCAATTCCAATTTCAATTTTTACAACCCTAATTCACATTGCATGCAAATTAGATATTAATTTCAATTTCAATTTCAATTTCAATTTCAATTTTTGAAAGCCCACTTTCAATTTAAAATGCAATTTCAAATAATAAATTAATTTCCAAAGTTGAAACTCATTTCCCAAATAAACATTTAATTACAATTTCTAATTTAATTCCCACACGTTGAAATTAAATTCCAAAACTAATTTTAATTTTTTTATTTCCTTTCATTTTTTTGCATCACATTTAATTAATTTTAAATATAAAATTTTATCCACATTGCATTATTTAAATTAAACAATCATCAACATGATTTAAATGCAATTATTCTAAATATCTATTTCCAAATCAAGAATCCTTCAGAATTAAATAACATTAAAGCAAGACCGACAATGACTTGACACACATGACTGACGACACACTAAGGCTAGGGTGTAAACTTGACACATGTTATCTAGCTACTATCTTCCATTCAACTTAACCATTGGATCGACACGCTCAAACCTGTGAACCCAGGTGGAGTCGATGTCATGTACCTGCAATCCTGAAACCAAGTAAACAACATCATACAATATATCCAGCATATAATACACACCGTGAAGAAGGAATTATGGATTCGTAGGGCGCTTGCAAGCGAGTGATGTGAACCCGTCTTCTTCACCAATACACTCATTGAAACTGAGACTTCCATCATAATTCCAATAGTCTCATAATAACATCTCATGCTAACTCTACAACATCATTAATCCATAATGCATGTGAAACAATAATTAGATCAACACATCACACAATAATAGTTGTCACTCAATAGTAGCGAACAAAACATCATAACAAAATTTATCCAGTATCAAAGTAACTGCAACCAAACATAACATAAAACAAACCGAATAAGGAGCAAAACGGAGGGGTATTACACTCTACACCAGTTGGATTGGTTGCACGATGCCTTCCTTTCTTTTACTGATAGGTCCTTATCCTTAATATCTCATTTTCTCCAAGATTGAGAACCCTTTGCCATATTGTGTTTTTTCTACATTAATTGTTGTTGCTTGAGATTTGGCTTCATCCTTGTAAAGCCAGTTCAAAATTTTTTTATCATCAAATTCCTTAGCTTGAGCACTTGCTTTTATGAATCTACATTAAAAATGTGTGATAGGTTGTGAAGGCTATTGTGTGGAGGTTTATGGTTGACCATACGACTTTGGGGGAGATAATTTCAAGAGACATAGGGATTTCTCAATAAAATATTCACCCACACCTTTAGCTTTGACTTGGACCTTTTTCTCAAATTGTTTTGATAAAGTGTTGGGTTGGGCTTCATAATTATTAGATGTAGAAGGGATAGCTTCTTCCTTGTTTTGGGTTTTTTAGGAGGAGAACTTGGTTGACTTTTTTTATTTGGGGACATGGCAAAAAAATTTACAAGGAATTTGATTGGCTTGAATTACTTGGGGTGGTGGATGTGGATGCGAGAGCTTCTCTGTAATGGGGCACAAAGATATCCTAGATTGATTTGAGGGTGTTGCAATACTAATGACTATCGAAATCAGCCAAAATGGTGATCACTTGCCCATTACAAGGGAATTTCAAACATTGATGGTAAGTTGAGGGGACTTTATGCACCTCATAGATCCAAGGACAACCCAAGAGTATATTACATGTCAAGTCTTTTTCCAGGACTTGACAAATTACATCTTTCTGAATCGGCTCCGCCTAAATTACACAATTAATCCTTATGAAGATATTTCCTCATTATCATAGGCTTTGATGGTGATCATTTTCTTGAATCTATTGCATTCTCTGAGAATCCTAGTGCATGGACAATATTTAAAGTACATGTATTGATATTGGTTCCTCCATCTATTAGAACATGCTTGACTCAACTTTTATGTATTAAGACTTCAATGTGAAGTTCTATGTTATGGGGATGAGTGATGCATGTGTCATCATGTTTCTGAGAAGGATAGACAATGAGGTGCAACCAAATGTCCAACCATGGCTTGAAAGGTACAAACATGCAAATCCATGGGTATGGTTGTGTCTAGTAGGAGTTTTTCCAAAATTTCCTTGTGGCCAGGTGAAATCTTAAGGAGCTCAAAAATAGATATTTGAGCTGGGATCTTTTGAAGTTGATCAACAATGTTGTATTGATGTGATAGTGCAGTGAGTGTTTTGGATGTGCTTCCTTTTGGAACATATTTGGACTAATCACTGTGGTTGCATTTATAGGTATTTTGTCTTGTTTCCCTTTGATTTTAATGACATTAATTTGGTTATTCATTGCAGACATGTCTTGTTTGATGTTATGGACTTGATTAGATGTGATATTGGTGTCATTGATTTTATTTTAAGCTATGGTGATGTCTTGTCCATGTTGAATTGGAACGTCATTAATTTAATTATTAACTGTAATAATTTCCTATGTGTCATTGATTTTAATGTCATTTGTCTGATGTTCAATAGCCAAAATATGAAAGATGGTAGTATCATGAACATAGTTTACATTTTTTCCTTTGCTATTCATTGTAGACGATTCCCCTTTGTCATAATTTGGTAAGGGATTCTTGACTACACCATGATCAGCATTCATTTCCAAGGGGTCCTTCTATTTGTATGATATTTTGGTCTATCAAGTCTTGTATCTTATGCTTCAATTGCATACAATTATTTGTTTGATGGCCTTTGCACCGATGAAATTCATAGTAATGGGAATCATTCCAACATGACAATTTCACTTTTGGTTCATAGCGTCGGGTGTTGGGTAAGGTGATAAGATTTTCTGCAAGAATTTCTCTGAATTTGGACTCAAGTGATTGATGCAAAGGTGTAAATTTCTTGTGATTTAATGGTGTTTGATATAGTGGTGGTCGAGATGGGGCATTGTTTTGGTTACTATTCTAATTGGTGTTTTGAATTGTGTTTTGATTGATGTTGTTTTTATTGGGGCTTTGGTTTGTCTTAGGTGTGATTCCTGATAGATTAAAGACCGGTTTTGCATTGTGCATTTTAGTTGAATCATCATTATTAGTATTCTTATTTCTTTTCCAAAACTTTGATTTATGAGTGTTGTTATAATTATTGGAGGACTTTGCTGAGTTATTTTCATTGTAAATTTTCAAGACTCCTCTCTTGACCAAAGATTCTTTGATTTTGATTTCATTTTCAATTAATTTCTCAAAGGTAGGTGGACATTGCAATTCAAGCCTATAGCTCATATCCTCATTTAAATTGTTGATGAACACTTCCATCTTTTCTTTTTCAGGTATGGCATGAGGATATCTTACAAATAATCTCCTCCATCTTTGTAAAAATATGAGAATGATTCACCTTTTTTTGTTTTAAATTGCAAAGATCCTTCATTGTAATATCATGTTGAGTGTTCTAATAATATTGTGTGATAAATTTGTTGACCAATTATTCAAAGGATCAGATTCTTGGTGGACATTGTGAAAACAATTGCATACATTGTCCTCCCAAACTTCATGGGAACAATCTCATCAAGTATGTTTTCTCATGTGTAAATTCAAGGCTCATGGTTAAATTCCCTTATGTGATCTATAGGATCTGTTTGCCTATTGTACTTATCATATTTACGGAATTTATGATGCTTAGTGAAGGGTATCATGTTCATAGCTTGATAAAAAGGGTATGGGCATATGTCTTGAATGGAGTTCCTTTTTGTGGTTCCATTTTACATGTAAAGAAGTTGTTGAAGATTTTACATTTGATTAGTTAAGGCAACTACTGGATCTGTGTTTGGCAGATTAGTCTCCTTCTTTATGGGTTCTCTTTTTAGTTGATTAATATCAAATTTATCAGGTAATTTGACACCTTGTTTAGCCAACATTAACAAATATATTTCTCCATCTCTTTACAAAACTTTCTCCATGAACTTATGAAATTTAGGATCTTGTTGTGTCGTTTGGATGTCTTCCTCGGTTATTTACTCAATTTCAAAAGTGTGAAATTTATGGAATGGATTTTCCTCAGCTTCAGCCATGGTGTTTTTAGTTTGAAGTTCCCTTTCCTTGTATTTTTTCCTTTGTGATCTTGTTTGAATGGGCATACAAGTGACGAATATTTACTAAACTTTTGATTGTTGTTTATGAGTGGTAAAAGGACTAAGTTAACTCTTATTATAAATTGTTTGCTTCGAGATGAGGATGATGGATGGTGAAACTCAGTTGCTAACCAAAGATAGGTGTTATGATAAGGCACTTTTAGATGTTTGATCAAGGCTTAGGTGAAGTATTTTCACTTGTAAATGCTAGTTTCAATAAGTTTAAGACTCTAGGGTCTATGAGGAATGATTATAGGATGACAAGGATCCTTAATTTTGGCTCAAACTGATGAACAGGGGATGAAATTAGCTCTCTATTTTTTGAATTTACTAGATGCGCTAGAATAGTGCACATATGCGCTAAAAGACAGATGTGCTAATATAGAAACTAAATGCGCTAGGTTGTTCCTGGGATGTGCTAGAGAATGAGTTCGATGTGCTAGATAATGAATCAGATGCACCAAAACAAAGAATTTATGTGCTAAAATATGGGATGGGAGCACCAGAATAGGACTTAGATGTGCTAGGAAATGCTATGAATGTGCTAGAACAACAACCAGATGCACTAAATAGGAAGCATTCAATATTTTCTAACAGCTTGATTGATTTTTCTTCTTTTTTTGGTAGAGAATTGATTTGTTTGACTAGATGTTCTTCTGAATTAGTGGTTGTATTATTTTGTGTGTGATGTTTATTTTGAATGTTATTTTGAACACACATGTAAGACACATCAAACAAGTACAATTCCTAAGGTTGTGCAGGATAGTATTTACTAGATTGCCACATGGATTTTACTCCAACTATGTTAACTTTTAGCAAATGATTAGAAAATTAACCATACTAGCTCCCCCTTTCTTGGCACTCACTTCTCAGGTAAGAAAAGATTTAGTTCTCATGAATCTCCCATAACAAAATTTTAATCTCTACTCAAATCCACAAGAATATGGGATGGCTTCAAGGGTTATACCTCTTACACCAACAAATAGAAAAGGGATTTTGGCTTACTATAAAAAAAGGGTTCTAGTATAGGCATTCCTATCGTGGGGGATCATCCATATGGAAAGAGCCCATTGTTTCCCTTATTGTCACAACAATCCTTGTGATACTTGAAATTTTCGCAAGTACCCACACTTATATACTAGGTGGAAGTCTCTTGGCTTTAGCATGTTCCTGGTTGGTTCGTTCCCTAGGGTGATTAATTTTTCCCATCAAGCAAGCCCTCTAAGGATAAAATTGCAATAAAAATTAAAATAATGGGTCTGGATTTTTAGTCACCCAATTAAGGGGAGAGCATATGCCTACCACTCCACAAACACAGTAGGTATGGTGTTCGTTTTCCCTCTAATTAAACTAAGTTCCTAATTTAAATCAAAATGAACAACGATAAATCTCACCCCTGCAAAACAACCTTTAGTAGTTTTAGGATAATAGTCTTTGACAATGTTTTAGAATACCTACAAGAACAGAGAAACATTGATTAATTTCTAGAATTTGAAAAAATTATAAAGAAAACCCAATGTGAAAGAGCAACAACTAAATGCACTAAAATAATAGTCCTATGTGCTAGAAGATCTAACAAATGCACTAGAAAAATCTATATATGTGCTAAAATATAAAGTGAATGCGCTACAAAAACCCCTGTCTGTGCTAAAATAATTCACAGATGTGAGAATATGTCTTAGATGCACCATAGCAGGAACTGTATGTGCTAAAAGGTGTTTCGTATGTGCCAAAAGAACTCATGGTCATGCTAAAAATTTTCATGTCTAGACCTGTAAACACACTTTCCAAAAAATATTAATAAAAGGGGCTAGGCCCCATGGTGAGTGCCAATTTATGTGTGATGTTAAAATATGTGTATCAAAAAGATAAATCTAACCACACAATCAATGAATGTATTACATTAATGAAATTGAAATAACAAAACAAACTGCTACAACTATTCATTCAAAATCATTTCATTGCTCTCTAATCTTAGGGATTTTCTAATCCATGCTCTTAGATTTGTATGTTGCACATGAATTTATCATATGACAATCTAATAAATGAGATGATATATGAAATGCAAGACTATAATGCCTACATTAAACATGATTGTGGACTATGATATACAATGTTTAATGATAGATGATATGTTGTTGAATTTCAAAATGATGTTAAGATGATTGCTATGAATATGATGCAAATATAAATGCAATTCTATGAGAAATACTACAAAACTAATGCAAAAACTAATATTGTATAAAATAAGTTTTCCATTATAACACTACTTCAAATCAAATACTAAAATGTAAGACTAAGATGCTATGCTAATTCTCTCAAATGCTCTGAAATGATTTCTATAGAGTAAGTTTTCTCCAAGATGTGTTATCAAAACTTGGAGGATTATGCTATATTTATAGGCTTTCCAAGGCATATTGTTATGTGGTAGGATTCAACATTCAAGATTTGTTGAGAAACTATGTCTCCACTTCCAGCTTGAAGCCCCACCTTCCAAAGTCTTGGTGAAAAATGGTTTATTTCTGGTTTTACCGCCATACTGTGGCAGTCTCCTTTGTTGTTCTGGTGGTAATTCAGTGTTGTGGCTAGAGGTTACCTCCATGCCGGGGCTAGTCAAGAGACTGAACACGGTGGCCGCCAGTAGTCTAGCTAGCGGTTACCGCCATATCACGGCCAGTCAAGAGACTGACCGTGGTGGCTACGGTAAGACTACCAGGGGCCTGGCTTGCGATTACTGCCATACCGCGGCCAGTCAAGTGACTGACCATTGTGGTCATGGTAAGACTGCCAGTGGCTTGGCTGGCAGTTACCACCATACCATAGCTAGTCAAGTGACTGACCGAGGTGGCTGTGGTAAGACCGCGAGCGGTCAGCCAAGCCGGCTATCGCCATACCGCAGTGAGCCTTGATGCTGGCTATAGTAGCACAATAAGGTCTTTGGAGAGCTCAGATGAACTCGTTGACTGGGTTGACTGAGTTGGACTTGGTGATAGAAGCAGTTGGCAAATGAGTTGTGGACATGTGGCTCAGTGTCTAAATGATGATTGGATGAAAACCATAAGAGTAATTACAGTAGGTGCAGGCCGACTGAAGGTGGTGAATAGAACCCAATTTGGGTGATGGCATTAATGCCTAGGTGGCTCGATGCAAGAATATCGGTATGGGCAGATCATTGGTGTGATTGGATCAAAGATTCATGTACCTTGTGATCAGCGGCTGACTGGTAGAGTTCAATGCAATGTATGACTTTGTAAGTCAAGTACATTATTGCATCAGAGATAGAATTCGAACTGTATGTTTTTGAGAGAAGACATTGTAACAGTGAGAGATAATTTTGGTAGTACTACTGTGAGTTGATCAAAGAAGATTGAATTTTGTATGTAACTATTTTGTTACTGGAATATAATTGTCTTAACTTTGTGTGGTGGGTTCTTTACCTGAAAAGGTTTTCCCACATATATCTTGTGTCAACTGTGAATGCTCAATTTTTTATTCTCTATTTTGCATGTTGTATTCATCTCAAGTAGTTTTAGAAAGCTATTGAAACTGGTTGATGCTCTTCTCCTCTATTGTATTAGTGTTAAGGGAATGTATTCCGCACTATTGGGTCTGTAGATCCTACCTATTTTTCCCTTCAAGTGGTATCAGAGCCTGGCCCATTGTGTTATCCTTGTAGGAAATATTAGCATTTTGTGCTAATACTATTTTAGTGGGAATCTTGCATTCTTGAATCTTGTTTTTGTTTGAGATGGCGAATACATCTGGTAGAGTAGATATTGAAAAATTAAATGGCACTAACTTGGAGTTATGGAAACTCAAGATAAAGAGACTTGCTTGTGGATAGAGACCTATAGATTGCAATGTTTGGAACTAAGCCACAAAGTACAATGCAAGAAGCTTGGGATCTAGCTGATAGAAAAGGAAGAGGTTTGATAAGACTAAGTCTAGCTGATTTTGTTCTCCTGGACGTTCATGAGGAGTAGTTTGCAACTTCATTGTGGAAGAAGCTTGGTGATATTTATCAGGGAAATTTTGTGTTAAATAAGTTATTCCCAAGGAAGAAGTTGTACTCCTTGAAGATGGATGAAGGTGCATCTGTTGCAGACCATCTGAACTCATTTAATATGAGTGTTACTCAATTGGCATTTGTACATGTAAAGATAGAGGAGGAGGATCATTGCATGCTCTTGTTGTGTTTGTTACCTGACAGTTGGGATCATCTTGTGATGGCCATTGGAAGCACTACCACTACTTTCAAGATGGAAGACATTGTTGCCTCATTGCCATTTGAAGAGATGTGGAGGAAGTCTTCAGAGATGGCCAAAGAGGCTCTTGTTGTTCGAGGTAGACTAAAGGAGAAAGGCAAGAAGTTTATTTTTCAATTAAGAGTTGTAAAATGGCTAGAGGTAAAATGGTGTTGGCTAAGGGTGTTTGTACTGGCACTCTATACAAGATGGACGCATGTCCTGTTCTTTGTAACAATGCCTCTCTAAAGTCATGCAGTGTTGCACCTGTTGAAAAAGATGAAGACTCTTCTTTGGCTGCAAATGCTATGGAGGTAAAACCCAGCAGAGAAGACTATGCTATGGCATCATAGACTTGGTCACATTGGTGAGAAAGGTTTGAAAACCTTAAAGAATAAAAATCTTGTAGAGGGGCTTGATGATTGTAACCTTGAGTTCAAATTTTATGAACATTGTATCTATGGAAAACATCACCGTGTTTAATTTTATTCTAGTCCTCAAAAATGTTTTGGTAGAGTGGACTATGTTCATTCTGATGTATTTGGCCTAGTTAATTTTCCTTCATTATTGAAGTCCAGATATTGTGTTTATTTTATTGATGACTGTTTGAGAAGGGCATTTGTATACTTTCTTAAAACTAAATCAGAAGTGTTCATTCGGTTTAAAGAGTTTAAATCTTTGGTAGAGAATCAAACTAGAAGGAAAATTAAACGTTTGAGGATAAAAAATGGTGATGAATTTTGTTCTACAGATTTCGAAAGGTATTGCACTGATTATGGAATTAAAAGGCACAAGACAACACCTTACACTCCACAACAAAATGGATTTTTTGAAAGGTTGAACAAGACGCTGATGGAAAAGGAAAGGAGTATGTTGAGTGGTGAGTATGTTGAGTGGTGCTGGT